>CAWUPB010001178.1:1699081-2255694 GCA_963924115.1 Dovyalis caffra | reverse complement strand
TGTATATCTTTTACTTTCTAGAATAGGACTCTATACTGCCTATATAAGCATGGCTTCTCTCTGTACGGACAATTGAAAAAAAATAAAATTGAAAGACACGAGTTCGACATGGTATCGGAGCATAGACCACTAGGACTCGTAGAATTACAAGAAAAACACAGAACTCAAAGATATGGGAGATCAAACTCTCACGACAAATACTCAAGGAGAGAACTCAATCCTTGCCGACCTAACATCCAGAATGTCCCGGATGTTAAACCGGACACGGATTGTAGCAAACCACGACACGATTCGTTGCACCAATTGGTGTTAAGTTGGATGACACCAATTATGGCCTTTGGTCCCAAGTTGTGGAGATGTACATCTCTGGAAAAGACAAGTTGGGATACATTAATGGAGATTTGCCACGACCGGAAGAAACGAATCAAAATTTCGGAAGATGGAGAACGAGAAAACGCAATAGTGAAGGGATGGCTAATCAACTCTATGGACCCTACGTTGATCGGCAACTATATCGGATACTCAACAACAAAAGAGGTATGGGACGCCATTGCCATGACATACTTTGATGGAACCGACACCTCACGGGTTTATGATGCGAAAAGGAAGGTGACAAGGCTAAGGCGAACGGAGGGGCCATTGAAACATACTACAATAATCTTCAAGGTTTATGGAGGGAAATAGACTTTCGTCGTCCAAATCCTATGAGTCGTGCTACTGACATACGGAGGTATAACTCTATGGTGCGGGAAGATAGAGTGTATACGTTCTTGGATGGATTAGATGATCGGCTAGACAAAATTCGAGGAGATGTGCTTCAAATTATACCATTCCCTACGAGTGGAACAAGCCTATGCACATGTTCGTAGGGAAGATCTCGAACAAGCGAGTAATGTTGACAAATGGAGAGTCCGTACACGGTGCGGCTATGATCTCAAAAGGAGGACGGCGATCACAACAACCTTCACTTTTATTATCATCTGGTGGAAAGTTTAACACACCACAAAAATGGCGATCACAAGTAAGAGGTGGAGGTTGTACGCACTCGTGGAAATATGAAGCATACCAAGGATACATGCTTTAAATTGCATGGATATCCAGATTGGTGGCAAGAACTTAAGGAAAAAAGAAACGTGAAGCGGGGCCGGTGCGCACGAGATGTAACTCCTAGTCGAGCCGCACTCATGAAAATCGAAAGTCCCTCTTCCGTGGTAGAAAACACCGAACATCACCTATCCCTCATACCACGAGGGAAGTCATCGTCCGCCGCAACAAACAAATCTATTGCCCTTAACGAGTTCGAGTAACAATGTGTGGATCATTGATTCGGGAGCAACGAGACCACATGACCTTCGACTCACGAGGATTTGATCGAAAATACTCAACCAAAACGAACACATGTTGCCAATGCTAATGGAGTAACTTACCCGATTACGAGAGTTGGAAGAGTGGCTTTTTCATCTTCTTTTCACTCGTCCAATACCCTATTAGTGCCATCTCTTTCAAGCAAACTAATATCCGTTGGACAAGTTACTCAAGAATTGAATTGTTGTGCACTAATGTATCCTAGTTTCGTTTGTTTCGGGATATTCTCACGAAGGAGATTATTGGTCGTGGTACTAAAAAGGAAGGGTCTGTATTACCGGATGATATCACCACTGGCCGAGTAAATAATATTCGACGGACTAGTGAGAAAGAAAGACGGATCCGGCTATGGCATCGACGATTGGGACATCCATCCTTCTCATACTTAAAGCACTTATTTCCAAGTTTGTTTTCCAACTTACATGAATCATTGTTTAAGTGCACAACGTGCATTCTAGCCAAGAGTCATCGTGTACCTTACCCAATAAGTTTGAAGAAATGTGAGACTCCATTTATGCTAATTCATTCGGATGTTTGGGGTCCAGCCCTTATTTCAATTTCCTCGGGCATTAGATGGTTTGTGTTATTTGTAGATGATCGCACACGTATGTCTTGGTCGTATTTGATGAAAAATAAGAATGAGGTGTTTGGAATATTTCGTTCATTTCACAATATGATCAAGACCCAATTTTCAGCCAAACTCCAAATTCTACGGATCGATAACGGTGGGGAATATGGAAATAATGCACTATCGAGTATTTCCAAGCACATGGCTTATTTCATCGGACTTCTTGCTCTCAAACACCACAACAAAATGGTGTTGCGAGAGAAAGAACGAGCACATCCTTGAAATAGCTCGAGCCCTCCTCACAGCGACGATATGCACCACGTCACTATCTGGACGGATGCGAGTTACTACTGCTCGTTTACTTGATGAATCGCATGCCATCTCGGACCTTGAACCTTGAAACGCCACTTCAAACCCTTGCTAGCCATGTAACATTGCCTTCGTCTTGATGCTACCACCACGAATATTTGGGTGTGTAGCATATGTTCACCTCCATAGAAATCAACGGACGAAGCTTGACCCGTGTGCTCGTCCGATGTATGTTTTTGGGATATGAAGCTCATAAGAAAGGTTATCGATGTTATGATCCAACTACCAAGCGCTTGTATGTTACCATGGATGTCACATTTCTTGAGTTAGAAATGTTCTTTACAATACCGGATTCTTCTCTTCGGGGGAGCGATTGAATGAAGAGTCGAATATAGATAATTGGAAAAACCGGCCGGGATTGGAGAAGACAAACAGGTGATGGAGTGAATGGAATAGATGAGATGACCGAACTCGATGGAACTCAACCATCATCGTCACCGAGTGGTTGAAATTCAACCTACTAATTCAATGATAAATATGATCTGGACGGGAAGACGATATCGATAATTCACCGTTGGTTGAAACAATGATAAATATGATCGGACGGGAAGAAGATACGACAACGAGAGAGGAGATAAGCAAGAACGACCTGATCCCGATGTTTTAGTACCACGTGACCACACTCCCGAGAATACTCCCGAGGTACGGTTCTTAACCCGTCTTCTTCTAATAATATTATAGATGAGTATGTTGGCTATAAATTACCTTTCGGACGGAATCGAGGCAAGCCACCGATTCGATATTCATCGGATCATGAAGAAAGGAAGTCTAAATATCCAATTGCTAACCATGTGTGCACTCAAAGATTGTCACCACCCCTCAAAGCATTTGTGCACGGAATATCCACCGAGCATATTCCAAGTACGATACATGAGGCACTTAACAACCCCAAATGGACCCAAGCTATAGCCGAAGAAATGACGACCTTGCGAGAAGAATGATACATGGAAACTCATGACCTTGCTCGAAGGGAAAAAAACCGTGGGATGTAAATGGGTGTTCTCTATCAAATACAATGCGGACGGTTCGGTAGAAAGATACAAGGCAAGACTTGTAGCAAAGGGATACACCCGGACATATGGCATAGATTATAAGGAGACTTTTTCACCGATAGCAAAGTTAAAAGCTGTCCGAGTGTTATTGTCTCTTGCTCGCAAATTTAGATTGGCCACTACATCAATTTGATGTGAAAAATGCATTTCTTCATGGGAATCTTAACGAAGAAGTGTTCATGGATGTTCCTCCGGGCTTTACTTCCTCATCGCAAGCCGGGGTCGTATGTAAGCTGCAAAAGTCGTTGTATGGACTAAAACAATCACCGAGAGCATGGTTTGGACGATTTAGTTTGGCTATGGGGAAGCATGGTTTTAAACGAGTAATTCGGACCATACTTTATTTCGAAACATCGACAACGGAAGGTGACGAGCATTGATTATTTATGTTGACGATATGATAATTACGGGAATGACAAGGAGGAAATTTCTAGTTTACGAAACATTTGGAAGCCGAGTTTGAAATGAAGGACCTTGGGGGTTTAAAATATTTTCTAGGCATCGAGGTATCTAGATCAAGTCAAGGCATCTTTTTATCATAAAGAAAATATGTGCTTGACTTGCTTGCTGAAACAGGAATGCTAGAATGTAAACCAGCTCGATACACCGGTAGTTCGGAACCACGGATTGGGAGAATACTCAAACCAAATCCAAACAAATAAAGAAAGGTACCAACGACTAGTGGGAAAGCCGATTTATTTGTCTCATACCCGACCGGATATTGCGTATGCTCGTGAGTTTGGTGAGTCAATTCATGCATAATCCTAGTGAAGATCATATGAATGTTGTTTTCGAATCTTACGATACTTGAAGTCATCTCCGGGAAAAGGGATCATGTTCGGAAAATATAATCATTTGAATATTAGTGGTTATACGGACGCCGATTAGGCTGGAAGCATTACCGACGGAAAATCTACATCCGGATATTTTACCTTTGTGGGCGGAAACCTAGTCACGTGGAGAAGTAAGAAACAAAAGGTGGTCGCATTATCTAGTGCGGAGGCCGAGTTTAGAGGCATGGTTAAAGGTCTTTGTGAGCTTCTTTGGTTAAAGGAGTTACTAAGAGAAATTGGCTACTTATCGGAGTCGCGATGAATATGTTCTCGTGATAATAAGTCTCGCTATAGAAATTGCACAAAATCCGAGTTCAACATGATCGAACTAAACATGTTGAGGTAGACCGACATTTTATCAAAGAGAAACTTGAAGCAAAAATAATACGAGTTTCCATTTGTGAAGTCCGAAGATCAATTGGCGGATGTTCTTACAAAAGCGAGTCTCAAGCGAGTCTTTTATAACTCACTTAACAAGTTGGGCATTGGCGATATCTATGCACCAACTTGAGAGGGAGTGTTAGCGTGAGCTGTTATTCCCTAATAAATAGGGAGATTTTCTAGAGTTTTATTTGCAGTACATGTCAAATCCCATGTATATCTTTTACTTCCTAGAATAGGACTCTATAATGTATATCTTTTACTTTCTAGAATAGGACTCTATACTGCCTATATAAGCATGGCTTCTCTCTGTACGGACAATTGAAAAAAAATAAAATTGAACTTCATTCCACAATGCCCATGACTGAAAACATGTTAAGGACATCAAAGCCATGTTTTCCGAGAAAATGGAGATCACAACACAGAAGGGAAGTTTTGTTTTTACTTACCCATCCTTGAAGTGTTAGAGCGAGCCCTGGACGAAAAAAGCTGGTACTTCTCTTGGCAGTCACAATCTCTAATAAAAGAACTCCAAAGCTGAAGACATCTGATTTTTCTGAGAATTTTCCGTACAGAGCATATTCAGGGGACATGTAACCGCTTCACAAGCAGTTGAGCTAAGAATTAGTAGCAGCAGAAGATTAACAATGTCAAAAGACTCAGGTTGATGTCAAAGGAAGTTTGTCTGCAGTTTGTAAACTTACTATGTACCGACCACTCGCTTGGTATCTGCGTCAGTTTGATCTGAACCCAACAGTCTTGCCATTCCGAAATCTGAAATCTTAGGATTCATTGCTCCATCCAGTAATATATTACTTGCCTTTAGGTCCCTGTGGATCACTTTCAATCTAGAGTACTTGTGGATGTAAAGTAGACCTTGAGCAATACCCTCAATAATCCGAAGGCGTTTACTCCAATCCAGATTTACCTTTTCAGATGGATCTAATAGAAAAATCACTAAAAAGAATAAGTTCAGAACTGTGCATTCAATATATTGATGATTTTCTGACCAGGGTAGTATTCATCTTCGAGAGTTTCGACAGAGAGAAAGAAGTTTACCAAACAAAAACTTGTCAAGACTTCGATTCGGCAGGTATTCATAGACCAATATTTTTTCCTCTCCTTCAGCACAACAGCCTAAGAGCCTCACAAGATTAGTGTGCTGAAGTTTGGCAATAAGTTTCAACTCATTCATGAACTCTTCAAGTCCTTGTCCAGATTTCCTAGAAAGCCTTTTTATAGCTACTTCTTGATTTACCAAATCCCCTTATAGACCAAATGCATGAAAACCACTTACATCATCAGACAAGAGTTCAATTGAATACCGAAGAAAAAGTAACAGAAATCAGGTAAACTAGAAATTTTGGATGCAGAATTTACTAGAACTGGAAGACCTACCTTATAAACCGGGCCAAAACCACCCTCTTCCAGTTTATTTTCTGCACAGAAGTCTTTTGTGACAGCCAGTATTCGGTTAAAGGTAAATATCTCCAACTCCGGGTCACACTTTCCAAGTTCAATGTTGGTGTTAATCCATGTACAACTTTCTTCAATTCTCTCTGTCAGAAATTGATTAATGTTAGGCTGAAGAGTAAAGCAGAACAGCTAACAAGCATCTTCTTTGTTCGGAGTGTGTGTGTGTTGCGAAAGTTTACGGAAAATACCTTCTTTTTGAAAGCATCTTCTCCAGATGATATAGGCAGATAGAATACCAAGAAGGCCAACAGAAACTGCAGCTACTGCAATTATAATCGAGCGCTTGTTTTTGTGTGTAAATTTATCCCTACTTTTCACATTTCCAACTGCATATAAAAGGAAAGGTACATCAGTTTTTAACAAAATTCATCGAACAGGACAAATAGACTTAATCCATTTGGCTGAATGCAGAAGTTGAGTAAGTTAAACTACTTAGAGCGAGATGATCATACCCTGTTCTCGGTCTTGAATACGAATGTGAAGATCTGGTCCAGCAGTGTCCTGTACAAGATCCATCAAATCCCCATACCAGTTCAGGCATTTTTCTGAAGTTCCTTCACTTGCCTTGACATATGCATAAGCTGTGCAAGAGCAGTTCCGTAGACATCTGGATTCACAATCGTTGGCACTCATATTTCCCAATAGATATGAATGATCTGGTAATTTGATATTCACAAACTTTGAGAACCCATCATCCTTGTCACATCTCAAAGCCCTTTGCCTTAGACAGGTGCCACTGGTCCGATTCCTCCTATCCCACTCTTGCTGAACTTTTGGCTGGAAACCTGTCAGACATTTGCAATGATCCTGGGACCCTTTTGGATCACAACTGCTAAATGGACTGCAACGACCATAAAAATCACAGTAAGTTAATGGCCACTGCCATACAGAAAGCCATTTATTGTTTTTATCCAGCCATAGCAACAACTCTATTCGGCCATCCGGGTCTAGCGTGACCCTTAATATTGCCGAGTTTTCTGAGGCACTGTAAGTGAAATAAATATCATCACCTTCTAAACTTAAAGTTAAGTAATAAGCAAATGGCCGCAACTTGGATAACTTTGTTAATGACATGGAATTACTCAAAACATCGCTTCTGGCATACAGATGGTGATCCTTCCAGATGCAGATCTGCAGAGGTCCATTGGTGTCCATGCCAAAAGAGAACATTCCTTGTTTTGGATTTTCAGCATCTGTCCACGATGTAAGCTGCCTTTGCTTGCCAGTTTTGCGATTATATCCAATTTTCATGCCAGGCACGAATGTATCAGAGGGATGATCAAAGCTCTGCCACAAGTTGGCTTCATCACTTCTCAAAACAAGAGTTCCATTATCCATTAGCACACCAATTCTGTTTTTTATAGCAGAATCAGAAACCTTTACATTTGATGACCAAAGAGTTTTCCTTGTTGCATCCAAAACCACAAGATTTCCATCGTCCCCTAGAGTGAGAGTGCCTTGAGAATCAGTAGGGGATTCCCTATTGGCCACCCAGACAACAGTTTTATTCTGAATTTTGTTATACCAAATGCCAAGATAGTAACTTGGAGTAGAATTTCCCAGACTGAAGAAGCCTAATGCAAAAGTTCCACTAGCAGAAACTATGGACTGGTTTCCACTGATATATTTGCCTTGAACTATGCCGTGACTTGTACAGAATGGCCATAGAAAAGATGAAACTGATAAAAAGAGCAGCAAAACACGAAAACCCATTATTTGACAGTTAGTTTGAAAGAGAGAGTTTAAGAGATGTTTGCAGTGAATGAAAAGGCTTCATAACAACATATGAACATAGTAAATTGCACGAGTTGCAGAACTTTTTGGCTGCCAAAAAGATAAAAAGTTGGCTCTATAGTACAGACCAATGGTATCTCAACTCTCACCACTCCCCACAAACTACAAGAGTCATCTTCCATAATAATTTCTATTTGCATTATAGTGTAGGCGTGCATCATGTCCACCAAGGATGACCACTATCTGAAAAAACTCATTTTCAATAGCCATGGCCCACGAAACAGTTTGAACCATGAAAAAATAAACTGTCATCTATTAATACTGGATGCAGAAATTTTTGTCCATGAGAGAATCTTTAATACAAGTCATGGATTGTGTAGTTTTTGATGAAGATACATGTTTTCTGATATGATTTCACATCATGAAAGAGTTATTTTGTCTGCCCTTTTTGTTCACAAGGCATTTCCGTTTTTTGCAAATGGACATGATTTTTCAGGGTTCTATAGAAAGCTTTTCATTGATGCAATCATGCAATCACTGAACCAATAATCTTCCAAAAGTGACTTTTCAGTAGTTGCTGTAAATACTGGGAAGGTAAAAGCCAAGTTCAAAAGCAAATATATGAATACATGTGCAAAATGCATGTGCTTAATGCCTTGACTTTTTTTTTGGGGGGGGGGGGGGGGTGCGGGGGGTTGTGTGGGAACATCACTCACTCCTTTAAATTTAATATTTCTAACATTTATCGCTACAGCTGCAATAAGATTCTTAAGTTGGTTATGAAGCACTATGAGCCTACAGCAAAGAGAAATCTAGACATCATTAGTTAAGGGCTAAAGGGAAAAGCCAAAATGGGGTAAACACTACTAGTATAAAAGTTCTTTAGTGGCAGAGCAGCCCCTTTATTGTTAGGCACTTAAATGCATGTATAATTTAATTAAATGATCCAAAAGACAGTACTATGCATTAACTTTTGGATAGCTGAATTAATGAATTTCAAATTACATACATCTGAAGTGATTTGACAATCCTGAAAAGTCCTATCGAGCCTCAGGCAGGCTAATTGTGAACTCATTGTTAGAACATCTAGTGGAGGTGTTGCAAAAGGGAAAGTCCACAAAATTGCTAGACTTCCTATCAAAATTACTTGAAAATGCAGGTTCTTTTGGAGAAGGTAGTGATGCGTTGTCATTGCTCAGCATCAGAATCACTAATGGCATTTTTGGTCTATCAACTGGAGATTCCTGAACACACAAAAGTCCTATCTTCTCCAGATGATATAGCTAGATAGAATACTAAGAAGGCCTACAGAACCTGCAGCTACTGCAATTATAATCAAGGGCTTGCTTTTGTGTATATTTATCCCTACCTTTATTCTGCATTTTGTTATACCAAATGCCAAGATAGTACGTTCGAGTAGAATTTCCCAGACTGAAGAAACCTAATGCAAAAGTTCCACTAGCAGAAATTATGGATTGGTTTCCACTGATATATTTGCCTGGAACTATGCCTTGACTTGTACGGAATGGCAATAGAGAAGATGAAACTGATAAAAAGAGCAGCAAAACACACAAACCCATTATTTGACGGTTAGTTTGAAAGACAGAGTCTAACAGATGTTTGCAGTGAATGAAAAGGCTTCATATCAGCATATGACCATAGTAAATTACACTATCTGCAGAACTTTTTGGCTGCCAAAAAGATAAAAATTTTGCAGAATATTGTAGACCAAAAGTATCTCACCATTCATCGCAAGCTACAAAAGTCAGCCAAAAAGTAAAAAGTGGGCACCATATTGCAAGCCAATGGTATCTCACCATTCTCCACAAACCACAAGTGACATCTCCATAATCATTTCTATTTGCATGGTGGTGTAGGCATCCATCATGTCCACGACGACCACTATATAAAAAACTCATTTTCAATAGCCATGGACGACAAAACAGTTTGAACCAAGAAAAAGTAAACTAAATAAAAAAATATAAAAAAAAACTCATTTCTATTTGGATGTGTTTAATGCCCTTGATTTGACCAACTTTTTGGTGGAAAAAATCATACATTCCTTGAAATTTTATATTTCTAATATTTGTGGCCAAAGCTGCAATAAGATTCTCAGGTTGGATATGAAGCACTATGAGCCAACAGCAAATAGCAATGTAGCCACCATTAGTTAAGGGCTAAAGGGAAAAGCCAAAATGGGGTAAACTCTATAAGCATAAATGTTCTTTAGTGGCAGAGTAGCCCCTATACTTTTAGGCATTTTGTCCCAATTCCTCATAGCCCACTCTTTCTGAAATTTTGGCCGGAAACCACTAGCCTCGTGATCGACCAATTGACGAGTAGACACTACCCATTATTTTAAGTTTTAAAATTTAAATTTTTAATACTATAGACTTGTATTTAATAATCATTTCTAATCAAATATATTCTTGAATTTGTGTAGATGTTAGGATCCTCGGATGCTAAAGTTGCGAGTTCGACTCATCCGAACTAGGTCCAACAACGAGATACAATTGTTGTTGGCTCTTTATCAAACACACAAGTGAGCACAAAGATGAAGAGAAGAGCAATGAGGCCAAGGTTAGTTGTATGAGACCATTTCACAAAGTTTGAAGATGAAAATAAAGACATCAAGGGGAGATGTAATTATCGTGATAAGGTACTTGCTTGCTCATCCTACTAGAAATGGTACTACCGCACTTAAATCTCATATGGCCATATGCAAAAACACTCATATATGCTTGACCCTACCAAACCAGAATTAAACCTTCAATCTAATTCAAGTGTTCAAAGAGGAGAAAACACTCTTAGCACATGGAAGTTTGATCAAACTTGCATCGAAATGCTTTAGCTTACATGATTATTGTGGATGAACTTCCTTTTAAATTTGTAGAGAATGTGGAGTTTAAGTAGTTTATGTTAATTGCACAACCTAGGTTTAAAATTCCATCACGGGTTACCATTTCAAGAGATTGCTATCAACTTTATATGTATGAGAAATTAAAGTTGAACCAATTTTTGAAAAATAATTGTCAAAGAGTTTGTCTTACTACGGACACATGGACGTCTATTCAAATAATTAATTATATGTGTCTAACGAGCTCATTTTATTTTATTGACAATGATTGGAAGTTGCATAAAAAGATTCTAAATTTTTGTCCGATTGATGGTCATAAGGGTATTGATTTGGGTAGTGCTATTGAAAAGTGTTTGATTGATTGGGGAATTGAAAAAGTTTTCACTATTACCGTAGACAATGCAAGTTTAAATGATGTGGCGATTAGATATTTGAGAGATAATTTGAATAATTGGGGTAATAACATCTTAGATGGAGAATTACTTCATATGAAGTGTATGACTCATATTTTGAATCTTGTTATTTCGATGGGTTAAAAAATGCAAATCCTTCGATCCTTCGTGTTCGAGCAACTATGAGGTATATTAGACAATCTCCCACTAGGTTGAGAAAATTTAAGGAATGCATAGAGATTGAAAAGATTGATTCTAAAAGTTTATTACATCTAGATGTTTCAACTAGATGGAATTCAACTTATTTGATGTTAGATTTAGCTCAAAAGTTTGAAAGAGCATTTAAGAGATATGAGCAAATTGATCATTTATATAGTATTGAACTTAATGTGGATCTTGGTGATGGGGCATTTGGGCCACCCAGTATCGGAGATTGGAGGACTTGTAAGGAAATGGTGACAATATTGAAAAATTTCTATGACCTTACTTTGTCTGTTTTGAGTCATTCATATGTTACTTCTAATAATTATTTTAATAAAATTTGTATTCTTGAAGCTGATTTGAGAGAATGGCAAGAGTGTGCCGATGATGATACTTGTTCAATGACTAGTAAAATGAGAAAAAAATTTGATAAGTATTGGAGGGATATGAAGAAAATGAATAAGTTGATTTATATTGGAGCCGTGTTTGATCCAACACATAAACTTACTTATGTTGCATTTACATTAAACGAATTGCATGGTGATTGCCTTGGAGAAAAGATGACAAATGATGTGAAAGAATGTACATATGCCTTGTATGCTTCGTATTGCAATTTATCACCAAATCAAGGTCTTAGTGGTCAAAGTAATGGGATTACGAAGTTTCAAGTGTAATTGATGGAAGTGGATGCCAATCATACCATGAAGAAAAAAATAAGACACTTGCGAGGATGTCACGATTTCAAAAATTCAATGAAAGTGAAGATGGAGATAAAAGATCAGATTTTGATAAGTATCTTCGTGAATCTATCAAAATTGCGAGATGAAAATTTTAATATTTTGAAGTGGTGGAAAAACAATTCTCTTCGGTTTCCTATCCTTTCAAAAATGGCTCGTGATGCGTTGGCGGTTCCAATATCTCGTTCCTTCGGAATCGGCATTTAGCATCGGAGGAAGAGTTCTCGATGCCTTTAGGAGTTCTTTAACTCCTAGCATTGTGCAAGCTCTTGTATGTGCTCAAGATTGGCTTCGAAATTCGATGCCAATTACTACCGAAAAAGATTTGCAAGATGTTGAGAAACTTGAAGCCGGTAAGTTTTTCATTCTTATATTTTTATTTGTCTTTTTTCCTTCCAAATTAATATTAAAGACTTAAAGTGTTGATTTTTTTTTAGATTTATTAAAACTATCAACGGATGCACCTATGATAGATATATGATGAATGAATGGTGGTTAAATCTTTTGAGTGACATGGGTAAATTTCTAATGAATTATCTTTGTGTGTGTCCATGTATGTTTGTAAATGCCTTTATATTTTATAGAATTGACATTTTTTTTCTTTTCTTTGCAGGATTTGTCACTTAGTGAACCTTTTTTCTTGAAGCCTTGAACTTGTCTATTTGTGGTTGTGATTTATCTGGAGTTTTTTGAATTATTTTACTTGGCAAGTTATTAGTGACTTAGTTTTGTATTGTTGGCTTCTTGTTGTTGCTTTCTTGTTGTTGGTTTGTTGCTTTTACTTTTATAAATTACTTATATTACTTGATAATTTGGGAATGTTAAATACTTGAATTATTGTTTTTAACTTTTTATTTTGTTGAATACTTGAAATTGAATTGTTGTTTGACATTCTTGCTTTTTCATTATTGAAGTGTAGAGAATAGTATAGCATTGTAGTCTATTTGAAATTTGGATGGAGTCTATGTGTTATTATGGCTTGTCATTAAAAAAAGTTAATCTTTGAATGAATGTTGAAATTATGAGATCGATGCAATTCTAATTAAGTTATTGATTGAATCAACATATAATATTGAGTATTAATTAAAGGTGAAAACCGAATTACCGAATAAAAAAACCAATATATTTCAAAACCGAATAATAATTTGGTTTGGTTTCGTTATTTTTTAGACAATTCGATTAACCAAAAATCGGTCAAAAAAGTTTAAAATCGAACCGAATTATCAAACGAGCACCCCTAGAAACCAGTCAGGCTTTTACAAAAATGTGGATACCTTTTATTTATTTATTTATTTATCACAGCTACTAAATGAACTGCAATGGCCATTGAAATCACATTATAGACTGTAAGATTGAAAGGAAGGTTATAAGAGATGTTTTCAGAGATTGAAAAGGCTTCACGTCAACATATGACCCCAGAAAATTGCACAATTAGCAGAACTTCTTTTGCTGCCAAAAAAAAAAAAAAGATAAAAAGTTGCCATAGTATCAAACTACAAGAGTTATCTCAATATCATTTCTATGCATAGCCATATGGGCCACAAATAATTTGAATCAAGAAAAAAAAATGACTGTGGGAAATTGTCATGCATCCAATGAAAAATCTAGAAATTATGGTCCACGAAAATATCATCAATGGACGGCCGACACAAAACAAACAAAATCGACAGTACCTTTTATAAAACAAAGTCATGAATTTTGTAATTATTCCTGAGGATACATGTTTTCTCATATGGTTTCACATCATGAAAATAATAATAATAATTTTTTAATTTTTTTTAGAGAGACTGTTAAACCAATATTATGGGAAAAAGTCTGGTTTACTTGATGAAATAGCTCTGCTAGAAGGTGTGTAAGAACCATTAAACCACCATCAAGTGAAAACTTTGTAGACTTAAAAATTGCACATGTCTACACATTTTTGTTTTTTTTGTTTTTAGATAAAAATGCCTACACAACCTATTTAATAAAATACCATAGTGGTCGATGGATGAAGACAATGGTGAGAACTGCTCATTTCTTATTTTCTCTGATTTTTGCTTTTGGTTGGTCCATATATTTTTTTTTCCTTTTCTTAGCTTGATTTTTGGTGTTTGCATAGAAAAGATGAAAAGGAAATGTTGTTACATTTTTTTTTTAATTTGGGTATTTTCATTTTTGGGATATAGAGATATTTTGGTTTTTTGGTGATTTTTTGGTTTTTTTTTTGGTTTAAAGTGGGTTTAATCTTTTTTTTTCCTTGTTTTTTAGTGATTGGTTGGTTTTTGTTGAGAGAGAGAGTGAAGATTTTTAATGAGAGCTAGAGTGGAAGAGATAAAATGAATAGTTTGTGAAAATGAAACAGTGTAGAGAAAATGATGACTTCTATATTTTGAGAGTAATAAAAATGAAGTCGAGAAAAAAAATTATTAATTGCTAAATGGCTATGGAATTATTAACTGCTGAAAGCTATAAACTATATATAATTGTTGAATTATGTAAATTTATGTATTGTATTATTATTATTGTCTTTTTATTTTATTATTTTATTTAATTCGTTTCCTAACAAGTAGCTTGGAGTTGAATTTCCCACCTGCAGAAGCTTAATGCAAGCGTTGCACCTGCAGAAATTATAGATTGGTTTGCGCTTACATTTTTGGCCTGGAATCGTAATCCATTTCACTCGCAGCAATTGGCAATAGAAAAGCAGCAAAAGACAGAACCCCATTTTGAGTCTGTATGATCGAAAGAAAGACATTAAAAGATGTTTGCACTGATTGGCAAGGCTTCATATCAACATGTGGGCACAGCAAATTGACAGGCACTTGTCTTTGTCTATCCCACCTGCCCAAACAGTGTCAATCTATTAATGCAGAGCCAGCTTCAATGGAAACAAATTAATATTAATAATATATTAAAACAAAATGGGCTCAATTACACTGGCAAATGAAACAAAAAGCTATCAATCCGTTGTGAGATAAGACCTTTAGTGTAAAGTTGATGCTAGATTTGTATGGACGTGTCACATGCAACCTTTAGAACTGTTGTTAGAAAGATCAAAGACCAACAACATGACAGACTGGGTGGCTAAAGTCACAAGACGTCTCAATGGCCTTTTCTGATTAATAATGTAAACTTTTCTTTATTTTTTCTTTTCTTTTCTAGATAAGGACATGCATGCATGATTTACCATAATCAAAGAATATATATATATTTAAAGTCACTATTATTGACATAGAAGTCAATTCGTACATAGGGTTTCAATTTTCAACCTTGTTTAACTTGTCCATTATGTCATTGCAATATTGCTAGCCTATTTATACTTGATTCAAAAAAAGGATGTAACTGAAATTGTTAATTAGAAACCGCTAGACTTAAAAAATAATATTTAATTATTGTTTGTTTTTATCCTTAAAATACACCAAATCTTTTATTGTTTGATGAATTCAAAATCACTTTTTTAAACAACTAAATTTATTTTCGTTCAAATCACAGCTCTTGGATATATTAAATTAAATTGTTCTTAGGTATAAAAAGTTGATATAGATTTATAAAATAGCTCATTGTACAACTGACACCTAGCACTCCTTACTTGACATTTCTGCAATTTCTTCTGCAATAATAGGCCATGGATGCAAGTAATTAGCAGAAGTGTATAAACAAATGGAGAGTTGAATCACCAAGAAGCTTTTGGGAACAAGATGGCCAAGGATATATATATATATATATATATATGTTGGCAATTGGTACTCCTTCAGTTTGGAGTGCTCCATTGCTTATGACCAGGAACCCATTTCGGGCATTTCAGACTGAAGTAATTGGACACAACCCTTGAGTTGAGAAGCTCGATAATTGGGGCATGTTTGACACACCTTGGAGCCTTGTACTGATTCATTGATGCACCTTGGTTTAAAAAAAAGTCCATGAGCTTGTCAAATGTCCCATTCTCAACTATCCTTATCTCTAGAGGACCAATGGACTTATCTGAGACTCGGCCTTGGCGATAAACGCTGTTGAGTGATTCTTCGATAGCAAGGCAACAATCTTCAAAAACTGGAGGAGGAATAGGAGTTGCTCCACTAAGGCAGATCTCCCAGAATAAAACATAGTGGCCAGGTACGTTTGATGTATCGGCATAGCTTGTATATTCTGTCAGAGAGGCATCGAAGGGTAAAAGATGGTTAGCTGCAATCTGCACTGCATTTTGCAGCTCAACTTCATCAGTCTTATCAGAATCGATGCTGAGAACAACATCCTTTCTGCACACAAAGTTGAATTGAGGAGCCTTGTTCTTGAATCCAGCCACTCGAAGTATGTCCCCAACTCGATAACGATAAAGACCTGAAATGAAATTGTGAGCAATATCATTAAGGCCAAAAATTGTGAACACTTTTCATCGAGAAGTTAAAAGCAATAGAAGAAGGAGAAAGTAGTTTTGCAATTTATATATTGTGGAGCGGATAGAACTTTACCTGCATAGGTGGTGACAACAAGCTCATATTCTTCACCGATTTTGACATCAACGAGATCAATCAATTCTTGAACATTCTTTTGATTTGTGGTTGAATTTGTAAATCCATCCTTTCGGTTCACTGGCAAGAACTCAAAGTAGGCCATGGTGGGGATGAAGGTGTAGGCAATTTCACTTGGCTTACACAAAGGATTCAAGTTAAGGCCAAAACAACACTCAGAAGAACCATAAATGGCGCAAACTATGGGGAGGCCATTGCTATAAAAATCAAGTGTTGGGATATACTGTGACATTGTCCCCGTGACAATAACATCAATATACTTGGTGTTAGGCCATAACCTTGTTATGATCCCTCTCCATGACTCTCTGCTACATTCAGCCTCAATAAAATCAGCTAGTTTCTGGTTTGGTTTAAGAATTTTCAAAACAGCATCTCTTACTGAAGGGTCACTTATTTTGGGGTCAATTGTTCCACTTCGGATGTCATTGCAAAGCAAAATCCAATGTTTTTCAAGGAACTTAATTGCCCTAAGGAACCCAGAAGCAAAGGTTGCACCAACTATAAGAACATCATTGTTTTGACATAGGCCACAAAGCAATTGAGAGTACATACTCTGGTAAGAATCATGACAGAGAATGGTTTCATTTGGGCTAGTGTATGGATTGTAAGGCCTATCTTTGAAATGTGAACTTTTGAAATAGCTAGTTAAAACTGGCTGTGCCAGTAGTCCTCCAGGAGTCTTAACTTCTGATTTTGTGAAACCAAAGTACATCCCTTTTCCTTTATCCAAACCTGGAACAAATTGGTTCATCACTGGCATGAATAGGCTACCTATCAATGATCTCCTCCCATGCTCTTCATCAATTGTAGGTATCAGTTTCCTTTCTCCACCAGATGTACCAGAACTGCACATTAAAAATAGCATCAAATAACACCAGGTCACGCAAAACAATTATATAGAAAAAAAGAAAAGAAAAGCTAGTAAACTAAGTTGATGGACTCACCTTGTCAAGAACTCTGATATGGGCTGGGAACATAGGATTTGAGAAGTATCACCATTAGCAATACGATCAATATCTGGCTTCAGATCCTCATAGGTGACAACGGGCATCACTTTCTTGAAAGTTTCTCCGTCTGCCGTGTTCCGATTTAGGCCATGTCTCTGCAAATACTCAACATTTGCATTCCTGGAGAGGATTTCTGCTAGAACCCTCTTTTGTACCTCATCAGCATTACAAGTGACATCTTCAATAAACTGCAAAGCCTTGCTATTTTTTTCGGTAATAACGGAATCCGCACAACCCAAGTTTTTCTTAGGAGCTTCTTCTGCCATGGCAAAACAAAAGAAAGGAAATATGTGAGACAAGGGAGAAGAGAGAAACTATAGAAATTGTAGGTAGTAGGACTATATTTTATATGTGAAAATGAAGGAAGGGGAGGACTGTAGAGTATAGATGGGTATACACAAACAAGTTTATAAAAATTCAAAAAATAAAGAGAGCCTGATGCCACATTCATCCTTTCTTAGAGTAAATTATAAATTAGTCCTCGTTTCGAAAAACAAGTTAATTAATTTTTTTTTATTTTTAAAAATAATTATTTAATATCTTACTTTTCAACTTTATCAATAACATAGTCTTTTTTCGTTAGATTAATGTTTTTTAAAAAATTATTTTTTTATGTCTTATTTCTCTTCTTCATATTTTTTTTCTGTCTCCTCAATTAAAAATAAAAAAATATAATTTAGGAATAAAAATTATTAATCTAACAATAAACTGATGAACATAATAAGTTATTGAAAGAATTAAACCTTAAGGATTAAATGATTAATTTTTAAAATATAATGCACTAATTTATTTCTTTCTCTAAATGAGAGGGACAAGTTTATAATTTACTCTCATCTCTTGTGTTTTTTATTTTTTTATTTGTTTTTAAGTTGCTTTAGAACCCTATCAATTAGAGTACACCACACCAAAATTACGAATAAAGCTGCGTTTAAAAATGTTTTTTAAAATAATTTTGTACTTTTAAATGGTTTAAATATAAAAAAAAATTACTTGAAAAAAAATATTAAAAAAATTATTTTTTTGGGTAGTTTTGTAAAAACGAAATCACATTCTTTATATATTTAAAACAGGTGGGGAGTTCACTGTTCATTTGAACAGTAAATGAATAGTGAACTCTCCATTTTACCCCTCCTCCTTTTACTCGTTCATTTGAACAATTTTTTTTTCCTTGAGTTTTTTTCTCCTTTTTTTTAAAAAAATTTTCACTCTTACTTATTTTCTTATTTTTTAAATTATTAAATAATTTCATTTTTTTCTTTTTAATTTTTACCCTTAGTTGTTTTCCTTAGGTTTTGTTTCTTAATTTTCGAATTATCTCATTCTGATCCCTAAAAATTTAAAATAAAAATTTCAATCCCTAGCTAATGCACTATATGTCTTTTTTTCTTTGATTTTTTTCCTCATCAATTTATATTCTTTTTTTATTTGATTGAGTGTTAAAATTTTTAAAAATCAATCGTTATTTTTTGTCCATACAAGTTGATGATTTATTTTACCCTCACACTCTACTACTCAATCTTAGTTTTTCTTTCCTTTTTTTTTTAAAAAATTCACTATTACTTTTTTCTTATTTTCTTAGCTTTTTTTCTTTTAACTTTTACTTATTGTTTAAAATTTATTTTTTTAATTATTTGGAGTGTTAAAATTTTAAAAAATCAATCGTTATTTTTCTTAAACAAGCCGATGATTTACTTTATCCTCACACTATACTACTCAATCTTAATTTTTTTCCTTTTTTTAAAAAAAAAAATTCACTATTAATTTTTTCTTATTTTCTTAGTTTTTTTTTAAAAAACTTTTACTCTTATTGTTTAAATTTTATTTATTCAATTATTTATTTCTTATTAAAATTCTAATCAAATTTATTTTTTGATATAATTTCATTTATTAATAAAATTTTAAAACGTTGATGTTTTTCTAAAACATATTATTATAATTTATGCAATAAATTATTTTTATGTTTTGTAAATGAGTTTCTTATTTTTTAAATATATTATTATAATTAGTATGAACAAGTGAACCATCATGCGAGTATTGTTCATTTGAACAGTTTTTTTTTTCCATGAGTTTTTTTCTCCTTTTTTAATTTTCACTCTTACTTATTTTCTTTTTTAGTTTTTAAAATTTTTTAATTATTTTATTTTTAATTTTTAATTTTCACCCTTAGTTTTTTTTTCCTTAGGTTTTTTTTTTAAAAAAAAACTTTCAAATTATTTCATTCTAATCCCTAATTTTTTTTAAAAAAAATTAATCCCTAACCGATGCATTATACGTCTTTTTTTTTCATTAATTTATGTTCTTTTTTTATTTGATTGAGTTGTTAAAATTTTAAAAAATAGATCATTATTTTGTTTCAAACATGCTGATGATTTACTTTGTCCTCACACTATACTACTCAATCTTAGTTTTTTTTTTTTTTCCTTTTTTCACACATTTTCACTATTACTTTTTTTTCTTATTTCTTAGTTAATTTACATTTTTACTCTTATTGTTTAAAATTTATATTTTATATATAAAATATAAAATAAAATTTATGGCCTTTTTAATCGATTATTAATTTTTAAAAAAATTAAGTCAAACTCGTTTAAAATATTCTCTCTCTCTCTCTCTCTCTCTATATATATATATATATATAAAGCGATTTTGCTTAATATATAGATTCGATTTACATTAATCATTGAAAATAAAATTTTTACTCACAAGTATATCATGTAAATTGTTAACACTATATATATAATAGGTGTCCGACCACAGTATAGCGCGGTACCCATCTAGTTATAATACTAAATACACATTAAGACTAGAAGGTATGGTGAAGTATGAACAAAATAAATTTTATTGGCATTTGATTTATGTCAAATCATAGGCGGTTGTTGATTGATAGTGCGAGAAAAGTCAAACTTCAACAAGAAACAAAACGTAAACCAACTTAACGGGATTTATCACAACTTTACTTAAAGATGAATGCATCTTGCACATGATTAGGTTACAAACAGAACAGGGGTACGTTTTGGTCACTACTTGGATTGGTATTTGATAATTTTCCGTATTTATCCTGATTTGGAACCATTAGTGCCTAGCTTAACCATTTATGTGAAAAGTACATAATATCAAAACGAGTTTGCCTTACATTTAGTATCTGTATTCTTCAATTTTTTTAATTTAAACTTCTTTTTTAGTTTAATTGAAACTCTTTTTTTAAAAAAAAATTTATTAATTCAAACATTTTGATATAATGCCATTAATTATTCATTCAACGTAACATATATTGTTAATGATAACTAATCACAAAGCAACATGTGGTGAAATGGATCTCGAAATACATTATTTTTGTCCAAATTAAAAAAAATAATTTTAAAACTGATTTTAATAGTAAATTAGTACAAAAAATAAAAACACATATGTGAAAAGACCTAAACACCCCCACATCACCATCATTATCTGATCATCCTTCCTTGATACATTAGCAATCATGGATCGACTTCGAACACTATTCATACTTCCTAGCCTTCCTTTACCCAAATGATGTTATTTTACTAAATTGTACCACTACTCTTTGCTAATTGAAAAAGAGAGAAATCTGACAAGGTATAAAAACTCTTGTAGCTATATTGCTTGTGTTGGTCTATCATTTATAGATTTGTACATAAGATGAGTTTTATATAGTTCTATCAAGTTATAAAGAGATATAGGTATACATGGAGTAGATGTCTTTATCCTTGCTAATAGTATACTTTTATTGTCATTGTCTATAACTAACGGAATTTGTAACCTTCGAGAAAATCCTTAACCGTAAAGCGACGTTTATGTTATATATTTGTATATCTATGAAGTGTACGTATACTTCTCATTACACCATGAGAAGTTAATACTTGAAATGTATGATATATGTTATATTAAAGTTATTGTGCTTGAGATTAATGATCTAATTCTTAAAGAAATCAATTATGCAAAATCGGTGTTTTTAGGCCTATATTCTGTCCGAATTTTGTGTGATTTATTTGAGGACTATAGAGTGATTTTCGAATAACACTTAAAGAATCAAAATTATTCTTCTATGTGTCTAATAGCTCTATTTAAAATTTCATAATTTTTAGATTCATAAATAATGACTTATGTCCATTGTAGTACGGTTGAGTTTTGATGAAACAATGTTGGAATTTTGGGAAAAGAAATTTCGAATTTTGGGGGGAAAGAAATGTTGGCTGATGAAAACAAGTTAGTAAGGGACTTTGTTTGTTGAATTACTTATTTAGCTTAATTATACACCTAAGCACTTAAATTAAAGGCATGAAAGCCAACTCACCCAATTTGCCACCTCAACCTCGCCACCTTCACCATGACTCACCCATATACTTAACACTTTGTCCAATTACTTCAAGACACTTAGAGGCCTACTTAACGGAAAGTAAGGGAAGACATATATATATATATATATATATATATATATATATATATATGAGAGAGAGAGAGAGAGAGAGAGAGAGAGAGAGAGAGAGAGAGAGAGAGAGAGAGAGAGAGAGAACAAAAGGGAATGGCGAGAGATTTTTGAAAAGGGATTATTAACTACCAAATGAGAGAAAAATGGTAAAGAAGAGAGAAAGAAAAGAAAAAGAAAGAGAGAAAGGAAATAAGAGAAGGAAAAGAAAAAGGAAAAAGCTTACCTCAAAGTAAGTGGGTTACCTTTTCTTATTTATATCATTTATTTCATCTTTATACCATTGATTTAATCTTTATACACTTGGTTAAACTTGTTGCATATAGTTGTGTTATTTGGCTTGTGATGTGTTGTTGTGATTAATGGTGTTAATTGGCTTGCCTTGCAATTTTATGGATATGGTTGATTGCGGTGATTAATTGTGTTGGTTGCTTTCCAAACCTTAGTGATGCCTTATATATAGTTTAATTCATGTTTGGGGATGAAAATGATGGAATTTGGGCTGACCAAAACATGGTGGGTGAATTTGGGGTCGATATAGACTTAGATAAAGGAAAATAAGAAGGAAAGAAAAAATGAAATTTTAGGGTTTTCGTTAACAAAATTTCAATCGAGTGAGTTACATGGCCTCTCACACGGGCGTGTCTTTTCCTGTGTAATATCAAAACGTGTTTTTCTCCAAGTTAGACGGTTACACGGCCTCTCACATGGGTGTGTCTTTGCTCGTGTAATGTCAAAACGAGTTTTTCTTCAAGTCATAGAGTTACACGAGCCTCCCACATAGAGTGTGTCATTGCCCGTGTAATTGATCGGTAAAAAAAAATTCATTTATTTCACACTTTCTTGGTTTTCAATTCGTTTACCAAGACAACTTAATAAATGGTCTATTAGGCTCAAATAAATAGAAATTAAAGATAGAAAGGTAAAGCTACAAGAGAATCGAGACTTGAACCTAAAGACTTCTAAAACAAAAAAATACTGCTATAAAATCTTAAAAAGTGATTCATAGGCTAATAACTATACAAGTTAAGGGTGAAAGAAGGTATGACTTCTAATGAGGTGATTATTGTGATAAGTGGTATGAGATTATCCGAAACCCTATTAGACCTACAAAACTATCTAAAATCGAATCTTGTATATGTTGGGTATGTTTGATATGATACATATAACATCATATGCATCATGAGCATTGGGGATGGAAAGGAAACTAGAAAGATCATTGAGAAAAGCAATGATACGGTTTGGAAATCGAATTTGATGAAATGGGTAATAACAAAAAACCATATGCGTGCGCTCTATTACTAACACTATTAAGCGAGGGATAATTCCGTTACTAGCAGCAGGTTATAATAAGATTATTGAGAGAGAGTAATAGAACAGTAGGTGATAACATGATCACCGAGAATTAAAACGCACCGACTTGCTAATACCTAGGGTACTCGAATTAAAAATGGATGGGTATAATAGAAAATAGAACATTATTGCATATTACGTGCATCATCCCACTTACTAAGCTTCGCTCACTTTGTTGTTATTTCCATGTTATGACATGAGAGAGTCCAAGTAATAAGGATGTTATCGGATCCTCCAAAAAGGCTCATGTGTGACACAAACATATTATAGTTTATTTTGATTGTAATTTCGGATTGGGTTATCGATAGACATATCAATGATACCGTAAATAAATGTTATACTTTCTTCCGTTGTGAATATTCTTGTAATATAATTTCAAGATGTAATATGTAGTATGTTATTACGATACTAGCATGGATGTAGTAGGATTTAAGTCGGATTGAATGGGTCGGCGTGACGCACTTCTCACCTAGCCATTCCTTTTGGGGTAATTGGCAAGTGGGCCGAGGAGGGGCGTCACGGAATTGGTAGAGGATTAGTACACGGCTATAATGACGGAAGAAGGAGATGAATCTGTTGAAGTAGAGACGACAATAGCTTGTTTTAACACTCCATAAATTGAATATGATCTTTCACCCACGGAGAGTTTGTTCCTCAAAAAATTAAAAACATGTAGTTGCCAATGATTTGGTAAGGATGTCCGTTATCCGATCTTTACTTAAAATAAAAAACCTATGCAAACTCCCACTTAAAACCATGTTTCGACGAAATGAAAGTCAATTTTAATGTGTTTATATGAGCATGAAATAAAGGATTAAAAACCAAGTGTGTTGCTTTCATATTATCACACTAGATTATTGGTTTGGATGTCATCACTACCCCTAGTTCATCGAAGAGAGGTGACCGAAGATATTTCCACGACCAAGTCATTTATTTGTTTTATATTCAACTTTAGTGAAGCTTCAAACGACAATCCTTTGTTTTGAGGACTTCCAAAGAGATTAAATTTAGACCAAGATATACCGCATGCCCCTAATATATTTTTTATTGTCTAGAGAGCATGCCCAATCGAAGTATAAAAAAAAACCAAAGATGAAATGAATTAAATTTCTAAAGATGCAAACCAAGAGTTACGAGTGTCTTTAAGATAACATGAAATATGCTTGATAGCAACCCAATATTCAGCTTTAGGAGTATGCATGAATTGATATACTTGGTTAACAAGCATAGACAATGTCCGGTTACATTAGATTAGCATATTGTAGAACCTCTACCACTTGTCTATAAAGAGTAACATCTTTGAAGAGTATAGGAGAAGCTTGAGTCAGCTTAAAAGTTATAGGCATGGAAGTATAGGTCGAGCGATAGTTGATCATGTCATGCTTACTTAGTAAATCATTGATGTATTTTTATTAAGATAAGACAATGCCATGCTTTACTGGAAGCACCTTAATACCCAAGAAAAAACAAATATTGCCAAGATCTATCAAGTAAATTTAGAGTTTAAAAACCCAATGACAATCTATAAAAAAGAGTTATCATTAACTCGTAATGAGGATGTCATCTATATAGATAAAAAAGAAACACTTTGTAGGCTATAGAGTTGTAGATAAAGAGGGAGGTGCCCGTTTTAGACCTAATAAACCTAAAATTCAGAAATAAATCATGAAGGTAAGAGAACCAAGTTCTAGGTGATTATTTGAATCCATAAAGGGATCTATGCAAATGAAAAACATGGTGAGGAAAATTAGTGCCCATAAAGCTAGTGAGTTATGACATATAAACTAGTTCATAAATCATCCCATATAGGAAAGTATTGTAGACATCCAGTTGCCTAATTGTCCATCCATAAGACACTACAGGAGCTAGAACACATGGAATGATGGTAAGTTTAACCACGAGTTTGAAAGTTTTTCCATAATGAAATCCATCTTGTTAATTAAAGCCTTTAGCAACCAATATCGATTTATACCTTTGTATGGTACCATCGACCCTCTTTTTGGTCTTAAAGACCCATTTGCTACCAATGATATTTATAGATGAAGAAAAAGGAACTAAGGATCAAGTACTTATGTTAAGAAAGGTAGAAATCTCTACTAGTGTGGTTGTCCACCGGGGCAAGAATTTTCTTAATTTAAAGTAGCAAGAGAGTACCTTAGGGATTGTTGTTTGTGACATTGTAATGGAGGCATGGGACTAATGTTGCTTGGTCATAAATTATAGAACCAAGGAATGTGTTCTTTGGGGTTCATGATTTTGGATAGTAGTGTGTTGTTTGTCTATCTCATACTAACTTAAATCAAGAATGAGATTTTAGCTAATGTTTTGCCTTAAAGAGCCTACAAGAAGATAGAGTATAGATCGGGGACTAACTAACACAAGAAGAGGTGCACATTTGATTAAGTATTAGTGGTGTATGATTTATACTTAGGGAAGATGTCTAACGAAAAGAAGTTTAAGGAGAGCCTACTTGGTTGAGCTAAGCATAGGTTAGTACGTAGGCTTTGGGTTTTGGGGTATGAGAAGGTGATGCTGGCCTTTTGTAGTAACGAGCCAAGTGAGTATGGGTTGATCGGCTTTTAGTTGCTATTGTAGTATGGGTTAGTGCTGTAAATGAGAGAAGATAAGGCATGTGGGCGAAGTGAGCGGGACCTAAGATAGGTGGAACAATAGAGTGACAATTTAAAAGTTGGACGGGAAGACTAGCCCAATGAATGAAGTTGCATTTTGGATAAGGATGGCTTGATGCAATTTTATGGAAAATAGAAATTTTGACTCAACAAATCCGACATGATGGGACATATAAAAACTAGGTGAAAAGAACAATATCTACGAACAACATATGGAGTTAATCTAAAATCCATTTTATATTTTATTATATGGTCGTAAATATAGGAAACATAAGCACCCAAAAATTTTTTTTTGAAAGAATAATCTGGTTTCGACCATAAATAATTCCATCAAGAGATATATAATTGGATATAGAAAAAGGCATGTGATTAATTAAAAAAAATAGTAGTTTTAAAAGAAAAACTCTAGTATGATTTAGGAACATTAGCCTCACCCAATTATGTTAATCCAGTTTCAACAATGTGGTGGTGTTGTCTTTCAATAGTTTTATTTTTTTCATGTGTATGTGGATACATTATTCGATGAGCAATCCCAATAGTTTTAAAAAATATTTTAAGGCAACAAATTTTGCCACCCTAATCTATTTGTATTTGTTTAATTTTAAAATTAAATTATCTTTCAACAAGTTTTTGAAATTAAAGAAAAGTGTTAACGACATCCGATTTTTTATGAAGAAGATAAAACCAAATGAATTTTGAAAAATGATCAACAAATATTACATAATATTTATAACCATCCATACTATCATTAAGGGAAGGACCTCATACATCACTAAAAACCAAATTCAATAAGCCAATACTAGAATGAATGGAAGAATGTAATGATAACCTATTTGTTTTTCCTAACATCTAAGACAAAAAAAGACTAGACAACCTAGAAAATTTTACTAAAGTAGAATTTTTTAAAATAAAACTAAGAACTTGATTATTTGGATGATGTAACCTGGAATGCTAATTTTTTTATGATGCCTAGATCGCATACGTTTGAGGGCCGAATGATTTGAAGAAGTAGGCAAGACATAAAGACTTGCATTACTCGACTCTAAAAGAGTTGGTTTCTTGTATACCTCATCCTTTAGGCAAAAAGTAGAAGAGTGAAATTCCTAAAATAAATTATTGTTAGAAACAAGGAGTTTAACGAAAAGTAAAGATTGAGTAATTTGTATCACATTCAAGACATCTAATAAAGTAAGAGATTTAGAAGGTGTGTGAATATAAATTATGTGAATATTTACAATAGGAAAATATTCACTATTTCCCACTTATAGTTGTTCAAAATCCTAATATGACTCATAGGTACGAGGCTAACCAAATTAGAAGTTACATAGTGTGAGGCTCTAGTGTCTAGGTACTATGAATGAAAGTGCAAAGTAGTATTGGAGATGAGAAAGAAAGTTGTCAAATGAGTCTGAAGCATTAGAAGGATGAAAATACCTTTAGGAGCAATAGATGGTCGAATGATTCCAAAAAGAACAAAGTTAACATCGAACTTTTGATTCTGTTAGAGTCTAAGGCCTTCTAACATTAGAATTGTTATAAGATTTTTTTTTATTTTTATATCCATCACATCCTTTATCACGAAAATTCCAACCTCGACCGGATGGGAAGTTACCACCTACTATTTGGGAGTAATTGGTAGATGATGGAGTGGGTAGGAGGCCATGAGTAAAGATAGCAAATGAGACTCTTTGTTCAAAAATTCATCACTAAAGAGCATGTTGTGAAATTTAACAAAGGTAATTGGTTCGGATCAAATAGACAATGTGGTAATAATGTTATTGAAGTCTCTAGATAAGCCCTTGAAGACATAAATTAAAATCAATTTGCTAGAGAGGGCAATCGAAATTGCAAGTTCATAACTATATGATCTAACATGCTAAAGAAATTGAAAGATTGGTTTAGTTAGCTCTTGAAAAAAATTTTGTAAAGAAAAATAAAGAGTCATAATATGTGCATTAAAAGAAGAAGCAAGAGTCGTTTCTAGCATAGTCCATATATCACAGGATGTAACACCGTTTATTACCATGGGCAAAACATTATTTGAGAGGAAGGCAATAAGGGTGCTTGTGAGTAGCTAATCTAACCCAAGCAAGATAAAAAGGATTATGTATGGGTAAAATGTTATCTTTAGAGGCAATGTGTAACACCGTCATCCTAAATGAGACTAAGAGTGTTATGGCAATGCTACGTACCTATAGAATGCGAAGCAAAACCCAATGTCCTTTATCTCATGTATAAAATAGAATGCACAACGAAAGTCTTTAACTTTAAAGTTTAAGGTCTGCCTCGGTTTAACATATTAAAAAATCAATTTGAGTTTTACAAAACAAAAAATCATTTTATAATATCATAACATGTTTATACATTAACATATCTAAATTGTAACATAGTTTACAAACCAAAAGTGAATAAACGTATAAAACATAAAAGTAACCAAACTTATGAAACATAAGTATTGTTTAGCCTTTAAGCTTTAAACTAATACATATAGTACACACTTTGGTAAACTTAGCTTGCTCAAGGTAGCATCCTCAATGTCACAATATGTCTTTACATATCATTTAGCTTACCTACACACCATATGAAAAATTACAAGCTAATGCTCAGCAAGTGTAATCATGCACAAATGCAAAAAAAATTCATTTTTCATGATACTCGAATTTCATTTTTCTCTTTTAGGCATGCCTTACTCGAATGTATAGATTCATCCCTAATTTAAAACTGTCTTTTATGAAAAACCATGAAAAGCACTAAACATATTCCATCCATTAACATCACAAAGAGTTGAAAACTTACAAAGATTTGATCATTCCCTTTATAAGCCCATAAACCTCAAAAAGAGTTGATACCTCACAAAAAGTGGATCATGCTCTTTGTAAGCCTTCTTGCCCTCTTTGAACACGTCTACCATAAGCCTTGCAAGCCTTTTTTTCTTTTTTGAAAACATGTACATGTTCTTTTCTTTGAATGCTTGAAATCATGATAAAAACATTTTCATGGTGTGGATACAATCTAAATACAAATCTTAACTAAACACATAAACATATAAGTAAGTAACTTCAAATAAACATGTAAACCTAAAAACATCAAAGAACCTAACATTGCTCAATCAAACAATAAACTCATGAACATAACATCACAAGAGTTCAATCATTAAATAAACACACAAACCCGAATCATCAAGTAATCTCATAAGTGATCAATCATCAAATAGACAATGAAACATAACATCCTTAATCATTTATAACTTATAAAGAGTTGTGATTACACTTATAATTAAGGTATAAAACATCAAGTCATCATATTATTACAATGATCAATCATCAAATGAACACATAAGCACATCAATCGATAACGATCATCAAATAAACACATAAAGCCATCAATCCATAAACACATCAAACCTATGACACCTATGTCTTATGGTAAGTTAGACCACACATACTTTCAGATTTAGCTATTATTGGAAAGCACCCTAAAGCTCTTAAAGATTTCACTTTTCTTTCTTATTTCTCTCTCGACCACAAGCTTGCCAAATTTCCTTCCTCTTCACCAATCTCTTCATAAAATAAACTCAATAAACCCATCAATCCATGAACACATCAAACTTATGACACCTATGTCTTATGATGAATTGGACCACACTTACTTTAGGATTTAACTATTATTGAAAAGCACCCTAAAGCTCTCAAAGATTTCACTTTACTTTCTTGTTTCTCTATCGGCCATAAGCTTGGCTAATTTTCTTTCTCTCAACCAAACTCCCTCTCTTTACCTTTCGATCAAACTCACTCTCTCTCTCTCTCTCAACCAAACTTATTTTCATTAGTAATTTTAATTTTTTCTCTTGTTTTTTTTTCTTATTGTTTCTAGGTTTACTAAGGATAAAAACACTACAAATGACCTAACACTTTTCTTTTTATTTTTCCTTTTGGCCGATGCTAGAAGAATCCTTGGAAACTAAGGTTGCCATATATATAAGACACTTAAGTCTAGATATTTTTCTAGAGTTTTCTAGGTGGTCACATATATGGGATACTTAATAAATAGATTTTTCTAGATTAACATTGTATGATTACTAGGTTAACACATATATGAGACACGAAATTAGGTTTTATTTTTAGGTCCCCTAAGTTTAAATGACTTAATAAACTAGTCACCTTACTTTATCACTTACTCACTTAAGCCCTCGATTTTTTAAGTGTCACACTCGAGTCCCTTAGTCACTCACATACTCACATCACTTAATAACATGAACTTAACAAAGCATACTCATAACACTTAGTAACATGACACTCAATTACTAGGTTAACACATGTATGAGACACTAAATTAGGTTTTATTTTTAGATCTCTTAAGTTTAAATGACTTAACAAACTAGTCACCTTACTTTGTTACTTACTCACTTAAGCCCTCGATCTTTTAAGTGTCACACTCAAGTCCCTTGGTCACTCACATACTTAAAACACTTAGTAACATGAAATTGCAAAGCCAAACATTTATTAATATAAACATAAAGCATAACATGCATATACTAAACAAATAAGCACACAAATACATAGGAATATTCATAATCTCGAGTATTACACAATGCATTTAGGATGGCGGATATTTGAACCTCAATAAAACTAAAAAAACCTTATCCAAAAAGAAAAGGTTTCATCCGAACACGTCGGAACAAAAAATTAATGGTGGTTGATTTCAAAGAGAGGAAGTGATGAGCATTGGTCAACTAGATAATGGAAGGTGTAGAGGTGGAATGAGGTAATGTGGTAGCGAGGATAGGAGATATTGATAGAACTAGCCATGTGGTAGAGTAACGATAAAAAGAAAAAAGAAATAAATTAGAAAAAAAAATATTCAACTAGTTTAGCCTTTAAAGGCTTTGATACCAAACTCGAATAAGAAAGAAGTCTAACAAGGTGTAAAAACTTTCATAGCTATATTGCTTGTATTGCTCTATCATTTATAGAGTTGAACATAAGATAGGTTTTATATAGTTCTATCAAGTTACAAATAGATAAAGGTATACATAGAATAGATATCTTTATCCTTGCTAATAATAACTATTATTGTCATTGTCTATATCTAGGAGACTTGGTAAAGAAAAAGTACATGACTCGTAGTGATAGAAGAAGGAGATGAGTATGTTGAAGGAGAGATAATTGTTGAAGTAGAGACGATAATAACTTGTCTTAACATAACTTCACCTCTAATAGAACCACCACTCTTGGCTTCATTAAGTTCTTCACTCCTATCATTTACCTACTCAATTAAGTCATCTTTATGCATACTATAGTAATACTAGCATCCATGCTTATTTTAATGATTTAACATACATCAAAATCATGATCACTATAAATATCATAGATAAAAGGTGAATTCTAATCTACCTAACCTCGGAACCTCCACAAGAATCATGATCAAACATGTTTTTTTTCTTTTAAAAAATTATTTGTTCAATAAAATGGATTTGTGAGTATTATTCTCATTTCTTTATTTAATTTCTAAATTTATTCATGCAATGAAATAAAATCACAAACGTAAATAAACAAGTCTAGGATCAAAATAATACTTACTTATAAGTAGTTTCACTAGATTAATATGATAATTGAAGAATCATGTATCTTATGAAGGTGCGGAATAAACAAAAAAATTTCTCCATCTAGGGTTCTCAAGATCACGTCTTTGAATCAACTAATCAACATAAATATGAATATAAATATAATTGAATGATTACCTCTTGTAGCACGTAAATAATTCAAACAAAAAGGAAACCATCCAAGTGTCCGACCTTTATTGATAATTCACGCAACTCAAAGACCCACATAAGAAACAATAGAAATCCTAGAGTGCTAGCTCCAATCCTTCGTCTAGTTTATTTTTCTCTAAAAATCCAATAAGGTAATTTGTGCCAACTTTTGGCTTTTTAATTTGTTCGATTATGATCACACAAGTTTTCTTTGATCTTTAAATATCTTAGCTTTAAAGTAAATCAACTATGCTCTATTGGTATACTCCTATTATGGTCACAAACTTTTTGAGCAAATATTTATTGAAGTGCATTGTGATAACTCCTTTAGCATACAAGGAATGACATGTCTTATTTTAGTCATTCACCTATCTTTATTAGATTCTTAATACACTTAATGAATCACCCACATGCAGCTCTTAACTCATTCCATTGAAATAAATGTTAAAGTATACTAATCTTCTAATGAGATAATCATGATGACTTCAAGTCAAAAGACCGATTGTATCTATTTCATACGAGATTCCCATAGACTAAGCCAAATGGGTTCTTATGGTGAGTCATGTCCAAGTGATATGATCTCTAATAATAATCACCTAAGTGCATGCTTTGGCATCATCATGCCAATAGGTGTCGATTTCTTACTCGTTATCTTACATCATTAGCATGGCACTTACAAGTCTTACCGCATATAGTTCATGTCCGTTCTTGACAATTCTACGACTTAGGATATTTATGATATTATTTAAATGCATTAATGTTCATCTCATACCAATTGATCAATCATTAATTCAATGCATATCATATGGACTTCTATCTAATTCTATCAAATTGTAAACAACAAGAATTAATAGAAAGACTTCTTACACACACACACACACACACACACACACACATATTATAATAAATCAAACCATCAAAGCTGGTTGAATCTTGAGCATCTACACTAATAATAATATTAAATCACTATCCGAATTCTACAATTCAAGTGCTAAGAAAACCCTCTTTTTTGTTTTTTCTATTTTGCGGAGAACTTTTACAAAGATTTTTTCTCTATTTTTATCCTATTATATGATTAAAAAGTCCTCATCTCTTTTCCTCTCATATATACACCGGAGTTAGGAATATCACCACCACGGATATTGCATAATAGTTACTTGTCCTTTTTTATTTTTATTTTAAATAATTTTATTGTCCGGTTAACCCATCATGGATGATCCGACTCAAATTCCTTTTTCTAACAGGGAGTATTATTTTAAATAAATTTTTATAGTGTTTTAAAATTTTAATTGTGGTTAGAAAGCATAAAATAAGACGGATATAGTAGTAATCTATAATAATTTAGTTTTAGTTTTGTAATATTATTTTGAAAATAAATTATTTATAATTACAACTCTAATTGTTGTTGTTGTGTCATTACTCCTTACTTCCAAAGAAGTATTATGATAAACTATACAATTTAAATATTTTTAGAACGAGAGGAAAGGAAGTATAATATTTGTTAGTATGTTGAAGTCGGTGTAAAAGTTGACGGTAGGGGTGTTCACTATTCGATTAAAACCAAAATACCGAACCGAACCGAACCGAATTAACAATTTTGATTCGGTTTTTTTAAAAAAATTAAAAAAACCAAAATAAAAAATCGAAATTATTTCGATTCGGTTCGGTTTTTTTTTTCAAATTCGATTTCCACCAAAAACCAAATTAGTTTTTTTTTTGTTTTGTTTTTTAAAACACATACTCAAACTCTTTTTTTAAAAAAAAAATCAAAGAGGCACCTATGGGTTTAACTAAAAGAACAATAGCTTTAATGATTTTTTTCTACTTAAAATAGAAATATTTTTCATTAATTATTTATTGAAATAAAAAATAATTGATTATATTATATTGACTCACAAAAAAATAAAAAAAAAGACTATGATAAAGAAATTCTTTATGAAAACACAAATTTATAGGTGAATCCTAAAACCTCATGAAAAAAAAAATTGTCTCCTTGTATTAAAATTGGCACAAACATAAATTAAAAATTGAATTTTTCATATTATATATTCAACAATAAAATATGCACAAAATAAATAGATTAAAAAAAGAATATGAAAAATTAATAAAAAACCAATTATAGCGTGATTGAAAAAATAATGAGAAGCCCAACTAATTTAGTTTATAATATAAATAGAAACATATTTATTATAGAAAAATAATAATAATCATACATAATTTTCTTATAAAATCAAATGTGAAATATGAAATCTTTGATTATGTAAGTTTGATATTTTTTTAAAAGCAAAATAATTCGATTTTTAAAAGAAAAATGCAAAAAAAAAAAATTCGGTTTTTAACCGAAAACCGAACCGAAAAAATTTGGTTTTTAACCGAAAAACCGAACAACAATTCGGTTCGGTTTTGGTTTTTGTTTTAGCCAATTTGGTTAACCGAAAATAAAAAAAAACATCGAAACCGAACCGAAAAACCGAATGAACACCCCTAGTTGACGAGTTTCTATGTGATGATTAGTGTAATATTGGTTAATATTTTTAGTATTGCAAAAACTAGTTGTCCATTTAACTAAAAATTTGAAAGTAATCCTTAGAATGCTAATACATCAAGAAACGTTTTGTTTATTCGTAGATCACATGCCACCTTTATATATATATATATATATATATATATATATATATATATATATATATATATATAGAGAGAGAGAGAGAGAGAGAGAGAGAGAGAGAGAGAGAGAGAGTTGTTAATGGATTAGATTCGGATCAAATCTTATGAATTTGAATTAATTTTTGAAAATTTAAATCCGGATCCTAAATAATGCGAATCGGATTTGAAGTTTCATTGAATTTATATAATTTTTTTTTTGGAAAAAATTATTCTTGCTACATTTAATTTATTATTTCAATATAAAATATATTTCAACCACTATATATATTTTTACTACTCGACGTTAGACAAGACTCTCGGAAAATAATTATAATTTACAAATTATATACAAGTTCGTTCAAATCCGGTTTGGAGCTATTTATGATTCACTCGGGGATGTGAGTTATATGGGAGTTGCCAATTAGTATTGAAGAAATTAGAAATCTAAAGTAGACAATGGTTTAGAGATTCTAGAGTGAGGAGTTAGTTATATTTTTGTAAAGATATCGATCACCCAAAAGCATCATTTGCTAAGAAAGGTACAATGTCTAGTTTATTGAATTTATATAATTTTGTTTTTGTGAAAAATTTATTCTTACTACATTTAATTTATTATTTTAATATAAAATATGTTTCAACCACTATACATATTGTTTCTACTTGACATCGGATGAGACTCTCGAAAAATAATTACAATTTACAGATTATTTACAAGTTTGTTCAAATTTGGTTTGGAGCTATTTATGATTCACTTTGAGGATGGGAGTTATTTGGGAGTTGCTAACTAGTATTGAAGAAATTAAGAATCAAAAGTAGGCACTAGTTCGGAGATTCTAGAGTAAAGAGTTGGTTATGCTTTTAAAAAATATCGATTACTAAAAAGCGTCATTTCCTAAGAAAGGTACCACGTTTAGTTTAGTTTTAAAAGTTATGTCCTAAAAATTTTTAGTTTTGCCAAAAATTAATTGTAGTCGAAATTCCAAGGTTTTTTTTTTTTAATGTCAAAACTAAGTTTTTTATTTTGTTCATGGCATCGTATTGAATCAATTGTCGGACTCTTTCATCGAGAGACATATTAGTTTAAGTATCGGATCCACTTTTGAGTTTCGACACAACCAACGTGTCGAAGAACGCCTTAATTACTAAAGTGATTTTTTTTTCGGCTAACAACAATCATTATTAAATAGGAGACTTTGTTAAAATCAAACAAAAAAGTTATTTTCTATATTGCTTTTTAAGGCTTTGTGAAAAAACTATTAATCATTGAAAGAAATTGATATTGAAAAATTAATAAATAAATAAATAAAAGAAAAGAAAAGGTAAAAAATTGTAGTTAAGGAACTAAAATAATTATATTATAATTTATAATTTTATAATTTATTTTTTTAATTTTAATTTATTTTCAGTATTAGTACAACGATAAATAGGGTCATAAACCCAAGAAAGAATGGGTAAGAATTTTTTTTAAAAAAAAGGAAGGTAAATCTACATTAGTTTGGGAGATACAGGCTTTTTTTGGTGCCTAATCTTTGATTATTATTATTATTATCGTGCCTAACTATTGGTTTTTAATGATTTACTACCCAATCTTTGATTTTTTTTCAAAAAAGTGCCACGTCGCAGTTGAACTTTAAACATATTAGCACCTCATGATCTAAGGTAGATGTAGGCACTCAAATAGAAAAAAAAAAAAAAATCAAGGTTAGGAAATGAAATAGAAAAAATAAATAAAGACTGGGCACCTAAATGGTAAAAAAAAATGTTTGGACACCAAAAATGTAGTTTTCTCATATCAAATGTCTATCCCTTTCTTTTACTCCGGTCTATCGTTTTCTTATTATTATGTTAATTGCATAAGCAATTTTAACAATGAATTCACTTATTAACTTAATTCATATTTTATTTATTACTTCTATTATTATCATCACTACTATTAAAAGTATTGTACTTTAAACGTCCAAATAAAAAAAACTTGATTACTAAACTTATTCATTTGGATTATATCCCATCTCAGCCTATTATAAAAAGTTTAGTAAATTATTGATCATAAAAAGGTTATATCATCCATTATATACTAGTCAATCTTCTCCCTAAACAAAAGAAGCAATTTTTATTTTTTTGTAAAATTTTCAATTCACCAACTATTTGTTCCGCAAGTAGCAATCATAATTAAATCTTATATATCTTTTGTTTTTATAAATTTACTCTTAATTGGACTTTATATATATTTAGACTAAATGACATATTATTAAATTTGTCTAGACGAGATAAAAGGGTTTAGAATTTTAAAAAAGTAACTTTTAACTTATACAAAGTATTAAAAAATTACATTTGATAAATAAAAAAAATGCCACAAGCATTATATGAAAAAATTTTATTAACAATTATTGGATTGATTTTGTAAACTTTGAGACAAAAAATTTCTTGAAAAATTTTTTTTTGGTGCCCAATCTTTATTTTGTTTTCTATTTCAATACTTTAACTTTTGATATATATATTTTTTTTTCTATTTGAGTGTCCACAACCACCTTAGAGCATTAGGTGCTAACATATTTAGAGTTGATTGCTACTTTGCAGATTTTGACTGTTACATGACATGTTTTGACTACCACATAACAGCTCTTGTAAGGCACGTCAACAAAATTAAATTTTAGGCGAAGTCGAACACTAAAACAAATAAAAAATCAAAATTGGGAAGTAAATTATTAGAAATCAATAGTTAGATAACAAAATAGATAAAAAAAAAAAATCAAATATTAGACACTAAAAAGCCCTTTCTCTCTTAGTTTGGCGGTAAAAAAAAAAAAGGGTTTGCTTTCTTGTTTTACTTCATAAGTTGGAATTTTAAAATGAATATCCGAATAATTTATTCAACTACATGCATTAAATCAATGTAGAGGTCAGATTCGAAAGAAAAAAAATTCAGAGAGTAAACTTTGTGTTATTGATGCATGAGATGTTAGATTTTTTTTTTTTTTAGAGGAAAAAAATAAAAGAATAAAGGACGAAATGCTTGAGTTGTACAATAAAGTCAAGAATGATCTGGTAATTTTATTTTCACAAACTTTAAGAACTCATCAACCTCGTCACATGTCAATACATTCTGCATCAGACATATTTCATTTTAGTCCTTGTAATTTTCAAAAAAGTTAATTATTCCTTAAAATTAATTTTTTTGCAACTTGGTTCTTTATTTATAAGCTTTTGGTCCTAAAAGTTTTCATAAAAAGCATTTAGGTTCCTATTTTATAAAGTCTGTGAAATCTGGTTCTTGTATGTTATTGAAAAAATATAATAAATAGTGAGAAACCACAAGATTTCCGTCACCTCCAAGTGCAAAAATTCCTTGAGAATTAGTAGGGGTTCTCTGTTGGCGACTCATACCGTTCGCCAACAGTCTTATTGCTGAATGCTGTTTTTTCGCCAACAGTCTTATTACAATTTTTATTTAACAATTCATGCATAAAAACAAACAAATCAACGTTTTTTTTTAAAAAAAAAAATCTATTAAAAAGCATATAAGAAATAATTAATTAATTACAAAATTTTGATTAAAAAAATCATAAAATTAGGTGAAAAAAAAAAGGTTTTGATTTTGATATATTTTGTTTGGCCTGCGGCATGACCAAACCATCAAACTAGAATGCTTTTTTCAAATAATTTGACATGTTTTATTGAATGTGTAACATAATGTGAACCACTAGCTAATTTTTTTATATTAAATCATGATAAGTCCCATTTTTAAATGAACGAGGAAACAATACATTACGGACTAATAATTATTCATTAAAAATAGGAAAAAATCAACAAAAGCCTCAGAGCAACGAGGGCACGAATTCTCTTTGATTTTCCTGCTTATATATCTTATAAGTTTTTTTTTTTTTTATGCTAATGATTTGTATAAAAAACTGAGTTAATCTATAAAAAAATCAGCAGAGTTGACCTCTGAATGATTAAATAGAGTTCAAATTAAAACATGGAAAGCACCTGACATTATTTAAAGAACAAAATGCAGAGCCAAACGATGCAAATTAATAATAAAAAATTGCAAATTGAAAATTGAAAGCCATATAATAAAAAAGGAAAAGAAGATTATCCTTTATGTTTTTGAAATTTTTTATTACTTGAATCAAACTATTTCCTGAAAACAAACAAGCCCCCTGACAAAACAGCCACTAGGTTTTGTCTATCTAATAATGCAGTGCCAGCTTCAGTTGAAACAAATGATTATTTAATTACATCATTTTTTTGAAATGAACAAACATGACCTTATTTTATTTAAAATAAAAATAAAAATCTTTAGATTGCAAAAACTGGCTGTCCATTTAATTAAAAATCTGAAAGTAATCTTTGGAATGCCAAAACATCAACAAAATTTGAAGTTCGACTTTTCTCCAATAAAATTTTGGATTCTGTTCAGATTTCAGCGTATCTATAAGATTTAGTGTGTATTTAATAATAAGTTTAGACTGAAAAAGCATCAAGCCTTTTTTTTTTTTTTGTCAAATAATTATTTCCCAAGTTTGTCAATCTGATAATTAATGCAGTGCGAGTCTCAATGGAAACAAATGATTATTTAATTACAACGGTTTTCTTGGAATGAATAAATATGACCCCATTTAATTAATTAAAAAGATTCTTTAGATTGCAAAAACTAGATGTCCATTTAATTAAAAATGTTAAAGTAATCCTTGGAATGCAGGAACATCAAGAAACGTTTTGTTTATTCGTAGATCACATGCTCTATTAATTTTTTTTTTTTTATAAAATTTTTGTGTATATAAAGTTGTTAATCAATCCGTTTCAGATCAAATCTTGTGAATTCAGATTAGCTTTTGAAAATATGAAACTAGATCCTAACAAATGCGGATCATATTTGAAGTTTTATCCAATTTATATCACTTGGTTTTTATGAAAAATTTATTCGTATTACATTTAATATATTATTTTAATACAAAATATATTTCAACTACTATAAATGTAAAAATATATATATCAATATAATATTTTATTAATTAATTTTATAAAAAATTCAAAATATCACATAATTCAGAAGCACAAAATCAAATCATTCTAATAAAAATTTACATTTAACTAGATAGGAAGTAAAATGATTATGATAATAACAATAATGATAATAATAATAAATATTTTTGATTTTTTGTCCATGTGATATTAAAATAAATACTTATTAATTCGAATTTCAAGATGATAGCACAAAATTGAATCCTTGTTGATTCTTTAATAATATTTTTGAATTTTTCTTAACTCTATTTGTTAATTCAATCCTCATTGATTCTTTAATAATATATCACTTATATGATAGTAAAAAAATATTTATAACAAGCTACTTCAAAAATATTTATAAGTACATGTTATTTTACCAATATTAATAATATCATATAATTATATAATTATTGATATTGCATTTTTGTTAACTTTTTTTTAAATTCAATCTTCATTGATTCTTTAATAATACAAGTTTTTTAGTATCTCAGATTCTAACCTCCAACTATATGTTTCTAAACTTTTTTTCAATAATTGAAATGGCAAAAAATAATATAATTTAGAGATTCAAGCATTATGAAAGATCTTGTGCAAAACTTAGTTTGAGTTATACTTTTATTTCTAACATAAAAATACTAAAAGGAACTCCAATTCATAAAAATTTAGTTCTACATGTTATGATTTTTACCATCAAGTTTAAAACAAACGGGTTATTTTTTGTTTTTTTTTATTTTTTGAGCTAAAATAGACGATGACAAATATAATATCACAAACTCTTAAAAAGCTACATATGTCAATTTTTATAATTTGTTTCACGAATTTGGGTTAAAAAACGACAACATCGCTTATGACTTTTCTAAAAACACAACAGTCTTGTGGATGTATATGCGTAATTTGAAATTTAAAATAAATAAACATTAAATTTCATTGCTGAATTTTGTTATACCAATGCCAAGATAGTACCTTGTAGTTGCAAAAGTTCCCCCAGCAGAAACTATAGATTGGTTTGCCTGATATATTTGCCTGGAATCACAATCCCTTCACTTGCCCTATTCGCAATAGAAAAGATGAGATTCACGTAAAAAGCAGCGAAACACCGAACCCTATTGTGAAACTGTAAGACTGAAAGAATGACTTTATGTTTTTGAATTCTTTTTTTAACTTGAATCCAACTATTTTCTGAAAACATACAAGCCACCTGTCAAAACAGCCACTAGCTTTTGTCAATCTAATAATGCAGTGCCAGCTTCAATCAAAACAAATGATTATTTAATTTCATCGTTTTTCTTGAAATGAATAAACATGGGATATGGTGGATGTGGCATCAGGCTGTCTTTATTTTTTAATTTTTATAAACTTCTTTGTGGGTATATATATATATGTATGTATGTATGTATGTATGTATATCCCTCTCCTTCATTTCACATACGAAAGATAGCACTACTGCCTACAATTTCTATAGTTTATCTCTTCTCCTTTGTCTCACATATTTCCTTTCTTTTGTTTTGCCATGGCAGAAGAAGCTCCTAAGAAAAACTTGGGTTGTGTGGATTCCGTTATTAGCGAAACAAATAGCAAGGCTTTACAGTTTATTGAAGATGTCACGTGTAATGCTGATGAGGTGCAAAAGAGGGTCCTTGCTGAAATCCTCTCCAGGAATGCAAATGTTGAGTATTTGCAGAGACATGGCCTGAATGGGAACACAGCAGACAGAGAAACTTTCAAGAAAGTGATGCCTGTTGTCACCTATGAGGATCTGAAGCCAGATATTGATCGTATTGCTAATGGTGATGCTTCACAAATCCTATGTTCCCAGCCCGTATCAGAGTTCTTGAAAAGGTGAGTCCATCAACTTAGTTGACAAGCTTTTTTTTTATTATTATTATTATTTTGTTCTATATAATTACTTTGCGTGACCTGGAGTTATTTGAAACTGTTTTTGATTTGTAGCTCTGGTACATCTGGTGGAGAAAGTAAAATGATGCCAACAACTGAGGAAGACAAGGGGAGGTCATCATTTCTATTCAGTCTATTGATGCCAGTGATGAACCAATTTGTTCCAGGTTTGGATAAAGGAAAAGGGATGTACTTTTATTTCATAAGATCAGAAACCAAGACGCCAGGAGGACTACTGGCACAGCCAGCTTTAACTAGCTATTTCAAAAGTTCACATTTCAAAGATAGGCCTTACGATCCATACACCGACTATACTAGCCCAAATGAAACCATTCTCTGTCGTGATTCTTACCAGAGTATGTACTCCCAATTGCTTTGTGGCCTATGCCAAAACAATGAGGTTCTTCGAGTTGGTGCAACCTTTGCTTATGGGTTCATTAGGGCAATTAAGTTCCTTGAAAAACATTGGATTTTGCTTTGCAATGATATCCGAAGTGGAACTATTGACCCCAAAATAAGTGACCCTTCAGTAAGAGATGCTGTTTTGAAAATTCTCAAACCAAACCAGAAACTAGCTGATTTTATTGAGGCTGAATGTAGTAGAGAGTCATGGAAAGGGATCATACCTAGGTTGTGGCCTAACACCAAGTACATTGATGTTATTGTGACAGGTACAATGTCACAGTACATTCCAACACTTGACTTTTATGGCAATGGCCTCCCTATAGTTTGCACCTTGTATGCTTCTTCTGAATGTTATTTTGGCCTTAACTTGAATCCCTTGTCTAAGCCAAGTGAAGTTTCCTACACCCTCATCCCCACCATGGCCTACTTTGAGTTCTTGCAAGTGAACCGAAAGGATGGATTTACAAATTCAACCACCGAAACTGCAACATCCCTTAATCAAAAGAAAGATGAAGAATTGATTGATCTTGTTGATGTCAAACTTGGTGAAGAATATGAGATTGTTGTCACCACCTATGCAGGTAAAAGCTCTATCCATTCTACAATACATAAATCTTCTATAGGTTTTAACTTCTTGAGGATTGAAAGTTTGCTTAATTTTTTGGCCTTAATGATATTGCTCACAATTTCTTTTCAGGTCTTTGTCGGTATCGAGTTGGGGACATACTCCGTGTGGCTGGATTCAGGAACAAGGCTCCTCAATTCAACTTTGTATGCAGACAGAATGTTGTTCTCAGCATTGATTGCGATAAGACTGATGAGGATGAGCTGCAAAATGGAGTGAAGAATGCTGCCAACTATCTTCTACGATTCGACGCTTCTCTCTCAGACTATACAAGTTATGCTGAAACATCAAACATACCTGGCCACTACGTTTTATTCTGGGAGATATGCCTTAGTGGAGCAACTCCTATTCCTCCTTCAGTTTTCGAAGATTGTTGCCTTGCTATTGAAGAATCACTCAACAGTGTTTATCGCCAAATGCGAGTCTCAAATAATTCCATTGGCCCTCTAGAGATAAGGATAGTGGAGAACGGGACATTTGACAAGCTTATGGACTTTGCTTTAAGCAAAGGTGCATCAATAAATCAGTACAAGACTCCAAGGGGTGTCACACATGCACCGATTATCGAGCTTCTCAACTCAAGGGTTGTCTCCAAATTACTTCAGTCGGAAATGCCCGAAATGGGTTCCTGGTCAAAACAAATGGAGCACTCCAAACTGAAGGAACCAATTGCCAACATATATATGGCCTTGCCTATCTTGTTCAAGTTGTTTAATAATATTTATCAAAATCGGTTGCTTGTTCTCAAAAGCTTCTAGGTGATTCAACATATATATGGCCTATTATTCACTATTCAACTTCTGATTTGTTCAAGTACACTCATGTTATGTTTAGCTAGGAGGTGATGTGCCAATTTAATGGGAAAGGAAACAGTAATTAGTACTCTATTATGCACCTTTAATTGATATAGAAAATCAATTTCTAAAAGATTTCTCCTTTTTTATTTATATTTTTTCTCAAAATATTTATTAAGTCAAAATTTCTAATAATATATTTTCAAACTTACTCCTAATTGATAAAAAAAAAAATCAATTTCTTGTTTCATTTTTTGTCTACCACTAACGAAAAATAATATTCTTTATATATATATATATAGACATACATTTAACATTAAAAAAAAAATGGTTGAAACGCGTGAGTTATATAATAAAGCGAAAAAAAAATCTGGTAATTTTATATTCAGAAACTTTAAGAACCCATCATCCTTGTCCCATGTCAATGCCTTCTGTCAAATTTTTGGGGGCATTGGACAAGCTCATGGACTTTTTTTTAAGCCAAGGTGCATCAAGGTGTGTCAAATATGCACCCATTATCGAGCTTCTCAACTCGAGGCTTGTGTCAAATTTCTTCAGTCTGAAATGCCCTCAATAGGTTCGTGGTCAAAAGCAATTGCCAATATATATATATATATATATATATATATATATATATATATATATATATCCTTGGCTATCTTGTCCAAGTCGTTTAGTAATATTTATCAAAATCGGTTGCTTGTTAACAAAAGTATGTTGTGGATTCAACTCTTAATTTGTTAATACACGATACTAATTCTTTGTATCCATGGCCTATTACTCAATATTCACCAACATTGAAGAAGAAAATAAAGAAACCGAAATACACTCTAGTCATATTGAATTTAAACCGAAAAATCAAACCAAATCAACCCAAACCAAATCTGAAATGGTTCTCACTTCGGTTAGATTTTCATGTTCATTTATGTCCCCCCGCAAACCGAAACATACAGTTAATCCATTTCTATTCTATATACATGCAAAAAGCCGGGCTTTATTAGTAAAATCTTACTAATGACCCAAAAGGCCTTGAAAGCAAATCCCAAAAAGCTCCTTAACATTCAACGCCAAGAGCTCACAAATTATCTTATGTATGCCAAATCTCATGAGATAGGGAAGTCCGGTTTTTTTTTTTTTTTTTTTAAGCCAACACTCAGTCTTACTCAGTAACAGTTGCATATATAATTTAATGTATTTGTTGGTGGTCGCTGCCATTTCCTTTTTTGTATTTCTTCTCATGAATTATGCACTAACTTTCCATCATTTAACCATCTTACGCTCACATGGACTGATTTTATAAGCTATCGTGGTAGTTGTTTCCCACCACGTGCTTCAAGAATAATTTTTCTTTGGGAACAGTGCATTATAGTAGATGATGTTGGTTCTCGTTATCTTTTTTGGGTGGCGAATATGTGTTATTCTAGCAACAATTCATGTATTTTAATTACCTTCGTTTTTTTTTTTTTTTTTTTTTTTTTTTTTTTAAGATTGAATGGATACTGTTATCTGCTTTAAGGCAATCAAAGATTGTCAGTGATGGAAAAAAAATTATTTTATTTTCACATAATGGTTTGAATTTTTAACCTGTTGTTATATTTTTAATTAAAAAATATTTATTTTTTTATTATAGATAAATTTTTTGATGGAAATACTCCTAATTGCAAAGAAGAAAAAAAATTAAAAACTTTAAAAATAAAACATGCAAATCATTTTATTTTAAATGGTATGTAAGAGTCAAAATAATCAAAACTGAAATAGAAAAGAACTGTCAAGATATTTTCCTTTTATAACTTTGTTTGTCAATTCGATGGCTTAAATGGTGCATGTGCCATAATTTGTGCATTTTAATTGGGAACAGTAGGATCAAATTATTTTGAATTGGTTGTGCTCATGCATCCCACATTGAAAGAAAATAAAGTGGAAGGTTGGGAGTAAGGCTATAAAAAAGAGCCAAATTAAGCTACAGTTCAAGCATACCACATGGAAAAAAAATAAAACAAAAACAAAAACAAATTAAGACGAAATTGAGGTTTAGATTGTCTGAGAGTATTTCTTAATCATAAGAGATCCTTGTAAGTGCTTAAATGTCTAAATTGGTTCCTAAAGTTTTAAAAATTTTGTGAATTCGGTTTTTATCCATCGAAAATTGAAAAACGAACTGAAATTGTATAAAATCGTAATGTGCCGATTTAATGGGAAAGGAAATAGTAACTAGTACTCCATTTTACATCCCTAACTGATATATAAAAAAAAAAAATCTAAAAAAATTATTTTTCTTTTTATTTATATATTTTTCAAAATATTTGTCAAGTCAAATTTTAAGTAATATATTTTTTAAAATGTCCCTTTTTGATAAAAAAAAAAAGAATCAATTTTTTATTTTTTTCACTACTAACAAAAAAAAAATCAATATTCTTTAAACTTTGTCTTTATACATACAAATACAATTAATATAGAAAAAAAGAAAAAAAATGAAATGTGTGAGTTATATAATAAAGTGAAGAAAGACATGGTAATTTTATATTCACAATCTCTAAGAACCCATCATCCTTGTCCCATGTTAATGCGTTTTGCCTCACACGTATTTCATTTTAGTCTATGTAATTTTTTAAAAAATTATTCTAGTCCTTAAAATTAATTTTTTGCCATTTGGTCCTTTATTTGTAACCTTTTGATCCTCAAAGTTTTTATAAAAAGCATTTAGGTTTTTATTTTATAAAGTTTGTGCAATCAACTGCTTGTATGTTATATTTAAAAAAAAAACAAATAGTGAGTATTATTAAGGTATAAAATGGGTACTCAACCTAGAAGCCATACCCGGCCCATTAAAAAAGTACGCAACTCATGCCCATTATAAAATTACTCTCGAAACTCATTTCCGATGCATATATGATTTACTCTCTCATTTAATAACCGCTAAAAATATTTTATTTTAATCATTTTAATTTTAAAAAAGTTATTTTAGTCTGTAAAATTATTTTTATGCAATCTGGTTCTTTATTTATAATTTTTTGGGCCTTTATAGTTTTCATAAAAAAATATTTTGGTTTATACTTTATAAAGTTTGTCAATCAAATCCTTGCATATCAATTTTCTATTTAATTAAAAATAGTAGGTATTAGTAAGGTGTAATGTAGGTACTCATATCCAAAATTATTTGTAGTAGTTATGTATTTTTTTTATCATTATCCATCTTAATGCTCATTATGCTTTTTAAGAGGTATTTATTGAATCGAATAAAACATGTATCTGCTTCATATCTAGTCTATTGTCTTTCTTATATCCATACAAAATGAGAACATTCATGGTCATTGATCTTTAGCATCTATCGATGATGCAACCTCCATTCTTTGTTCAGTTTGTTGATCAATCATAATAATATTGTATTATGAAAAAAAATACCAATTTTTTAATCACCAGTCATCAAACCTCTATTATCATGTATATATATTGGTGATTAGTCATTATTTGTATCATAATGATTACTTTCTTAAAAAACAAACAAAAGAAGATAAAAAAAATTTTGGAAAATAATCATAATTTTTTTTAGGTGTGTGAAAAAAAAACAACTATTATTTATTGAAAGAAACGTGGACATATAATTGTATTATGCATAAACAAATTCTTATAGATTAAAATTATGTGCTAACCTTATTACAAGAATATACTAGAGTGATTGTGATTTTTTTTATTGTATAACCAACGCTTCTATGCAGACCTCTAGGACTAGTTTGCTAGGTTTTTATTAAATTTCACTTTTAGAAAAGCTAAGTCGGGACTCTACTTCGAACACACACACAGATATATATATTTACGATGGCTCAAGAGGTAACTATGTGATAATATAAAATAAATCCAAACAACAAAATAGTCCTTAAATAATTAGGACATAAATAAATAACTAAAATTCAAAGCATAAAAATAGTTAAATAAGACTAATTATTTCAGCCCAAATAGGTCTTGAATGTGCTAGCATTAAGGAACATTCAAGCCTTGGACTTAGGGATGGCAATTTGCTCGCCCCAATGGAGCCCCGCCCCATTTCGCCACGGTCAACATGAGAATTCCCCGTGTTGATCAAGAAACGGGATGGGGCGGGGATGATATTTGCCCACCTCGCCCCGTTTGTCTCATTTCATGATTTCATTCCCGCCCCCGCCCCACACCATTGTCATTCCTACCCGGATCTGTTGGTTTCATGGCCTAACACATCCACTCCTGTATAAGGCTCTTCCGGAGGAATCCTCGGAGTTGAAAAGAAGATGTCATTAATATATCTCATATTAAAAATTTAAAACAAAAAATGATTAATATATAAAATTGAAAAGGAGTCACTCAAGCCTTAGGGTGCATAAGTGATCCCTTTTCAACTTTATATATTAATCATTGAACTATTCCCTTTCAACTTTATATATCAATTATCTTTAGTTTTAAATTTTCAATGTGGGATATGTTATCTAACAAGATGGGTTTTTAGCATAGTATTAAAGTCTTGATGACCAAATGGTTACAAGTTCGAATCTCACAACCCTCATTTTCTATTCTAATTAAGCACTAGATAATGATGGATCTATGCAAGTTTTAAACTCAAAACGCTTTCACTCGAGGAGGTATGTAAGAAAATAATATAAAATTATTTATGGGGTCTCATTCAGCAATTTAAGCTTTTGCATTGATATAATTCGTTGACAAATAGCATGACCGGGACCATCAAATTAGAATACTTTTTTCAAATAATTTTACACTTTTTGTTCAATTTGCAACATAATGTGGACAACTAGTTAGTTTTTTGGATTAAATTATGTTACGTCCTATTTTTAAGTGAATGAGGAAACAATACATTACCAACTAATAATTATTTAATTACAGCGTTGTTCTTGGAATGAATAAACATGATCTTATTTAATTAAAAAAGATTCTTTTAGATTGCAAAATTAGGCTGCCCATTTGATTAAGAATTTGAAAGTAATCTTTGGAATGCATAAACATCAGCAAACGTTTTATTGACTGTTGAAGTTCGACTTTTCTCCACTATCAATAGACCAACAATAAAATATTGGGTTTTGTTCAGATATTCATCATACATATGCGTTGAATTACAAAATTTTTCTTGGATTGAATAAACAAATCAAAATTTAATTATAACGTTTTCTTTTTGGAATGAATAAATATGACCTAAATTATAATTAAAAAATATTCTTTAGAACGCAAAAACTATCTGTCCATTTAATTAAAAAATTGAAAGTAATCCTTGGATGTGGCATCAGGCTGTCTTTATTTTTTAATTTTTTGAATGGTTCATCCGAATGTTATTTTGGCCTTAACTTGAATCCTTGTTTAAGCCAAGTGAAATTGCCTACACCCTTAATCCCCACCATGCCCTACTTTGAGTTCTTGCCAGTGAATCGAAAGGATGGATTTACAAATTCAAACACTGCACCTGCAACATCCCTTAATCAAAAGAAAGATCAAGAATTGATAGACCTTTGTTGATGTCAAGCTTGGTGAAGAATATGAGCTTGTCATCAGCACCCATGGTGGTGATGCTCTATTCATTCCACAATACAATAATTTGCAAAGCTACTGTTTGCTTCTTCTATAGCTCTTAACTTCTTGATTATCAGAATTTTTTCACAATTTTTGGCCTTAATGATATTTATTGCTCACAATTTCTTTCCAGGTCTTTATTGGTATCGAGTTGGGGACATACTTCGTGTGGCTGGATTCAAGAACAAGGCCCCTCAATTCAACTTTGTGTGCAGAAAGAATGTTGTTCTCAGCATTTCGATGTATTTGTGATAGAATATGCACGCTATGCTGACACATCAAACATACCTGGTTACTATGTTTTATTCTTGGAGATTTGCCTTAGTGGAGCAACTCCTATTCTTCCTCCACCTTTCGAAGATTGTTGCCTTGCTATTGAAGAATCATTCAACAGTTTTTTATCGCCAAAACAGAGTTTTAGATAATTCCATTGCCTCCCTAGATTTAAGGATGGTGGAGGATGGGACATTTGACAGTCTTATTTTCTTTTTAAGCCAAGGTGCATCAATAAATCAGTTCAAGGCTCTGTGTCAAATATGCACCGATTATCAAGCTTCTCAACTCAAGGGTTGTGTGAAATTTCTTGTCGAAATACCCTCAACATTGGGTTCCAAGTCAAAAGTAGAGGTATTCACTATTCGATGAAAACCGAATAACCAAACCAAATCGCACCAAATTATCAATTTTGGTGCGGTTTTTTTTAGAAACTAAAAAAAAAATCGAACCGAAATATAGCCGCTTTTCGATTTCAGTTTCAATTTTTTTTTTTAATTCGGTTAAAACCAAATAACTAAAATTATTAAATTTTTTTTTAAATTCATCGATGAACGACGTCGTTCATTCCAATCCTCACACCCTCACCTCACCCTCATGCAAACCTAAGCTAATTGGAGTTAAATCAATTACCCCATAACTAATTCTTGTTACATTGATTATGTGAGCCAACTGGCCCAACGTCAAATGACCATAACCAATTCTTGTTTATAATTGCCCAAGGAGGTACATAATTTCTTTCTTGATTCAATTTATAGTTTTTTAAAAAAGATGTGAGATAGTGTTTTTTTTCTATGTGAAAGAAAACTAGTTAATTTATGGACCACGATAATAATTAGTATGTCTTTTTTTAGTAAACACATATAATTTAAAATTACGTTAAAGAAAATTGAGTGTTTAAAGTTTTAATGTTCTTCTTTGTTCAAAAACAACATTGTCATTTAATTAGCAATTGTTAGCTTATGGCTGTAATGTTTAACAAGTTATCCAAAATTATTAGTTCTAATTACGTCAAGTTAATTAAAAGTGTCTTTCATAAAGACAAATAAGTCGATTATATTTGAGCTTCAAAGCATGCTCGTTTCTTTTTAGAAGGAATTGTTAAAATGTCTTAATTATAACACATATTTGACGGTATTATCTATCGATATCGATAGTCAATAACATATATTATATATTATTAGACTTTATATAGTAATGATGACATCTCTTATTATATATATCAATTGATATTAAATTAGTAATACCTATTGAGGAGTAGTAAAATAATAATAAATAGACCGAGTTCAATGAGATTGAAAAACGTATACATATAGGAACATAGTCTAAAATCGCAATGCAAATATTAAATTTATTTTTTCAAAAGTGCACGATCCTTTCAAAATAATTGGAGCACTCCAACCTTAAAGGAAGAGTTCCGATTGCCAACATATTTATTGCCTTGGGTATATTGTTTCAAGTTCAAGATATTCAGTATTCTCTTCATATTAAGGAGATTGTTTATCTTTTTAATTTATATTTGTTTTCAAATATTTGTCTGATATAACTTTTAAACCGTGTATGAATAAAAGATGTTAGATGTAAAAAGATAAAAAAGAACGATATCTTTGGAATAACAGAAATAATATTTATCAAAATTGGTTGCCTGTTCACAAAAGCTTTCTTATAATTTAACTCTTAATTTGTTCCCAAAAAACTACTAATTCATTGCATGCATGAAGCACTCTACTGTTATGTTTAGCTAGGACGTATCATATCAAACATAATTGTAACAGCAAAATTCTACTTTGTTTTGCAAGATTGGGAAATTTTATTTGTGAAAATTTCGAAGCAGCTGCTAGTTGCAGGCTTTGGATCTTGGAATCTACCTTCTTATGTTATTGTTGGGTTGGATTTTCGAGCTCTAAACCTATGTATATAGATATTAAAAAATAAAAAGACCTAAGCTAAAATTTACGTGAGTGATTTAATATAAAACCAACTTGACTCTCTCTCATTTTGAGAGAGAAAAGTGAATGTGTGAAGGGAACAATAATAATAAAAAAAAATGTCAAGATATTGTGAACAACCAGCTAGTTCTTTCTATTAAATCATAGTAAGTCTCATTTTTAACTGAATGAAGAAACAATACATTACCATCTCATTTTTAAATGTCAATTTTTATAATTTGTTTCACAAATTGGACTTAAAAAAAAAAAAAAAACGAGAAGATCACTTACTTATGACTTTTCTAAAAACACAATAGTCATTGTGGATGTATATGCGTTATTTGAAATTTAAAATAAATAAACATTAAATTTCATTGCTGAATTTTGTTATAACAAATGCCAAGATCGTACCTTGTAGTTGCAAAAGTCCCCCCAGCAGAAATTATTGATTGGTTTGCCCTCATATATTTGCCTGGAATTACAATCCCTTCACTTGCACCTATTCGCAATAGAAAAGAGGAGATTCACATAAAAAGCAGCGAAACACCAAACCCTATTGTGAGACTGTAAGACTGAAAGAGTGACTCTAAAGAGATATTTGCAGTGCGTTCAGACATTTAACAGGGAAAGAAATCGAGACCAATCGCCACATACAATAACCCCTCGAAAACGCCAATTTATAGCTCCCGGTTTTTAAGAAGTCTTTTTCGATGGTTCCATCCCATTTTTGGACCTAAAAACTGGTGACTGGTCTCTGGTGTGCGTAGACCATGGGCCACTAATATTTTAATCACAATTAAGAGAACACTTATAATTAAAGGGACATTAATTAAATCAGTCTAAACTCTATCTTAATTACATTACGTAGTCTAATTAAGGACACCCAACATGGATTAAATTATGTAGTAGCACAGGACTTGAGAGAGATTTGTGCTCGAACCCTAGATTGTCAGCAACTATATATTATTTTTTTGTGTACCGCTATAAAGTAGAGATCAAGTTGTTTAGATATACTTTTCTTTTTGGGTAAGTATCCTCGTGTTTTTTTTTTTTAATGGTGTATTGATATATTAGGTCACCAAGTTGTCAAGATCCATACCTTTGCACATGGACAATTAATGAGAAATTTTATCTAGTGATAATGAGTTGAATGCTTAGGTTGGAAGTTGTAACCATCTATCTCAATCTTTTGTCTTTGAGCCAGCATAATGCATCTAATAAAACCATGGCGAGCCGACCCATAAACCAGTTGGGGTCAAGACTGTAAGACTGACAGTGACTCTTAAGATATAGTTGCTGTGATTGAAAAGGTAAATTTTTTTTTTACATTAATTGTTGTTTTATTTTATTTTTTTATGTAAGCTTATATATCTCTCTGTTTCATTTAAACAAAAAAATTATTTTCATGGTAATCCCAGCATTGATCCTCTATAAAAAAAAAAAAAAAAAATCGACAGAGTTGACCTCTAAAAGATGAAATAGAGTTCAAAATCATGGAAAGCACCTTACATTATTAAAAAAGAAAAAAAAATGAGAAGAGCCAAATGATGCAAATAAAGAATCAAAAATTGCAAATTGAAAATTGAAAGCAGCGAAACACCGAACCCTATTATGAGACCGTAAGATCGAAAGAGATATTTTCTGTGATTGAAAAGGTAATGCTTTTACATTAATTGTTGTTGTTTTTTTTTATGTAATCTAATAAAAAAATATTACAATTCTTTATTTAAGAATTCATGTATAAAAAAATCTATTAAAAAGAATATAAGAAAGAATTAATTAATTACAGAATTTAAATTACAAAATCATAAGTTAGGTGGAAAAAATTCTTGGTTTTGATTTCAATATATTTTATTGGACTTACAGCAGGGCAGAACCATCAAATTAGAATTTTTTTTTAAATGATTTCATTTGTTCTCCCCAATTCCCAACATATTGTGAACAATCAGCTAGTTCTTTCTATTAAATCATAGTAAGTCTCATTTTTAACTGAATGAAGAAACAATACATTACCATCTAATAATTATTCATTAAAAATTGGAAAAAAAATCAACAAAAGTCTCGGTGCAAGGAAGGCACAAATGCTCTTTGATTTTCCCTGCTTATCTTATAAGTTTTTTTTTTAAAAAAAATCCTAGCTAATGAGTTGTACTAGAAACTGAGTTAATCTATAAAAAGAAAGAAATTGAGTTAGTGAAAGTTATATTTTATTTTAATTTTTTGGATGAGATGTTTTATTTATATAAAATTTATTTTCATGGTAATCCCAGCATTGATCCTCTAAAACAAATAATAAAAATAAAAATAAAAATCAACAGAGTCCACCTCTGAATGATGAAATAGAGTTCGAAAAATGGAAAGTATGCACCTTACATTATTATTATTGTTATTGTTATTGTTATTTGAAAAAAAAAAAAAAAAAAGAGAAGATCCCAATGAAGCAACTTAATACTAAAAAATTGCAAATTGAAAGCCAAATAATAAAAAAGGAAAAGAAGATTATCCTTTATGTTTTTGAATTTTTTTTTAAACTTGAATCCAACTATTTTCTGAAAACAAACAAGCCACCTGTGAAAACAGCCACTAGTTTTTGTCAATCTAATAACGCAGTGCCAGCTTCAATCGAAACAAATGATTATTTAATTTCATCGTTTTTCTTGAAATGAATAAACATGGGAGATGGTGGATGTGGCATCAGGCTGTCTTTAGTTTTTAATTTTTATAAACTTCTTGGTGGGTGTGTATATATATATATGTATGTATGTATGTATGTATATCCCTCTCCGTCATTTCACATACGAAAGATAGCACTACTGCCTACAATTTCTGTAGTTAATCTCTTCTCCTTTGACTCACATATTTCCTCTCTTTTGTTTTGCCATGGCAGAAGAAGCTCTTAAGAAAAACTAGGGTTGTGTGGATTCCTTGATTAGGGAAAAAAATAGCAAGGCTTTACAGTTTATTGAAGATGTCACGTGTAATGCTGATGAGGTGCAAAAGAGGGTTCTTGCTGAAATCCTCTCCAGGAATGCAAATGTTGAGTATTTGCAGAGACATGGCCTGAATGGGAACACAGCAGACAGAGAAACATTCAAGAAAGTGATGCCTGTTGTCACCTATGAGGATCTGAAGCCAGATATTGATCGTATTGCTAATGGTGATGCTTCACAAATCCTATGTTCCCAGCCCATATCAGAGTTCTTGAAAAGGTGAGTCCATCAACTTAGTTTACTAGCTTTTCTTTTCTTTTTTTCTACATAATTGTTTTGCGTGACCTGGAGTTATTTGATGCTGTTTTTGATGTGTAGTTCTGGTACATCTGGTGGAGAAAGAAAAATGATGCCAACAACTGAGGAAAACAAGGAGAGGTCATCATTTCTACGTAGTCTATTGATGCCAGTGATGAACCAATTTGTTCCAGGTTTGGATAAAGGAAAAGCGATGTACTTTTATTTCGTAAGATCAGAAGAGAAGACTCCTGGAGGACTACTGGCACAGCCAGCTTTAACTAGTTATTTCAAAAGTTCACATTTCAAAGACAGGCCTTATAATCCATAAACCAACTATACTAGCCCAAATGAAACCATTCTCTGTCCTGATTCTTACCAGAGTATGTACTCTCAATTGCTTTGTGGCCTATGCCAAAACAATGAAGTTCTTCGAGTTGGTGCAACCTTTGCTTCTGGGTTCATTATGGCAATTAAGTTCCTTGAAAAACATTGGATTTTGCTTTGCAATGATATCCGAAGTGGAACTATTGACCCCAAAATAAGTGACCCCTCAGTAAGAGATGCTGTTTTGAAAATTCTCAAACCCAACAAGAAACTAGCTGATTTTATTGAGGCTGAATGTAGCATAGAGTCATGGAAAGGGATCATACCTAGGTTGTGGCCTAACACCAAGTATATTAATGTTATTGTTACTGGTACAATGTCACAGTACATTCCAACACTTGACTTTTATAGTAATGGCCTCCCTATAGTTTCCTCCATGTATGCTTCTTCTGAATGTTATTTTGGCCTTAACTTGAATCCTTTGTGTAAGCCAAGTGAAGTTTCCTACACCCTTATCCCCACCATGGCCTACTTTGAGTTCTTGCAAGTGAACCGAAAGGATGGATTTACAAATTCAACCACCGAAACTGCAACATCCCTTAATCAAAAGAAAGATGAAGAATTGATTGATCTTGTTGATGTCAAACTTGGTGAAGAATATGAGCTTGTTGTCACCACCTATGCAGGTAAAAGCTCTATCCATTCTACAATACATAAATTGCAAAGCTACTGTCTCCTTCTTCTATAGGTTTTAACTTCTGGAGGAGTAGAAAGTTTGCTTAATTTTTTGGCCTTAATGATATTGCTCACAATTTCTTTTCAGGTCTTTATCGGTATCGAGTTGGGGACATACTTCGTGTGGCTGGATTCAGGAACAAGGCTCCTCAATTCAACTTTGTATGCAGACAGAATGTTGTTCTCAGCATTGATTGTGATAAGACTGATGAAGATGAGCTGCAAAATGGAGTGAAGAATGCTGCCAACTATCTTCTACGATTCGACGCTTCTCTCTCAGAATATACAAGTTATGCTGATACATCAAACATAACTGGCCACTATGTTTTATTCTGGGAGATTTGCCTTAGTGGAGCAACTCCTATTCCTCCTTCAGTTTTCGAAGATTGTTGCCTTGCTATTGAAGAATCACTCAACTCGGTTTATCGCCAAATGCGTGTTTCCGAAAAGTCCATTGGCCCTTTAGAGATAAGGATGGTGGAGAATGGGACATTTGACAAGCTTATGGACTTTGCTTTAAGCAAAGGTGCATCAATAAATCAGTACAAGACTCCAAGGGGTGTCACACATGCACCAATTATCGAGCTTCTCAACTCAAGGGTTGTCTCAAATTACTTCAGTCGGAAATGCCCGAAATGGGTTCCCCGTCAAGAGCAATTGAGCACTCCAAACTGAAGGAGTACCAATTTGCCAACATATATATATATATATATATATATATATCCTTGGCTATCTTGTTCAAGTTTTTAGTAATATTTATCAAAATCGGTTTGCTTGTTAACAAAAGTTTCTTTTTGATTCAACTCTTAATTTGTTTATACACGTATATTAATTTTTTTGAGAAATTTTATGATACATAAGGGATAATTAGTGGTATATATAGTAATTATTCCATAGATCCATTTTGAAAAGAGAAATAAACCACTAAAAATGATAAAAAGATTTTTATGTTCTCTCAATTTTTTTTAATTTCTCTCTTTTTTCTTTTTTTTGTCTATCTCTCTTTTTAAAAATAAATACATAATATAATTATTGTATATATCACTAATTACTGCTTATGTATATATCATTAATTACTACTTGTGTATTATAAAATTTCTCAATTCTACGGTTTTCAATTTTGGTTCGATTTTCATGTTCATTTATGTCCCACCGCAAACCTAAACATACAATAATTCCATTTCTATTCTATACATGCGAAAAGCCGGGCTTAATTAGTAACATCTTACTAAGACATCAAACATATCTGAAGACCCAAAAGGCCTTGAGAAAACAAAAGCCCAAAAGCTCCTCAATATTCAATGCTCAGTAGGCCCCAAATTAGCAAGCCCAGCAGCTTTCTATGTGGTTCATTAATAAGCCCAACACTCCTCAACTTTCAGTGCTCAGGAGGCCTAATTTCCAAGAATGGAAGTCTGGTTTTTATGAGCCAATTCTCACCCCTCAATTCTCTAATTGAGCGCTGTGGGATTGTTGTCATTTAAAATAGAAGTTGGTAAGTATGAAATGTGCTTGAGCTCATGCATCCCACATTGAAAGAAAATAAAGTGGAAGGTTGGGAGTAAGGCTATAAAAACAGCCTAATTAAGCTACTATTCAAGTATCCTACATGAAAAAAAAAAAAAAAAAGCAAATTAAGCTACTGTTACGATATTGAGGTTTAGATTGTCTGAGAGTATTTCTTAATCATGAGAGATCTTTGTAAATGCTTAAATGTCTAAATTGGTTCCTAAAGTTTTAACAATTCTGTGCATTCGGTTTTTACCCAAATTTGATAATTTAAGACTGAAATATTAGCAACCGAAAACTGAAAAACGAACTGAAATTATATAAAATCGTAATGTGGCAATTTAATGGGACAGGAGATTGTAACTAGTACTCCATTTTGCATCCCTACTTTATTCAAAAAAAAAAAACAATTCTAAAAAAAATTATTTTCCTTTCTATTTATATATATTTGTCAGGTCAAATTTTAAATAATATATTTTTTAAAATACCCCTTTTCGTTTAAAAAAATCAATTTTTTTTTTGTTCATTACTAATAAAAAAAATCAATATTCTTTATACTTTCTCTTTATAAATACAAATATAATTAATATAGAAAAAAGAAAAAAAATGAAATGTGTGAGTTATATAATAAAGTGAAGAAAGTTATGGTAATTTTATATTCACAATCTCTAAGAACCCATCATCCTTGTCCGGTTGTCCCATGTTAATGTGTTTTGCTCACACGTATTTCATTTTAGTCTTTGTAATTTTTAAAAAATTTATTCTAGTCCTTAAAATTGTTTTTTTTTCATGTGGTCTTCTATTTATAAGCTTTTGATCCTCAAAGTTTTTATAAAAAGCATTTAGGTTTTTATTTTATAAATTTTATACAATCAAGTGCTTATTTGTTATTTTTTAAAAAAAAAATAGTGAGTATTAATAAGGTATAAAATGGGTACTCGACCTAGAAGCCATACAAGACCCATTAAAAAAGCACTCAACCCATGCCCATTATAAAATTACTCTTGAAACTCATATCTAATCCATATGTGGTTTACTCTCTCATTCAATAACCCCTAAAATTAATTTATCAAAATTTACTCTCGAAACTCATGTCCAATCCATATATGGTTTACTCTCTCATTCAATAACCCCTAAAATTAATTTATCAAAATATTCTATTTTAATCATTTTAATTTTTAAAAAGTTAGTTTAGTCCTTAAAATTATTTTTATGCAATCTGGTTCTTTATTTATAATTTTTTTGGCCCTTAAAGTTTTCATAAAAAATATTTTGGTCTATACTTTATAAAGTTCGTGTAATCAGATCCTTGCATATCAATTTTGTTTTTGATAAAAATTAGTAGCTATTGATAAGGTACAATGTAGGTACTCATATCCAAAATTATTTGTAGCGGGTATGTATTTTTTTATCATTATCTCGCCTTAATGCTCATTATGTATTTTAATGAGTATTTATTAAATCGGATAAAGCACGTATCTACTTCATATCCAGTCTATTGTCTTTCTTATATCCGTCCCAAATGAGAACATTCCAAATTGTGGATCTTCAACATCTATCCACGATGTAACCTGCATTCTTTGGCCAATTTATTGATTAATCATAATAGGATTGTATTGTGAAAAAAAAAAAAAGAGTACCCATTTTTAATGATTAATCATCAAACCTCTATTATCGTGTATATATATTGGTAATTAGTCATTATTTTATTATAGTGATTGCTTTCTTAAAAAACAAACAAAAAAAGTAAAAAAAAATTTGGAAAATAATCATAATTTTTTTTTTGGTGTATGAAAAAAAAAACAACTATTAATTATTGAATGAAAAATGGACATATAATTGTACTATGCATAAACAAATTCTTATAGATTGAAATTATGTGCTAACCTTATTACAAGAATACACTAGAGTGATCATGATCTTTTCTAATTATGTAACCAACGCTTCTATGCGGACCTCTAGGATTAGTTTGCTAGGTTTTTATTAAATTGTATCTTTAGAAAAGCCGAGTGGCAACTCTACTTTTGAACATATATATTTTTATGATGGCACGAGAGGTAACCGTGTGACAATATAAAATAAATCCAAACAACAAAATAGTCCTTAAATAATTAGGACATAAATAAATAACTAAAATTCAAAGCATAAAAATAACTAAATAAGACTAATTATTTCAACCTAACTAGGTTATGTTAAGGAACATCCAAGCTCCCTGTATCTTCAAGTCAAATCGGCCCAAGACTCTTAGGCTCATGGCTTAAGACATCCACTCTCGTATTAGGCTTCTCTAGTTGAATCCTCAAATTGAAAAGAAGATGTCCTCAACATATCTCATATTGAAAAGATAAACTAAATAATTAATATATAAAGTTGAAAAGAGATCATTCAAGCCTTATAGTGCTTGGGTGGCCCAAGGCATGGGTCATCCCTTTTCAACTTTATATATTAATCATTGAACGATCCTTTTTTAACTTTATATTATTAATCATCTTTAGTTTTAAATATTCAATGTGGGATATGTTATTTAACAAGATGGTTTTTAGCATATTATCAAAGTCTTAATGACCAAATGGTTACAAGTTCAAGTCTTACGATCCTCATTTTCTATTCTAACTAAGCACAAAATAATGGTGGATTTGTGCAAGTTTTAAACTTAAAACACTTTCACTTGAGGGAGTGTGTTAGAGAATAATATAAAACCATCTATAAGGCACTACAAAAAATTAAGTGATTAGCGACGGTCCGGACCGTTGCTAATCCGATAAAAACCATCGCTAATTAAATATAGCAACGATTTTATGACGGTACAAAATCCTTTCGTAAGATGCCGGTCGCTAAAATTTTGCAATGGTTTTTGGACCGTCACTAAATTAACGATGGATAAAATCCTTGCAAAATTAAAAAAATCGTCATAGAAAATGGTGCTAAAGCGAGAAAATATTACCACAATAAAACGAAGTCGTCACTAGGACCATCGTAAATCGAGCAACGGTTTGTTTCCGTCGTAATAAATGTACAATTAGCAACGATTAAAACCGTTGCTAATTTCATCGCTAAACGATTATTTTGAATATTTTTTTACCTTCAATTTAAATCTCTAAAATTAACCAATTGCTATTTAAAAATCTAATAAATACCCAAAACATAATATTGTAAAATTTCATAATTTATTATAAAATTTATTAAAATGTAATAAATATTTTTAAATTATTATAAAAAATAAAAAGTTTATTGTTATTACAAGAAAACATGATAGGCTGGGAGAAATTGGCGGGATCGTCATTTGGAGGTTGAGTGGAGTCATCGTCGACCTCAAGAACAACGGATGAATTGCCACCTTGATGAAAATGCTCGCAAGAACATTTGCTGCATCTATGTCATTATCGCATGCTACTATCGAGTGTACTCCTTCAACTCATCCCAATAGGAAGAAATAAAGTGACGATTTAGAGACGGTTTGTGGATCATCGTTAAATTACTTCATTTCGATGACTTTTTTGTAAAAAACGTCACAAAAAATGGTTAGGGCTATTTTTTAAAAAAAAGGGAATTAGCAATGGTTTTTTTGGAAAAAGCTGTCACTAATATGCTTGAAAATGAAATTAGCGATGGTCCACCTAACCGTTGCTAATGTCCATGTTTTGTGACGATTTTGTTTACAAAAACGATCGCAAAAAATGATCCAAGTTAAAAAATTTAACTTAACGATGGTTTGTTAAAAACCGTCGCTAAAAACAATCGTTTAAGACCAAATTAGCGACGGTTTTGAAAACCCTCACTCAAGTTCTTAAAACCATCACAAATTTAGTAAATTAGCAACGATTGGTAGACCGTCGCTAATTCCTCCTCGCTAATCCCATGTTTTTTCCGTAGTGAGGGAATGTCAAAACTTGGAAGGTAATGGGTCATTGACTTGTATGGCTATCATGGTTAGAAGATATTCATAATTAATACGGTGTTTTTTTTAGTACTATTAACTATGTATTTTTATTTGTTAAATGGATTATATTTCTATTATGGATCATGAAGTTAACAATTTATTTTTTTAAAAAATATTTATTATATTTTATAAAGGCTAATTTAGATCATTTAGGACAGGAAAGGACTTCATAGTTCATATCACACTTTTTTTTTGTTTGGCAATTTACATTATTTAAAAAATTGAAAAAAAAATTGAAAAAAGAAAATTCAATTTTCACCAAAAAGCCAAAACCAAAAGATTGAGTAGAAATTTGGTGCGGGTTACGTTTTTTATGGGTTTCATTAACAGAAATGTTAAAAACCGAACTAGAAAATCGAATGTTCACCCCTAATTGTAGGAGTTGAATAAATTAATTTGAGATATTATACAACCAATATACAAATAGGAAACATAAAATAAATATATAAAACCAAGGAGAATGATAAGCAACGATTATGATCATAGCTTTGTAATTACTAGTATAGTACATGAGCATTGTCGCATGTAAGTCTATATAATATGTTTTAATATCTTAGTTAACTTAAAAAATCTAGGTATAAAATACAATTAATCAATATTAATTATAAAATTTTATTTAAATTTAATATGTATTATGAAGTATGTAATAAAATATTTATATTTCATGCTTGAGTTTAAAAATATCCAATGAATATTTTTTATTTTGATCGAGTAAAAAACAGATGCAATTTTTTTTTTTTTTTGAAAAACAAATCAAATTATAAAATGGTGCTAAATCAATTTATATTAGATGAGAGTTTGATTTTAGTTCATGAAACTATAAAAAATAATTATTAAATATTTAAAAAAAATATTTGAGCAAATAATAAATAATATAAAAGAAAAGAAAAAAAAAAGGAAAATTAAAAGAGAGGGAGAGAGAGAGGTAGGGTTGGGGTGCCCTTGGACTGGAAGCGTCGCCCAACCATTAAAAAAAACAGCAACAGATAACGCATCTTTTGAAGGCCATTATTTGGTCGCCAAGGAGGAAAAAAAAAAAAAAAAAGGAAAATTAAAAGAGAGAGAGAGAGAGAGGTAGGGTTGGGGTGCCCTTGGACTGGAAGCGTAGCCCAACCATTAAAAAAAACAGCAACAGATAACGCATCTTTTGAAGGCCATTATTTGGTCGCCAAGGAAAAAAAAAAAAAAAAAAAAAAAAAAGGAAGGCCATTATTTTTGGCTCTCTAGACCCAATTTCCCAATTTCTGCACTCTTTTCACCCACAAAAACCCTAAAATTATCTTTAAAACATGTAAAAAAAAAAAAAAAAAAACCCTTCTGAATCTCAAAATAGGTTTAATGCACTCTAGAAGTCCAAAAAAGCAAGCCCTCTTCTCTTTCAGGCTTTCTCTTCCCTCCCTCAACATTCAAGGACTTTATTGCAACACAAATACAATTTAGGGATTGATTTATACAAAAATATAACTCTAAGGATCAAAGTGTAAAAAATACATATTTTTTCATAAAATCACTTAAATTTTTTAGAAAAAAAACAACGTTGTTTCAAACCCAAAAAACCTAAAATTGCGTTGTTTTATTCACTATAATAGAAACTTAACTAAAACACCCTTCCATTTTAATTACTTATATTATTATTGTATTAATTGAATATCAACAATAGATTCGTGGACTCACTAGCCTCTCGATTGGATAAAAAAAAAGATGTGTGGGATCACTAGTTTCTCGATTGAATGATGGAATCAATTTTAATTAGTTTAAGGAGGCCAAATTATATTAAATAACTAGTCGGTTGTTTGTACTATACTATAAGTCAAGTAGAAAAAAATCATTTCAAAATTTTATTATTTTTTAATTAAAAAATTATATTTAATTAAAATTTTTAATTTTTCATAAATTTTCTATCTAAAAAAAATGATTTATTCTTTTTTATGAATTGATTCTTAAATTAAAGGTTTATTTTTTCATAGATTTTCTATCTAAAAGAATGACTTTAAGAGCAGGTTGCTGCAATTGAAAAGGCTTCAAATCACCTTCTTTTAATGCCAAAGAGATGAGGAGTTGCGATAATTTAGAAAATCAATGTCATCTCACCATCATAGTTTAGGCACGCACCATGTCCATAAAGGATAACCACTGTGTAGAAAAAATTCATTTTCAATGCCCACAGATAGTTTGAATCAATAAATAAAATAAGTATGGTAAATGTCATACATCCAATGCTGGATCTAGAAGTTTTGATCCACCACAATATCATTAATGGATGGCCATAAAAACATACACGCAAAACAAAATAAAAATAAACAATACTTTCTATAATACAAATTCATGCATTTTGTAATTCTTGCTGAGAATACAAGTTTTCGCATATGATTTCACATCATGAAATACTTATTTTCTCTGTCCTTAACGAGAGAACAAACCAAAACACCAACTTCTGTCAACATATTTTACACAAAATTTTCTGAAATGCAATGAAGCAATCACTGAATAACTCATCTCCCATGTCGTTAATTCTTGACTCAGGTTATTTCCAGTCAGGTCAAGATTCATTAAAGAAGAAAGTTGGGAAAGTCAAAGAAGGTTTTCAAAAATGATATCCCCGTCATCAGACCTGAGATCAAGAGATTGCAATCTTGATAAATTGCAGACTTGATGCACTGTAAGCAAATAATGATCATAAAATTGTTAGAAAATATTGGTAATCTGACAATAAAAAAAGAGATAGAATGATAGGACATTATATGTAATTAATTGTTTAAAAAATATCTCAACCTAAAAGTTTCTGAGGTTACAGAAATGGTTTTACATTCATTCTCCAATACATCTTTTTTTAAAAAAAATCTTTTTAAAAAAAATTCTTTAAGTTCGATCTTTGCCCAACACTTTGGTTAAGAAGTATAATACTATATTAAATAATCATCTCAATCTAGATTAGAATATAGAATGTTCATAAGTAAACGAAAGAGAGTTTTTATAGTACTGCATTACCAGCTGCTTCTTGAGCGCCAACATCTCCTCTGCATTTCTTTCTTGTAAGGCATTCATCTCCTATGCATATATATGCATGCATGCAAGTATGGGAAGAATAGAATTTACTATAAAAGTTCCACGAATTGAGACCAAATGGAATCAGAAACGTGGTTCAAAGAGTGTGGTGCGTAGAGTGAATTAGAGGTTGAGTACATTAGAGATACTTGGTTGCTCACGGATATAATAATAATAATAATAATACTTCTTCATATATATATATATATATATATGGAATAAAAAGGGGTTCAAAGCCGAAGAAACAGAAAATTACATTGGAAATAGATTACTTTCTCGATTCCTTTTTGTACGGTGGATGTATGGAAGGAAAAGCTTACCCTTTCGAGTTTCTTTTGAAGTTTATTCTGTCTCTCTTGATGGACCTCCAAGCGGATATTTTCTTTTCTAGTTTCTTTTAGATCCTTTTCCAACTGATCTGCTCGCCCTTCAAGGCGACCTTTGTTTTCCTCAAGTATTAGTATCTTTGCCTTCATGCTGTTTTCTATTCCCTGCAGAGTAGAGAGAAAGAAGAAATGAATATGAGCATGTGAAAACAAACAAACAAATAAAGAGGCAAGTAACACGAAGGAGCACTAAGAGAGATGGACTTGGCTAGTTACATACCGATCTTTCTGAACTTTATTTTTTTTTAGATTTAAGTCATTTTTTAGTTATCTAACATTTATCTCAAAAAAATAATGATTACATAAGTAGATTTATGATAAATAAAAAATCATTCAGTAAGATTTATTTGAATTCTTCACAAAATTTGAGATCATTTTGGATTATTTTTTTATTTTTCTCAATTTTTAATTTTTAAAAAATAAACAAATATACTTTTCAATTTTGAATTTTTTTATTTTTTCCAGAAAATAGAATGTATTTTTTCAAGAAAAATTATAGTTAATGAACTGAAACATAATTATACTATAATAATACTTTTTTAATTTAATATTTTCTTGAAATTTAATTCACTTTTAGTATTACAAGAAATTAAAAATTTTATGGCAAAGGCATTTAATTAAAAAAATATATAGTAGTAGTACAATAAGGACAAATAGGGTCATAAATTTGAGAAAGAATGGGAAGAATTAAGAAATTGTAAATTCGGATTAACTTGATAGTAAAAGAGACCGTTTGTTCTCTCCCATAATTTTTTAATTGAAATTTTAAAAGAATTTATTCAGCTACATGTATTAAATCAATGTGACAGTCAGATTCGCAAAAAAAATAAAAAATAAAAATAAATAAAAAGAATAAAAAAAATCAGAGAAAAAACTTAGCGTTAGTTGATGTGTAAATCGTTGACAGTCAGATAAAAATAGAAAAGAAAAAAAAAATGGATGACATGAGTGAGTTATATATAATAGAGTGAAGAATGATTTGGTAGTTTTATATTCACAAACTTTAAGAACCCATAATCCCTGTCAAATGTCAACAACTTCTGCCTCTGACATGTTTCATTTTAGTCCCTAATTCCAAAACATTATTTTGTTCCTTAAATTTGTTTTTCAATTTAGTCCTTTATTTATAAGTTTTTGATACTCAAAGTTTTATAAAAAGCATTTAGGTCTGTATTTTATCAAATTTGTGCAATCAAATTCATGTTTGTTCAATTTTTTTTTTAAAAAAAAAACAAGTGCTTAATAAGATATTAGTAGGTATCTAAATCGGAAAATTATATTAATAGATAAGTAATTTTTTTTTTCAATCCACTTCAATGTCTATTAAATATTTTTAATAGGTATTTTTTAGGTTGTATAGAATACGTACTCACTTCATATCTTGTCCGTTGAGAAAACATATTCCTGCTGTGGATCTTCAGCGTCTATCCATGATGTAAGCTGCCTTCTTTGGCTAGTTTTGCGATTATGGCCAACTTTCATGCCAGGTAAGAAGGTATCCGAGGGATGGTCAAAGCTCTGCCACAAGATGGTTTCACCACTTCTCAAGACAAGGTTTCCATTATCCATTAGCACACCCATTATGCTGTTCATAGCCGAATCGGCGACCTTTACATTTGATGACTAAACAACGTTCCTCGTTGCATCCAAAACCACAAGATTTCCATCGCACCCGAGTGCCAAAATTCCTAGAGAATTTAGTAGGGGATTCTCTGATGGCGACCCAGACATTAACAGTCGTATTCTGAATTTTGCTATACCAAATGCCAAGATAGTACCTTGGAGTTGAATTTCCCTAAGCCAAGATATAATTTCGTGGAATAGTAATCCATTCATTTGCACCTATTGGCGATAGCAAAGATGAGATTGACTTAAAAAGCAGCAAAACACAGAACCCCTTTATGAGTATGTAAGATTGAAAGAATGACTTTAAGAGCTGTTTGCTGCGATTGAAAAGGCTTCAAATCAACTTCTTTTGCTGAGAAAGAGAGGAGTTGCCATAATTTTTAAAATCACTACTAGCTCATCTTTTGTTAGAATACATATCTCAAATTGAATAATTAAACAAAAGATAAGTGACACAAAATTGAGAAAAGACCATCCGTCATAAGATTTAAGCCTTTCAAATAAAACTTAATTTCAGATATTGACAATCATCTCTTAAGTTTTTTCGATGAAACTCAATCTCAACTATTTAACTCTATACTTGTCATATTCTAGGCATGCACCATGTCTATAAAAGATAACCATTGTGTAAAAAAATCTCAGTTTCAATTACCATATTGGCCATAAAAATTTGAACCAATAAAGAAAATAAGAAGGGTAATAGTCATATATCGAGTGACGGACCTAGAAATTTTGCTCCATGATAATATCATTAATGGATGCCCACAAACACACGCACACACAAAAAAAAGAAGAAGAAGACAAATTCATAAATTTTGTAACTCGTTGAGAAAACTAGTTTTCTCTTATGATTTCACATCATGAAATACATATTTTCTCCGTCCTTAACAAGAGAGCAAACCAAAAGGCACCAACTTCTGTCAACATATTTGACAAACACAAATTCTGAAATGCAATGAAGCAATCACTGAATAAATCATCTCCAAAAGGCTCTTTCATTGAAAGATTAACCATATATAGGTAATAGCTTAATATATCTTTATATAATTAGACAAGTCTATATATATATATATATATATATATATATATATATATATATAATTGTGTCTATTATGTCTATGTATTGTATTTAATTCTCCAATGTCATTCAATCAAATTTTTTCATTCAAATTGACAAAATTGTAATTTTCCTTCCAAAATTGCTCAAAACATTTCAAGAAATAATTAAGTTTCAAGATTAATCAACCATTAAAATTTTTATAAAATAAAAATTTTAATTTTTTCAAAAAAGTCAAAATTATATTCGTGGATAGCTGAATGTTAGTTTTAAATTGAAAAATATAATTATGTCAATTTGGATAGAAAAAGTTGATAGAATGACATACTTGGAGAATTAGATATTATACATAAATATAATAGATACAATTAAAAATAAAAAGAAAAATTAAAGACTTGATCAATTATATAAAGATAGATTAAGCTATTTACCTATCGTATTTGAGAAAACAATTGTTGTTTTGATCTGCCATTGTGGCAAGTGCCTCATTCAAGCTCAAGCTGTAATTGATGTTTTGAGCTGTGCCAAGTACCTCGTTCGGGTTGTAAATGTTGTTTTGAGCTGTAACAAGTCTCTCCTTCAAACTGTAATCATTGTTTTGAGCCGCAATTGTGGCAAGTGTCTCATTCAAGTTGTAATTGTTGTTTTGAGCTGTGAAAACTACCTCATTCAAGCTGTAATTATTGTTCTGAGTAGTGGCAAATGCCTCTTTCAAGGTATGCTGTAAACAAATAATGATCATAAAATTGTTAGAAAATATTGATAATCTGACCATAAAAAAGAGATAGAATGATAGGACATTATATATATTTGTTTAAAAAACATCTCAACTTAAAAATTTACACCGCTATATGAGGCTACAGAAATGGTTTTATATTCATTCTCCAACATGCTTTCAAATAGAAATTCTTTAAGTTTGATCTTTGCCCAATACTTTGGTTAAAAAGTATAATACTATATTAAATAATCATCTCAATCTAGATTAGAATAATAGAATGTTCATAAGTAAACGGAAGAGAGTTTTTAAAGTACTGCATTACCAACTGCTTCTTGAGCGCCAACATCTCCTCTGCATTTCTTTCTTTTGAAGCATTCACCTCTTCTGCATTTCTTTCTTTTAAGGCATTTATCTCCTCTGCATGTGTTTCTTTTATGGCGTCCATCTCTCTTTTATATTGCTCCCCTAAGGCAATCAGGTTCTGCAAAAAGTGTGTTTAAGTAATTAATGGATACTATATGAGAAAAGATTTAATTAGAATTATATTTGACGTGTGTGTGCTTATGAGTCTATATATATATATATATATATATATATATGCATGCGTGCGTGCAAGTATGGTAAGAATAGAATTTACTAGAAAAGTTCCACAAATTGAGACCAAATGGAATCAGAAAAGAAGTTCAAAGAGTGTGGTACATAGAGTGAATTAGAGGTTGAGTACATTAGAGATATACATTTACTTCCTCACGGGAAAAATAATAATAATAACTCTTCATTTTTCTTTTTTTGGTACAAAAAGGGATTCAAGGCCCAAGAAACAGAAAATGACATTGGAAATAGATTACTTCCTCAATTCCTTTTTGTATAGTGGATGTATGGATCGGAAAGAAAAGCTTACCCTTTCGAGTTTCTTTTGACGTTTATTCTGTCTCTCTTGATGGACCTCCAAGCGGATATTTTCCTTTCTACTTTCTTTTAGATCCTTTTCCAGCTGATCTGCTCGTCCTTCAAGGCGACATTTGTTTTCCTCAAGTATTACTATCTTTGCCTTCATGCTGTCTTCTTTTCCCTGCAGAGTAGATAGCAAAAAGAAATGAACATGAGTGAGTTATTTATGATGTGAAAGCAAGAACAAACAAACAAATAAAGAAGCAAGTAACACGAAGTAGCGTACTAGAGAGAGATATTTGGCTTGCTACATACCTTTTTTCTTGCACGGTAAGCTCTGTCGATCTCCTGTTTGCTTATCTTAGGTTTTTTTCCTGATGAAAAGAAAAAAAAAAAAAAAAAGCAAAGAGACACTATCTAAACAAAAAAATAAATAAATAAATAAAAAATCCTGCAATCATTAGCCCATTTACAATTCATTTCTTCCTGATGAACTGAGGCCTATCATAGAATAGAACCCACAGGCATCAGCTCATGCAATGCAATTATTCAGGTTTTTTGTTTTGGAAGGTTGAAGAGCTGTTTTTGTTGAAGGACCATTCCACTGAAAAGATTACATTGTTAGATGAGTTTGATTAGTAAGACTCGATACCATTTTAAAAGATCATCTCACCTAAAAGCTTAAATTGTTAGATGAGATTCCAAGATATGATTTATATTATTTTCTAACAATTTTTGCTTAATTTTGAATTAAATAGCTCCATTGTTTTTTCTATATGCATGGTTATTTGCTATTTGATAAATTAATTTTAAGACAAGATTTTGGGTCTCATAAATAAATGTAATACTAGTAATCCAATTAGGCTAAAAGAGTAAAAAAAAAATTTTATTAGTTCCAGGAATTCTTGAATTTTTAATTTTTTAAAATTTAATCCATTCAATAATTTTTCAGCTAACATCTTCCTTTCTAAAAAATTTAATTTTTGATATTTTGAGCTGAAATTTTGCACACATGTTGAAAAAAATTCAATTCATTTTGTAGAAAAAGTCCAGCATTTTTTAAAATCAAAAACTATATCTGTTGATTTTTTAAACATTAAAAATATAAAATCAGAAAAATATAAAAAATAACTCCAAAATGATTCCAAATTTTTTGAAAGGCTCTACATAAATCTCACTGAATGAATTTTATTATGAACTATTTATGTGATTGTTATTTTTTGAGATAAGTGACATAAAACTGAAAAATGGGTTAAATCTGAAAAAAAAAATTTAAGAATTCCAAAAAGCAATAAAAAAATTCGAGATTTTAATTTCAAATAATTTAAAGTTCAAAGATGGTTAGCCCCTTCTAGCCATCCAATTATTATTATTATTATTATTATTATTATTATTATGTGAGCCCATTAACATCAAATAATAGTGCAAATACAGTACTAAAAAAAAAATTCTCAGACAAAAAAAACAAGCACAAAATACAATCGCTATAAAATTTAGGTAGACTTATGAAGTGAAAAATACTAACGACAACCACAATTATTTGCAATAAACTTACCGGTAAGGGTCGGATCTTTCTCCCCCGAAGTGCTTGCCATCTACAAAACGAAAATAGAAGCAAAGAACGAAAGTAAAAGATTACTAAAGTTCACTCTAAAATGAAAAAAATTGTGCATCAGATAAAGAAAAAAGATATAATTTCCAACCTCCTGCAGATTTTGTTTTTGGGAGTGTGGGGGAGAGGGAGTCTCTGTGTGGGTAAGAGAGAGACCGAGAGAGAGGGTGGGTATATTTTAGTCAACGTGATGGCTATGGCTATGGTGTTAACGATATCGCGGTTTAAAAAGATTGAGTAAATTACAAATAAGTCTCCTTAGTTTATAGAAACGAATTAATTAGTCCTTTCTGTTTTAAAAACTAGTTATTTAGTTTTTTTGTTTAATTTTTGTTCTTTTTAATTTATTTTTTAAAATAAATAGATATTATGAAAATATTGATAAAAAAAACCTTTTTAAAATAAAATAATATTCAATTAAACATAGTTAGTATTGTTAAATAACTAAATAATTAGTTTTAAAAAAACTAATTATTTTGTTTCTAGAAACTAAAAAGGATTAATTTATAATTTAATCGGTAAAAAATTCAGCCATTTATTTTCATTTATCCCAACTTGGATCCAAACATTTTCAATTTTGGTGAAGAATCATTCTAGTCAATAACAGCATCCAAACCTTGAATGAAGTTATAGCAAACACACTCATGTCATGGCTTCTTCTCCCTGTGAAAAATCTAATATACATGATAATGTTGTGAAGCATTGGAGTACGTACAGAGACTTCATCCTTCCAGAACACCATGCTTGGAATCTTGGAATCTACTATTTTTTTTTATTGTTGGTTGGATTCCTTCGAGCCCAAAATCCATAGATATAAATATTTTTTTAAAAAAAAAAGCTAAAAGTTGGATAACTTATAAATTATTCTCTCTCATTTTGAAAAAAAAATTAATTAGCCTTTTTCATTTCAAAAACTAGTTGTTTATTCTTTAGATTTTTAAAATCTACTTGTATTCCTTTTACTCATTTTAATTTATTTTGATTTTTTATTTAAAAAATACAGAAATATTGATAAGAAAAAAAAGAAATTTTAAGAAATAAAAATAATATTAAATTAAACATGATCAATACTAACTAAAAAATTAAATGATAATTTTTGAAACAAAAAGGATGATGTAATTCTTTTTTTTAAATTAAAGGAACTAATTTGTAATTTGCCCGCTAAATGTTACGTGAGTGACTTAATATAAAGCCAACTTGGCTTTGTCTCATTTTGAGAGAGAAAAGGTAGTGTTTGCAGCAGAGTAAATTATATATTAGTCCCTCTCATCTCTAGAAATAAATTAATTAATATCTTTAGTTTCGAAATCCAATCATTTAATTCTTTTTATTATTTTTAATTTTTTTAATTTTTTTTAGAAAATAGAAAAGAAAAAAAGTAAAAATTATAGAAAGACTGATGAGAAGAGGATGCATATTACAAAATAAAAAAAAATTAAATTAATCATAGTTAACACTAGTTAAAATAATTAAATAATTAGCTTTTGAAACTAGAAAATTAATTTATTTATTTCTCAAAAATATAGGAACTAATAATAATTTACTCATGTGCAGCATGCAGCTTTATAAAAAAAAAATGAGGGAGGGTGAGGGGCCTGCTTAGTAACATAGTAAGACTCCAATTTTCAGGAAAATTGGAGTCAGAAGAAGGCAAAAAAATTAAATTTTCTCAAAAATTGAGATTGCCAACAGTTTTTCTCTATAATTTTTTCATTTGTTTTCCAAATCAAAAAACTAAAATCATGAACAATACAATATTTTCCTTTTACATAGAAGCACTTTTTAGAAATGTAAAACATTACTCTTTTTTCTTAATTACATTTTAATTTTTTGTTAGTATCATAAATTTATTTATTTTTATTAATAAATCTAATATCACATAGTTTCATTTTTGAGCAAACAATTATAACTTTTTCATAATAATTTTAAATTGAAAAGGCTTCAAATTAATATTTTTATAATTAGATTATCACAATTAAAAAAATATCAAGATGACAATTATAAATTATGGTTTTTTTTTGTATGAAAAAAAATAAATTTGACTTATTTCTTATTTGTTTATGCATTTTTTTATTTTCAACAAATGAGCGCATTTTCTAATTTTTTTGTTGGAAAAAAATAAAATTTATAAAATATTTTTTGTTACTAAACAAGCATTAAGAGTTTCGCAAAGAGTTTGAGAGAGAGAGAGAGAGAAGAAGGGAAGTATACCGTAATAACTTGAAAAAAAATAAAGGGATGGGTATAAAAGGAGGGGCGAGTTGCTACCCCTCCACTTTTTTTTTCTTCTTTCTCCTCTCCCACGCCATTTTCTCTCTAGAAATTTCCTTCCATTTCTCTTTTCAATTTCTAAGCTAAAATCTTGTTAAATTAGCTTAGAAAAACCTTAAACTAATTGACTAATTGAAACTTAGCTAAATTGAAGCTTGGGAAGCTTGGTGAGCTAAGATTGATTTGGGATTTGAAGAGCTAAATGTAAAAGTAAGAATTTGAACCCATTGATCTTTGAATTAAGATGCTATGTGAGGTTAATGATGATATTGAACTTGAATTGCATGGGTTTTGTTGATTACTTGAGGAATTGATTAGAATAAGGTCGAGTTTTAAAACCCATTTAGAAAAAGATGATTCTAAGTGATTATAGTTACTTGAATGATGTTGAAGTATTTTAGGTAAGTGAATTAAGGAGTTAATTTGAAGTGAAATTAAGTAAATTTGAGAAATTGAAAGGTCGAAGATGATGAATAGTGAAAATCGAATTTAGGTTAATTGAAAGAAATTTGAGAAAAATGAGGAATTAAGTTATATAAATACAATTAAAGGTAAATAGAATGAGTATTGGATGAATTGGGATGGAATTAATTATTTAATTGAAAGTTGATTAATTGAAGGTTGAATTGGAAATTATGATTGAATTAAGAAATGGTAATAATGGGATATGGTTAGGTAATTATTTAGAATTGCTACGAGAGATCATAGAGTCTAGTTAAAGTTATTGGTTTAAGTCTTTTTATTCAATTCCATTTACGTTGATAATCTTGAATTTTTTATTCTCGAATAATTCAATTGTTTTTGGATTATTATTTAATATATGATATTGATGGTTGTCCATCATTATGTATTATTAGATTCTTCGAAATGGGCAGACTCTTTCTCAACAACCTTGACACGTTCAGATCCTTTCAACTCTTTATTGTATTGTGAGTGGATATTATATAATGTATTGTGTTTTAAATTTCTTGGATTGTATCCATCATACATCATTGATTTATGAATAATTTAGAAGCATTCCATTAGAACTTAGGTGGGAATAAACTTCATGAATTTTAAAATGATTTAATATGAATTGGAACGAGAGGGTTGAATATGTGTTTGAGCAAATATCATGATGTGCAATTTTGAATATGAATTTTTTCATAAGTTGATATTTTGATCATACTTATAATTTCTAAAAATACATGCATGGTATTTGAAATGTCGATTTGAAAAATGTATAAGTATGTTTGGTTTTTGAAAATTTTTTCGAGACCCTAGGGCTAGCCACGGAGGGGGTAGCCTTTGAGCTCAATGATACAAGACTCCGACTAGCGAGAAGAGGTAGAGTGCTAGCTCGTGTATCGATCAAAATACGAAAACCTAGTCACGAAGGGGGGAGGGTGACCTTTTGGTGTTCGCACCCAATGATATATTATTACCTCATAGGTGTATAAAAACCTATATATGAGATTTCATATGAATATGATATATATACATATGATAAGTGTTTGATGATTTGATACAAAAAGGTTTTGAACTATTTGATTTGTGATGTATATTGTGTTTCACGATATGCATGTGTTTTGAAAAAAATAAGAATTGCATTTTGAGATAAATTTGAAAGTATCGTCTTTAGTTTGTTTTCCTCCCTTAGTATGATAAATAACGTTTACTCGCTAAGTTCGTTGATTTTTTACCCCTCATTATTTCAGTTTTGCAAGATATTGAGGGATTACCTTATTGTTTCTTTTTGGCTACTTTTCATGAAGTTAGCACTTTGGTCGCGTAACTTACCTTAATTATAATTCCCTAGAACTTATGTATGTTTTAATTTGTTGTATTTTTAGAAACTCGTAGTTATATATGTCGATATTATGTTAGAGACTAATTATGAATATTGATTTGGAGAAATGCAAGGATAATATTGTGTTATAAAGTGTATTGAGGTTGTAAGTAATATTAATTGAAATGATATTTGAATTGAAATGATATATATAACGATCCGAGGATTGTAGATTAGCATCCGAGGCTTGCTTGGGTAGAGGCGAGCCGCATAGCTCTCTCGATCCTCTTGCCGGTCATGGTCCACTCCCGGGATTATGACATGTACTAGTTTATATTTCTTGTCTTGATCACGAGATGATCCGAAATTGGATCGAGATAAAATTTTGATATATTGTTATTAATTTTTTGTTCTTCAACTTGAATTGTATTGATAATCAAAAAGCTTCTATCTTTGAATAATTAAAAAAAAAAAAACCAATTTGATGAGATCTCTCGATTTTTTTTTTTATTATAGTTGAAAAAGACCCTTTTTTTTTTTTTTTTTTTTTTTTTTTTTATTTTAAGCTTCTATCCAAAGTAGAGATAGAATACAGTGAAAAAGACCACCAGGAAGAAGGAAGATTTAACAAAAAAAAAAAAAGGAATAGTTTCATGCTTTGAATCTTGGAATCTAGCTACTATATTTTTTTTTATCGTTGGTTGGGTTCTTCGAGCCCAAAACCCATGTATATAGATATTTAAAAAAAAAAAACAAAACTAAGCTAAAAGTTACACGAGAGACTTAATATAAAACCAGCATGGCTTTGTCTCATTTTGAGAGAGAAAAGAGAGAGGGTGCATCAGGGGTTAAGAGTTTGTTTGCATATTTATATCTGAAAAAAGTACCCTATTGCATTCCATCAGTTAATTTAGTGCCACTATCACACCATCCCTGTCTTTTTAACCTGTAGTGGGTACTTGTGATCTCTAAGGTACCGTCATCATTTGATAAATTGATCATTATACCCTCTCATTGTTTTGATTTTCCACGAATGACATGCCAATCCACAATACATATATATAGAGAGAGAGAGGAGGTGCCGTTTAGCAACATAGTAAGATTCCAATTTTCAGGAAAATTGGAGTCAGAAAAACAAAAACATTAAATTTTCTCAAAAATTGAGATTGTTAACAGTTTTTCGTTATAAGTTTTTCATTTTTTTCCAAATAAAAAAAATAAAATGATGAACAATACCATATATATATATATATATATATATATACATTAATTTTTTTTTCATACATTTTCATATTTCTTTAGTGTCATAATTTTATTTTTTATAATAAATCTAATATAAAAGCTTTTTTTTAGTTAACAAGTGTAAATTTTTTGTAATAATTTTTAATTTGAATTACATAGAATTAATATTTTATAATTAGATTATCACAATTAAAAGTTATATATCAAGATGACAAATATGAATTTTGGTTTTTGATGAAAACTAGATATAGATTTTACTTATTTCTTTTTTTTATGGAAAAATTCTTTTTTATTTTTTTTAAAATGATCACTTTTCTAATTTTTATTGGAACAAGAAAAAAAATAAATTTTTGTTACTAAACAAGCATTAAGAGTTTAGTCGAGAGTTTGAGAGAGAGAAAAAAAAGTACACTACTTTATATTTCTTGCCTCGATCAAGTGATGATTTGAAATTCGATCGGAATGAAATTGTGATATATTATTGCCAATTTTTTGTTCTTCAACTTGAATTTTATTGATAATTAAAAAGCCTTTATTTTGGATAATTTAAAAAATCTATTCGATGACATCTCTTAATTTTATTTATTTATTTATTTATTTTATTGTAGTTGGAATCCTATTTAGGAAGATGACTTTTGTCATTGGGGTGATTACCTTGATATTTTGATGTGTATCTTCTAGTTGAATTAAGAAAAAAATTTTGTATTTTATTATATAATATTGCCATCACTCCATTTTTTCTCCTCTAGAAAAAAGCATAAAAAAGAAGAAGAACAACAAAGATAGGCCTGGCTTGATAGCATAATAAATATTAAATTATAATAGGAATTTCCTAGGCTTGGTTGTAGAGAGGATTAATTTGTGCTGAATTTGCATAATAAATATTAAATTAAATAATTTTTTATAATTAATGTTAATTAATTTTTATTTTATGCTTATATTTTAAAATTATTTAAAATATTAAAATATATTATATAATAGATTTATTTGCGATAACGTGTGGGTATTGAGCTAATATATACCAAAAAGAAACAGTGTTCTACGATAGTTAAGTTTTTTGTTACAATACATAAAACTATGTCGGTTTAGGTCTTTTTGGCTTGGAACTACAAGTTTTTCCTAAAAAGAAATTTGAGTGATTTTTTAGAAATTTTATGATTTTTTTAACTCTTTAGTCCTTGAAGTTATACTTTATATGAAAGAGTCCCTAAACTTTATTAACAAGATTCCTGAAAGTAGAGGGAGGAGAAAGAAGGTAGGAAAGAGAGGAGGGTTTGGTTTTTCTTTTTTTTAGATTTCTAGGGTGCACTAGAGCTTGTTTTGAGATTCAAAATGATTTTTTACATGTTTTTATAATTATCTTAGGGTGTTTTTAGATGAAAATAGTGTAAAAATTGACTGTAGAGGGCTAAAAACAACCGCTTCCATTTTTACCAGCAACAAAATGGTCGCTAAAAGTTGCAGACTTACCCGTGGCAACACCAGATAATATACTAGCATATTTCGACTACTAATACCGAGACAAATACTTAGGACCTACATATTCGTATCCTGACAAGGAATAATATGTTCAGTTTTCAGACAAGAGAACAGAATAAAATTGATTAAAATAGATGGAAAGCTACTAGCAATCCTGAAATCAATGACACTGTACATTTAAGTAAGAATAAAAAGAGAAACACACACAATGTGCCAACAGAAAAACATTCTTAGCAGGGAAAAAAAAAACAGGACAAGAAAGCCTATTAATTAGTAACTACTCTTCTATCTGCCATCTTCTAGAGTGACTGTTAACCCATTATGGGATACTGTGTCTGGTTTAAGCTCTGCTAGATTGGCATCGCCTAACGACAAATGCAGGTTGCTTTGGATCTGGAACAGCAGGAGTTTCAGTTCCAAGCATGAAAAGTATGTTGGATTTTGTGCGGCGAACAGTGGGGTCTTCTAATTGCCTAACATTTACACTTCACAAAAATACCTTATTAAATACCTGAAAAAATATGGAAAATCACAATAATACTATTGAATACAAAAACATTAAAGGAATAATACTTATAAATGTAGATAAATATATAATATATAATAAAATGAATTTCGATGAATAGCATGTGAATAGTGAACATTCTATTTATTTTAGGTGTTTTTGTTAGTAACTTGATTTGTAACCAATCTCTGTCTAAGTTTATATCCTAAAATTCTATTTTAGGTGCTATACATTTATTAAAAGTTGCTATGGGTGATGCAAATAAAATAATTTAAAAATACGAATATAATAATATAACAATAAAAACAAAACAAAAAGATAATATTTAATTAGTTAAGTCGGAGAGGTTGAGAGAAAGGTGGGCAGGGGTTGTGGGCATGGAAGCCACCTCATTCCCGTCCATTGTCGAGTTGGGTAAGAACATGGCTGTTTTCGAACGGGTATCCAGAGGGTTGGGCCTAACTATCATCTCAAAGCTCATGTACTAATCATCAAGCCCCATATTTAGCCTCCACTCCATACTACTTTCTTGCATTTACATTTCCGAGTCGATCGAGATTTACAAAATTTGTGCAATCAAGTTTCTGCATGTTAATTTATTTTTTTAGATAAAATATTGGGTAATAGAATATAAAGTAGGCACCCAAAAAAAAAAAAAAAAAACTACATTTATAAATATGTATTTTGTTTTATTTTTATCCACTTCAATTTTTATTAAATATTTTTAATAGGTATTGGTTAGACTGAGTAGGGATTCATGACCTTCCCTGTGTCTGTGCTGAAAGAGAACATTCGTAGCTGTGGATCTTCCATGATGTAAGCAGCCTTCTTCGGCTAGTTTTGCGATTATAGCCAACTTTGAAGGTATACGAGGGATGGTCAAAGCTCTGCCAGAAGATGGTTTCACCACTTCTCAAAACAAGGTTTCCATGATCCATTAGCCGAATCAGCAACCTTTACATTTGACGACTAAACAATGTTCCTTGTTGCATCCAAAACCACAAGATTTCCATCGCCCCCGAGTGCCATAATTCCTAGAGAATTAGTAGGGGATGAGGAAGCTTCATATCAAATTCTTTTGCTGCCAAAGAGAGAAGGAATTAGCATAATTTTGAAAATCAATGCTATCTCACCATCATAGTTTAGGCATGCACCATGTCCATAAAGGATATCCACTTGTGTAGAAAAATTTCATTTTCAATGACCATATTGGCCATAAATAGTTTGAACCAATAAATAAAATAAGTACGGTAAATTGCAATATATCCAATGCTGGATCTAGAAATTTTGATCCATGATAATATCATTCATGGATAGCCACAAACGCACACAAAACAAACAGAAACAAACAATACATATTTTCTCGTATGATTTCACATCATGAAATGCTTAACCAATTATATAAGGAAAGATTGAACTAATTACGTGTTTTGAGCTGCCGTGGTGGCAAATGCCTCGTTCAAGTTGTTTTGAGCAGTGACAAGTATCGTGTTCAGGTTGTAAATGTTGTTTTGAACTATGACAATTGTGTTGCTTAGGTTGTAATTGTCATTTTGATAAGCAATTGCGGCAATTGCTTTATCCAAGCTGGAGATGTTGTTTCCAGCAGCGACAAATGTCTCGTGCAAGTTGCACTGTGAACAAATATTGATCATAAAATTGTTAGAATATATTGATAATGTGACCATAAAAAAGAGATAGAATGGTAGGACATTATATATAATTGTCTAAATATCATTTTAACATTAAAATTTAAATTGTTATGTGAAATTACAAAATGATTTTGTATCAATTCTTTAATACATTCTTTTAAATGAAAATTCTTGTAATTTTGAAAGTTACACAATACTTTAGTAAAAAAATCTCTAATATCATATTAAATAATCATTTCAGTCTAAAAATTCAATCCCTAAAATGAACCATCATGAATGATTTTATATTAATTATCTAACCAGAATAGAATGTTCATAAGTAAGCATTACCACTTGCTTCTTGAGCGCCAACTTCTCCTCTTCTTCTTTCACAGTTATATCATTGATCTCTTTTTTCATGCTGCTCACCCAAGGCAATCAGTTTCTGCAAAAAATGTGTGTGAGCAATTAATGGATACCATATGAGACAAGATTTAACTAGCCTTCTATTGACGTGTGTGTATCTGCTTTCAAAGACATAATATACATAATTTCTAATGAAAATAAAATTTACTTGTCAATAATGTATAATAATAAAATATAAAATGAAATTTTTCGCAAATTAAGACCAAATCGAATCAGAACAGTAGTTCAAGAGTGTGGTACATCGAGGCACATACACGTCCCAAGTTCAAATTACCTGGATTAGAGGGTGAGTACATTAGAGATATTTGCTTCCTCATAGAAATAATAATAATTCATCGGTTAATTAAATTTACTCTTTTTTTTTTTTTTGGCACAAAAGAGAGGTTAAAAGAGCAAGAAATAGAAAATTACATCACAAATAGATTACATCCTCAATTCTTGATCGACATGAGGGTTTTTACTGATGAGTTTTTGAATCAAAAAGACAAACAAAAATCTAAAAAGACAATTTAGAAGAAAAAAAATATGAACTACCTAGTTAGACTCGACTTTTAATTTAGTCTAAATGCCTATTTACATGAATGTACCATTCATATAATGAATAAACATACATGAATCTACAATTCATATTCTTTTTTGTAATTGAGTTAACACAATGTAGTAGGAAAAACTTAAATCGGATAATCCGTTCAAATTTATTCGGTATTTGATGTGCTACGTTTTTTTATGTTCTATGTTTTTTATATTGTTTTTCACTATGAGTTAATTAATCCATATAACTCAATTTAATTACATAGAATATTTAATAGTGGATAATCTTGAAGCCAATAACTCAAGTTACCACTAACAAAAATGAATTTTAATAAATGCACCAAAAAGACATAAATGATGAGTTTGAATAGGTAAAACTTGAAAGCAACGCTCGAATAAGGGGCTAAACCTATCCCAATTCCTATGTTCGTCTACAACGTGAAAGGAAGGATACCATTGTGTAAAAATAAATTTCTTTTTAGATAATTTTAAAAACATATCTCTATATCGTTGAGTTTAAAAAAAAATTATATTAATTTCAAGATTTAGATTTAATAAATTAAGAAACTTCTTTAACTACCGAAGCTAATCTTTTAAGATCTCAAAATATAAAATAGTAGGAATCCAAAAATGAGACAAAGAGAAATTGAAAGTACAGGACCTAAAGTAGAGTACTAGACTAAATAGACTACACAAAGTGAGTGACACGATATATCCCCTAAAACCCACATCCCACCCCAACCCTATCTTTTTTCCTTCTTCTCAATACCCATTCCTCCTTCTACAAATACCCTTCTTTTCTCTCTTTCTTCAAAGTTAACTCAAAATAATAATAATAATACTTAAAGAGAAATTTAAGTGTTTGATTGATTCAAATCTTATCAATGTGAAAAGCTAATTCAAAGAGCCACACCATAATTATTGGCAATTGCCATCACAAGTCATTTTCTAAGTCAAATCTACTCCAAAGACACATCTTTGGACCTTTTTTGTAATAAACACGAATCGATCTAGATTGTTCTAGTTTAAAAATTAAAACTTTTTTATTTTATTTATTTTTAAAATTTTATTATTAATTATAAATTTCTAGTAGCCTTTCTTCAACTAGAAATTTTATGAGCGAGATGAAGTTACCACTTAAAAGATGGTACTTTTGTTCTATCACAATCCTAATAAATGTTTTGTTTTCAATAGATATTAAGATTCTATCTTAATTAGATTAATGATTTGGTTTTAATATATATCTAATATCAAAGAACTATTTCAATAAGTATAATTTTATATTAATTTCTAATATATGATGTAGCAATCTTATGGAAAAAACGAGTGCATAGTAGATATATGAAAAGAAAAGCACACCATTTCTAGTTCCTCACAACATTTATTCCGCATCTCTTGATGGACCTTCAAGCTGATAATTTCTTCTTTACTTTCTTTCGGATCATCTTTAGTTTCTTTAAGATAATTTTTCGAGTCGATCTGCTTGCTCCTTCAAGGCGATAATTGCTTTCCTTAAACTTTTCTAGCTCAACCTTCATCTTATTCACATCTTCGTGCGAGTAGATAGAAAAAAGAAATGAATGAGTTATTTTTAGGTAAATAATAATAATAACAACAAACAAACAAATAGACAAGTAACTCGAATGAGTATTAAAGAGAGATATAACTCACTAATTACATACCTCTTTCCTTTCATATGAACTTTTGCCGATTTGCTTTTTGCTTTTTCTCTTAGATTTCTCCGATGATTGATCCGAACCTCCTCGTTTAAAACCACTTGTGTGTTGGAACATGTATGCATAAGTTGTTTTTGGAAAGCATATAATAATACAACTGCTAATACTAACACTATTAACACCATCACCACTATCACTATTATCATTATCATTACTACTAATATTACTACTAATAACACTAACACTACTCGTATGGTTATTTGCTATTTGATAAATTAATTTGAGGGCACGATTTTAGGTCTTATTAACAAGTATAATACTACTACTATCACTATCACTACCACTACTACCCACTACTAATGATAATACTAATAATACTACTATTGTCACCATCACCACCATTATGAATACTACCATTATAGCTAATACTAATTGCTACTACTAATACTACCATTACCACCACCAATACTACTAATAGTACTATAAATAATACTACTATTAATACTGCTATCATCACCATCACCACCACTATGAATACCGTCACTACTTCTAATACTAATACTACTACTAATTCTATGACTACCACTACTGCTTGCTAGTACTACTACCACTACTACTAATACTACTACTAATTCTAGTACTACTCGTCATTCATTGTTGCTATGTATTACTATTGTTGTAGCTACTCCTACTAATACCACTACCACAACCAATACTACTAACACTACTACAAATGTTGCTACTACTACTATTATTACTACTAAAACTATTAATATTACTACTACAACTATTAATATTACTACTACCATCACCATCACCATTACCACCACTATTATGAATACTACCACCACTACTACTAATAATACTAATTCTACTATTACTACTGCTACTACTAATACCACCACCACCACCACTAATACTACTACTATTACCACTACCACCACAATCACCACTATGAATATTACCCCGCACTACTACTAATGCTAATACTAATACTAATACTACTACTCCTATTAATACTACCACCACCACTACCAATACTTCTAATACTACCACCATTACTACTAAAACTAAAACTACTAATACTACTATTACCATTATCACTACCACTACTTCTACTAATACTACAACCACTACTACTCGTTAATACTAATACTACTACTAATTCTACTACTATCACCAATACTACTAATACTATACTGCTACTATTAATACTAATACTAATATTAATTCTACTCGTACAACTACTACTAATATCACCACCAACAACACTACTATTATTGCTATTACTATTAATATTATTATCACTACTACCATTATTATTATTATTATTATACAAAAAGAAATTCTCCAAAAAAAAGTACAAAATACAACTGCTAGACTAAAATTTAGGTAGATTTATGAAATGAAAAATACTAATTACAACCACAATTATTTGCACTAAGCTTACGAGTGAGGGTCAGATCTTTCTCCGCCCAAGTGCTTGCCATCTACAAAACGAAAAAAAGAAGCAAAGAAAGAAAGTAAAAGACTACTAAACTTCACTCTAAAACAAAAAAAAAAAAAAAAAAATTGTGCATCAAAGAAAGAAAAAAGATATAATTTCCAACCTCCTGCAGATTTTGTGTTTTGGGTGGGTCGGAAGAGGGTCGTTGCTTTGTGTAGGTGTGTGTGAGAGAGAGAGAGAGGTATATTTTAGTCAAGGACTGTGGTGGTAATAATACGAGGGAGTATGCTTTTCATTCAGTTTTGCATAGCTAGTTAAAAACAATGAATAAATTACAAATAAGTCTCTTTAGCTTGAAAAAACGAATTAATTAATCATTTCTGTCTTAAAAATTAGTTATTTAGTTTTTTCTGTCCAATTTTTGTTTATTTATTTATTTTTAAAAATAAATAGATATCATAAAAAATTGATAAAATACATTTTTTAAAATAAAATAATATTAAATTAAACATAGTTAGTACTGTTAAATAACTAAATAATTTCAGCTATTTATTTTCATTGATGTCAACTTGGATCCGAACTTTTTCAATTTTGGAGAAGAACCATTCAAGTCAATAACAGCATCCAAACCTTGACTGAAGTTATAGCAAACACACTCATGGCTTCTTCTCCCTATGAAAAATCTAATATATATATATATATATATATTGTGAAGCATTGGAGTACGTGCAGAGACATCATCCTTCAAAAACACCAAGGCAAGGCTTAGAGCAGATATAGAATACAGTGGAAAAGACCAAGTTAGGCTTGGTTGCAGAGAGGATTAATTTGTGCTGAATTTGCGTGATTTCCTAGCCAATATAATGGAGAAGATTATTATATGATGTTAAGATGTGTACTAAAGTAAAATGTGGGTATTAAAAAAAGGGCTAAATTGATTAACATTCTCTTTGTTAAAATTATTTGAGATTTTGTCCATGTACTCTTAATTGCAAACAAACAAAAAGGCAAGGCACAGGTAGGTGTACTGAAGTGAGAGACCAGGTAATCTTTGTCTGACCTTTTGCATTTTTTTCCCAACCTTATCTGACGGTTGAACTGAACCTCCTCGTTTAAGACCAACCGTGTGTTGGAACGTGTACACAGGAGCTGCTTTGGGAAAACATACATGAATAGGCATCTTAAACCCTAAAAAGCCCTAGGGTTTAGTTGTTAGTTGTCAGAATTAATATAACAGTATTCCCACGCAACAATTTAAGTTTTTATATTGATATAATTTTTTAAAAATATATTAGAATTTTAAATTGATTCTTACCATCTTCAGTTCATTAATTAAAAATAAAAATTTCAACACAATGTAGTAATGAACTAAGCCTTGGCCACTTTGCAAACCATATTACTTCTTCAAGCTTTAGGATTTTTGTCCTAAAAAAGACTCTAGGATTTTTAGTTTTTTAGGAAGGTTGATGAGTTGTTTTTTTGCTGAATTTGGAATTAAATAGCTTCGTTGGTTTTTCTATATGTTTATTTGCTATTTGATAAATTAATTTGAAGGCACAATTTTGGACTTAATACAAAACCAGCTTGGCTTTGTCTTATTTTGAGAGAGAAAAGACAATGTGCAGGCCTGCAGCTTAATGAAAAAAAAATTGAAAAAAAATTATAGATAGAGGGTGGGGGGCTGTTTAGTAACATAGTAAGACTCCAAGTCATAAAAAGAAAAACATTAAATTTTATCAAAAATTGAGAATCTTAATAGTTTTTCTCTACAAGTTTTTAAATGTTTTCCAAATAAAAAAACTAAAATGATGAATAATATATATATATATATATATAAACACTTTTTTAGAAATGTAAAACATTAATTTTTTTCCTTACATTTTTCATCTTTCATTAGTGTCATAAATATATTTTTGTATTATAAATCTAATAAAAAAGTTTATTTTAGTTAACAAGTGTAAATTTTTCATAATAATTTTTAATTTGAATGGCATAGAATTAATATTTTATAATTATATTATCACAATAAAAATATCAAGATGACAATTATAAATTATGGTTTTTTTTAATGAAAAATCGATATAAATTTTACTTATTTCTTTTTTATGGAAAAATTATTTTTTATTTTCAAAAAATGATCACTTTTTCTGATTTTTATTGGAACAAGAAAAAAAATAATTTTTTTGTTACTAAACAAGCATTAAGAGTTTAGCAGAGTTTGAGAGAGAGAGAGAAAAAAGTATACTAATTTATATTTCTTGCCTCGATCGATGAATTAATTTTATTGATAATCAAAAAGCTTTTATCTTTGGATAATTTAAAAAATATATTTGATGACATCTCTCAATTTTATTTTATTATTTTATTGTAGTGGGAATCCATATTTAGCAAGATGATTTTTGTTATTTAGGTGATTAGCTTGATATTTTGATGTGTATCTTCTACTTGAATTAAGGAAAAAAAAATGTATTTTATTATTTAATATTGTCATCACTCCATTTTTACTCCTTTTAAAAAAAAAAAGAATAAAAAAAAAAAAAAACAAGGATAGGCCTGGCTTGATAGCACAAGCCTGCGCTAAGCCACGCGCCAGGCCCAAGCACGTTCAACCTGAATCTATTAGTCCAATCCTCATCTACAATAATAATAATAATAATAAATAAATAAATAAATCCTAGCAAACATAGCCTGACAGAGAAAGAGTATTAAAATAGGAATTTCCTAAAGCCAAATTAGGTTTGGTTGCGGAGACGATTAATAAATAATTTTTTTTTTACAATTAATGTTAACTAATTTTTATTTTACACTTATAGTTTTAAATTATTTAAAATATTAAAATATATTATATAATAGATTTAATCGTTGCAAGGTGCGAGTATTGAGTTAGTACATTTTTTTTTAAAAAAAAAATGGTGTTTCACTTTTCTGCTACAGTGCATAAACTACCTCCTTTTAGGTCTTTTTGACTTGAAAGTACAAAGTTTTCCTACAAGAAATTTGAGTGACTTTTTAGAAATTTTATGCACGTTTTTACCCTTTGGTCTTTAAAGTTATACTTTTATACAAAAGAGTCCCTAAACATTATTTGTATTGCAACAAGATTCCTGAAAGTTGAGGAAGGAGAAAGAAGGTAGGAAAGAGAGGAGGGTTCGGGTTTTTTAGATTTCTAGGGTGCACTAGAGCTTGTTTTGAGGTTCAAAAAATGTTTTTTTTTAACATATTTATAATGATTTTATGGGGTTTTTAGATGAAAATAGTGTAAAAATTAGAGTGTCAAGAGCTAGAAAACAGTCGCTTTTATTTTTTCCAGCGATCAAATGGTTGCTGGTCTACTTCTGAAACTGATATAAATATTGAAGACCTATATATTAGTATCCTGATGAGGAGTAACATGTTCAGTTTACAGAGAAGAGAACAGAATAAAATTGATTAAGATAGATGGAAAACTACTAGCAATCCTGAGATCAATGATATTGTACAGTTAAGTAAGAATAAAAAGAGAATCACACAAAATGCCAGAAAAACATTCTTATCAGGGAAAAAAAAAAAAAGGGGGACAAGAAAGCCTACTAATTAGTAACTACTCTTCTATCTGCCATCTTCTAGAGTGACTGTTAACCCATTATGGGAAACTGTGTCTGGTTTACTTGATGAAGAAGCTGAAGCTCTGCTAGATTGGCATCGCCTAACGACAAATGCAGGTTGCTTTGGATCTGGAAGCGTAGGAGTTTCAGTTCCAAGCATGAAAAGTATGTTGGATATTGTGGGGCGATCACTAGGGTCTTCTTGCACACATAGTAGCCCAACATTTACACACTTCACAAATTCATTTATGTTGCATGTTTTGCTTAATGTCTGGTCCAACAACTCCATTGCCTTGTCTTCTTTCCAAAGATTCCAGGCCTGTCAACAGTTCAGAAAGTAGAAACAGAAAGGCTCGCGATGTTAATCGATGAATTCTATAACAGTAACAATTTTAGCAGCACTTTCGGGGCTGTTAAGAAACTTACATAGCCTAGAAGGCTTAGAGATTGCTCAGGATGATAGCATCCTGTGTTCCTTTTGCCACTGACAATCTCAAGCACAACAACACCAAAGCTGAAGACATCCGACTTGAAAGAAAAAAGGCCATCTAATGCATACTCAGGAGCAATGTAGCCACTGCATAACAGGCAGTGCAGAAGTGGATTAATAGATTATTTAAGTAAAGTTGAAGATTCTACAATCAGTGTAGAACTTACTAGGTTCCAACTACTCTGTTTGTGTTTGCCGCGGTTTCGTTGCCTCCGAAAATTCTTGCCAAGCCGAAGTCAGAAATTTTGGGGTTCATTTCCTCATCCAGAAGAATGTTGCTTGATTTCAAATCTCTGTGAATGATTCTCAACCTGGAATCCTGGTGAAGATAAAGAAGCCCTCGAGCAATTCCAATGATGATGTTATATCGCATCTCCCAGTCCAATGACACACACAGCTTTCGGTCTTGCATGGTTTCATGTCCATTTGTGGGAACAGCTTAGTTTCTGTGATCAAAATATTTATGTCATGCAATGCAAGAAATAGATGCAGGAACTAACCAAATATGAAGGAGTCTAGGCTTTTGTTCGGCATATATTCATACAGTAACATCTTTTCATCTCCTTCAAAACAATAGCCCAGAAGCCTCACAAGATTCCTGTGCTGTAGCTTGGCAATCAGGATAACCTCATTTTTGAATTCCTCTAATCCTTGACCAGAACCACTTGAAAGCCTCTTGACTGCAATTTCTTCTCCACCTGGAAATGTAGCCTGATCCCACAGATATCAAATGTTTGAAGGCTGTATCTATCAGTGAAGAAGTTCTGATAATGAAACTGTAATCAAATTAATGCTTAGTTACCTTGTAAACAGGCCCGAACCCTCCTTGTCCTAGCTTGTTTGCATTTGAGAAGTTATCTGTGGCAGCTAATAGGCTTTCCAAGTCAAAACATGGCACATCTATAGCCTTTGTCTCATCTTCATTGAACCGATCTGAGTCAATTATGTCTCTGACAAGTCTCTCGCTACCGTTGAAGTGAAGTCCGAAATTTCTTAGAAAGAATCCCTTGTTTTCTGAACTCAATTATCAATGTTATGTGTTAGTAGCATCATATCCACATTGAAAATCTCTATCTAAAATACTGTCATTACCTTGCAGTCTTGGCATCCTTCTCCTCTGCAAATATATGCAAATAATGGTGCTTGAGAGAATAGCTAAAGCAATGAGACTAATCAAAGCTACTGCAATGATCAGAGACAATGGAATCTTTCCTATTGAAGAACTATCTGTTTGCTTACTGTAATGACCTGCTGCAATCCGAAACAAAAAAAAAAAAAAATCGTAAAAGGCATAACATTCCCTACTTATGAGCAGTTCTAGAATTCGTACCTTCAGTACAATTCAACTTCAAACCATCCCATCTAGAGTGTGCATTACAAAGGCACCTTTTCTTTCCATCTACTGTTACACTGCAAGCAGAATTTGGCCAATCTTTGCAATCTGAAGAAGAAAAGCAAGTTGGCTCAGGTGGCGGATCCCAACCTATCTCTACTTCATCTCCAGCCTTGAAAGACACAGTGGTGCTAAAGTTGCCCAGATCAGCATTGCACCATCTAATCACATGAAATGGAGATGATTGACTGAGATGTAAAAGATTGTCATTTGATTTTATGGCCTTGCAACTATCTGCACTTTCAGTTTCAATGACAAATGTGTGTATTGCTGGATTGATTTTTGTGACTCTGTAGGCGTCGCCTCGTGCCGTAAAGCTAAGTTGGCCTGATGAGATGTTGCAGTAGAAATTAAGGTACGTCGGATCGCCACATTTTGGTCCAGTGCTAAGGGGATAGGGAATCAGGTTAGTTCCACAAGTCCCACAAGTTCTTGTTGTTGAATCTGCAGAAATAGAAGTTCTGAACACTAAAAAACACTGATCATTGTGGTCTAGTTATCTACTATCAAAGCACATCTTTGATAAAGCAGTTCATTTTAACCTCCATGATCATGGCTTTACAGGAAGGTTGGCAAATATAGGAGACAGCAAGCTGCAGAGACTTGCATTACCATCTTTAATCATTTTGTAATGGTTGGGCTAGAATCACTTTCGGCAATGGTGATGTTAGTGGTGTTGTAAAGACAACCACTACGTAATTAGGAAAAACGAAAATCATAACCCAGCAACCTCATCAGACAGAGGAGTGCTGAAATCAAACTTGGATAGAGCTCCAATTGTAAAGCAGATCCATGTTATTGGCTCATTGATTTTAAAAACCAACTTCACCGCATCAAAACTATGTTCGCAGGTACTAAATAGAAAAGAATTCTTACATTTTTCAGAAAAGGGGAAAAAGCTTACCTGTATCAGAAACTGATATGCGTACATTGAGATCGCGGCCGCTATCATACTCCTCTTGAATGTCCCTGAGATCATCGGTCCAAATCCAGCAGGTGGCACTTTCAGATTCACCTCCTTTAGTGGTTTGAGCTTCTTCGTATAAGAAAGCCTCACATTGGCAGTTGTTGAGGCACTCCATTTTACATTCAATCTCATTTTTAGCCTTGAATTGTGCATCCGGATTTGTTACTCTCATCATTTTTAAATTCAAGAATGTGTCTTTAACAGCATTGTTGCTACATAATGGCGATCTTCTGGTGCATCCTCTTGAATTATCTCCAGAATTCCAGTACTCTGGTGAGACGGGCTGAAAACCAGGCAAACATTTGCATACCTCTTCATTATTACTATTGCAGCTACCAAAATTGCCGCAAGCATTATAGAGACCGCATCTAGTCCTAGGCTGAGCCCAAATCAGGGACCAAATCTTCTCAGTATCCAACTGGTGGTACTGAATTTGGCCAGCAAAACTCATCACCATTCTTGTATTTGTGTACAAAGATGAAGTGAGATACGGGACAGAATCATTGCGGACTGGAGTCGAGGTGAAATTCGACAGGAAGTAAGATATTGCAGAAGGCATTTCACTGCCGGAGCTTCCACTATGATCTGAAACTCCACTTCTCCAGTACCTGATGGATCTTTTCCAAATGACAAACTGGTTTGCTTCTTGATCTAGCTGAAAACTAAAGTTTCCAGATGCCGGGTCATCGTAACTTTGCCATGAAATGAGTACCATATCTTCATCCATTTTCATACCTGGAAGAAATGTGTCAGTTGGATTTTCAAAACTCTGCCACACAGTTCCCATCAAGTGCTCCTCATCGTCTTCATCGATGACGACCAGGTTACCAGTATCCATTAGCTTGGCTATACTGTAAATAGAGGATGGTCTTTCCAGACTTGTTGACCAGAAAGATCTCCCCTTCCATCCAGTATCTCAAGGTTGCCATTTTCAACAACAGAGAAGACTCCATTATGATCTGAAAGAGGATTATCTCTATTCGCAACCCACACAACCGTGCGTGGACTAGACCTGTAATACCAAATACCAACGTATCTTCTTCCAGTGCTTCCATTTGGAGTAAAGAAACCAAGCTCAAATTTTTCTCCTAGAGAAACAAGAGTTTCTCCTGTCCTGTCACTAATAGAACTGTTCTTGGTTAAGGTATCTCCTGCCAGGCAATGCAGAAGCAAAGAACAGAACAGAAATACATCCAGAAACAAACTAGGGGCTAGCATCTGTCTCGTAAAGTAGGTAATTATGATTATTCTTCTGATATTTCTCTTTCTACTTATCATTAAGAAAGAATGTCAGTTGTTAAATCTTTCTTCCTAACTAGACAGTGAATAATGGCTAAAGAGCTAATCATCTAATCTCTACTGGATCTGCTATTAAAGTTCTCATGTTCTGTCCTATCTGAAAATTTTGCTTTGACGTTGATTTCCACTAACAGCAATAACCTCAAAAAGTTGAATTTAGTCAGCATGTCACAGTGTGGATTGATCAAATGACTGGTCAAAGATTATTGCAAGATTACAATAATAATTAAAGATAATCTTGTTTGTCATTTAAGAATTATTGATCTTCAGATTATCTTAATGTTTAGACTAGAGTACTGTTCAAACTTGCATGAAAAACTAACCTAGTGAAGCCAACTTGATACACTCACCTACCATTGGTAAGCCCGTTATACGTATGCATCTCTAGCCCCCTATATTTTTCTTTATTGGTCGACTGTAAAGGATATCCTCGGGCCAACTTATACATTAATCAAGACCAAATCCTCTCTTGTCTTGCACTGTATATGAATATACAGACCGACACTCGTTAAAGGTGTTATATATCAGCTTCCAAATGAAAGAAGTCACCACTTTCTGTGTCTGTAGAAAGGGCAAAACGATAATAAACTTGTTTTTGAATGGTAATTTAATAAATTGAGTTGAATTATTGAGCTGGGAAACTGTCAGGCTAATGTGTGACAAGGTCAAGGTCTTTGGATTCATGTCTATTTCATCTTTTTACCTGTGGCCCATTAGGTTTCAAATTTCTTCCTCTTTCCTGTTAAAATACTTTAAAAAATCTGTGATTACGCGGGGCTCCATAGATTCAAGCACATCTGGCTTTTTCGGTGTATCTACTTGTTTTCTCTATGACAATGACCCTGACAATGACCCTTTAAGGCCATTGTCAATGTGCATTGATTTTTATGCTGCATAGGGAACTCACTGCTATCACTTTTTGACAGGAACTAATAAAACAAGAAAATAAAGCTTCCATCTCTGCAACTTTTGAATTATAACATATAAAATCTGAGGGATAAGGGAACTAGTCTTTAAGCACCTTGCATTTTCCATCAAAACCTTGCTTAAAGCTTGAAAAGACTTGAACTCATTCAATGCCTCCTAAGCTGATGCCTTAATGACGTCTCTACATTGTCATTTTGTTCTACAATTCATAGCGACGAGTCCTAAAAACTCGATCAGGAATCAAGAGTTACGTGGTCATCTATGATTGAAAATGGACGAGGGAGATTGATTGTTTCCCCTATTCCTTTACTATTCCACAAAGGTATATTTGAGTAGGGCTTGTTAAAACTGTAGCCAAATGGGAGCAGAAAAGTCTGACATGCATGACTAAGCCTTAAGCCTTATGCGTGCATCAAACTGTTAGTTCCATGTCATGTCGTGCACATTATAGTTGCTTGCATAGTCACGCTTGCTGAAAACTATCTTCCAGCTTTATAATTTCTCCATTCACATTATTTGATCAGAATGATCTTGCCAAATTTTAAAGACAATGGCTATGAGTTTATGGAACAAGATAGACAATAAAAAACATGAAATTTATTGGAAGTGTGTCAAATCCTGCTAGACTGATAAAGAGGAGAACAAAGTTTTGCAAAAGTCCCCCATTATCGTCCTTTCTCTAAGGTATTTGTTAACTCCACGTATGAATCTGCTTTACTAGAAGAAGAGCCAGGGCTAAAAAGGGATCTGCTTACTGCAAATGCTGGTTGGTTAGGAGTTGGTAGAGAAGCAGTTTCACTTCCAATCATGAAAAGTACGTTCGACATGGCGGGAGGATCCCGGGGATGAACAAAATTTTGCAAACGTACCCCATTATCGTCCTTTCTCTAAGGTATTTGTTAACTCCACGTATGAATCTGCTTTACTAGAAGAAAAGCCAGGGCTAAAAAGGTATCTGCTTACTGCAAATGCTGGTTGGTAAGGAGTCGGTAGAGATGCAGTTTCACTTCCAATCATGAAAACTACGTTCGAAATGGTGGGACGATACCGATGTTCTTGCACACATAAGAGGCCAACATTCATACACCTCTCGAATTCATTCACATCACAAGCTTCGCAGTGGATGTTCTTGCACATAAATGAGGTCAACATTCACACACATCACGAATCCATTGACATCACAAGTTTCGCATAATGTTCGATCCATCAAATCCAGTACCTTTTCCTCTTTCAACCACCTCCATGCATGCCTCGGACAAGTTCAAAATTCAAAGTTAGTATTTAGTAGAGACAGACAAAGATTACGTGGCTACGAAAATCTTGATTGCTTATGTAAGCTGAAAGGCTAAAACTTTTATCAGACTTGATGAAGAAAACCCAGCCAATGAGTACTCCTGAGGCATATAGCCACTGCACAAAGGTAAGCATGTGAAGGGTATCTGACACATGATTTGATGAATATCTAGCTAAGGCATACCATGGTAAATAAACAATCTGCATGATGGAACTCACTAAGTCCCAACTACTTTCTCTGTGCAGTCCTCTGTTTGTTTTCCTCTAACGAGTAACAATCCTTGCCAAACCAAAGTCGGAAATTTTGGGGTTCATCTCCTCATGTAAGATAAAGCTGTCCTCGAGCAATCTCCACAATAATATTAAACTGCAGTTCCCATCTTAATAACACACAAGAGTGTTCGATCTTTCATGGGTTCAATTTCCATTTGAGTGCATAAAGTTAGAAATCATCTGAAATTATATTTTGCTCATCAGCACGGAAAAGTGCCAAGTAGTTAGGTTTAGAGGCTAACCAAATACGAAGGCATCCAGGCTTTTGTTGGGCATGTATTCATGGACTAGCATTTTCTCATATCCTTGGGAACAATATCCCAAAAGTCTAACAAGATTTCGATGTTGAAGTTTGTGATCAATACTACTCATTCTTGAATTCCTCCGAGCCTTGCCATGAACTACTAGAACGTCTTTTTATAGCAATTTGTTGTCCTACTGGGAACTTGCCCTGAACAGAATTCATCACACAGCATGGTTAATAAATTTAAAGTGATAACTTGTCCAAAAATGAACTCCACAGTATGACTTGTAAACTGGCCCGAAACCCCCTGTCCCAGTTCCATATCGAAAAATGGAACATCTATGCTTTTCTTATCATCTTACGTGAAATTATCGAAAAAAACAAAAACGAAAAACAAAAAATCCTTGTAATAACATAAACGCCACAGCTATGGTTTACAACAATACAAGATTGGTAATGAATTTTAATGGGAAGATACATTTTTTTTCTGAGGCAAAATGAGACAGCCTTGTGATCAATAGTCAAAATAAGATGCATACGACTCGCCTCTGTGCAGCAAGGATGAGGTTCAGAATTTCTTGTAATTAAAGCTGATGGGAAAAAAAAAAAAAAAACCCGATGCAGAACAACAGGTATAATTCTATCATAAAGCATAACAATTTTGCTTGCTGGATTTGGTTTCAGGGTCTGAGTAACATTAGGGAGCTGTAAATTGAAATCACTTACAGCTCCCGAATGTTGTTCAGATACTTAAACCAATCAACAAGTCAGTATCTCTTGGCATTGGCATCCCTTTTATCTGATCTTGATTTGCATCCCGTCCTTTGTTGTTGCAATCTTGCCATCTTGTTGGAAATTTACAATCAGGGGTACGACCAGGGTTGGTACTCATTATAGGCATAACCAAACTCTTGATTCATATTCTCATTCAAACCCCATCTGCCACCAAACCCGATCTGCCACCTAAGAGTGCTGGCTACATGTGTGGACCTAAAAGGTAGTAAAAAGATGAGATCGAAGGAGGAGAAGTTGAACTGAGCCTTCTATTATGCTGAGGTTGAGCTTGTGGTGGTGGTGGTGGTGGATGGTGACGGGGGTCAGATCGGTTCTCAATGGTTGTTGTAGCGGTGGTAAAGGTTCTCGTAACCCAATAGATAGAACATCCCATCTCTCTCTCTCTCTTCCTCTCAGATAGCATTTTGTTGAGTAAATTATAAATTAGTCCCTCTCATTTCTAGAAGTGACTTAATTAGTCCCTTTCTTTTCAAAAATTAATCATTTATATAAAAAAAAAAAGACTAATTACTTTGTTTCTAAAAAATAAAAGAACTAATTCATAATTTACTCTTTTAAATATGATTTAAGTAATGTTCATATGGCAATAGGCTAAGTATCTAGTACATTAATTCAATCTCTTATCTTATTTATTATAAAAAAAATATATGAGTAAATTATAAGTTGGTTCCTCTTGTTTTGAGAAACAAATTAATTAGTCCATTTCATTTCAAAAACTAATTATTTAATCTTCATATTTTGAAATCTACTTATACTTTAATTTTTTTATTCATTTTTAATTCATTTTGATTTTTTTTTTAAGAAATGGAAAAAGAAAAAAATGAAAAAAAACGAAAAGATTGATGAGAAAATAAGAAATTTTGTGAAATAAAAATAATATTAAATGAAATATAGTCAGATATGATTAAAGGATTAAATAATAGTTTTTTAAGGAAAAGAATTAATTAATTTGTTTCTTAAAACAAGAAAGACTAATTTATAATTTACTCAAAAAATTATATTGTTTTTACTCATTAAGATTGTAGCTTTTAAACTCATATTCAGTTCGTATCCCAATTATCCATCTATTTATTATTTATTTAATGTTTGCAAAAACCAATTTCTTAAAATATTTCATTTTAATCTTTGTATTTAAAAAAAAATCCTTAAAAATTTTTTTTTTTACAATTTTATCCTTTATTTAGAAGTTCTTTTGGTCTTCAAAGCTCTAATAAAAATATTTTGGTCTCCATTTTATAAATTTGGTATAATCAAGTCCTTACAAGTTTATATTTTCTTTTCAAAAAAAAAAAATAGATATTAATAGAGTATAAAGTGAGTATTTATACGGAAATCATATATGTAAATTATTTTTACTCTCACTAATCTCAATGCTCATTAGTTATTTTTAATAAATATTTATGGGACAAAATAGATCGGGTGCCTGCTTCATATCCGGCACATTGTCGAAGTACACCGAAACTAAGTCTTTATTTAAGTAATAATATGTTAAGACCAAGTCCAATCTGTATGAACCCTCATGCTAAGAAAGGGACATTGTTGCCTGAGAAGAAATGCTGTAGAATCTGATTAAGCTTCATCCAAATTGCAGTAGCAAACTGCTTAGTCTTGAAGTGAAGCACCATAGTCAGTTTTCTTATCCTTTCTGTGGGGCTAAGCAACATGAATCGAGACTGTCTGAACTCTACAAGCTAACTCTAAATTCGAACTAATTGATCACAACAATTTTGAACGCTTTAAAGAAAAATTGTTTTCGGGGAATTACAAAAGTACAATAATGAAATTCTGAGAGAGGTTTTGATTACTATTGGTGAACAGAAGGATTAGACATGAATTATGTCATGTAGAAACTTGAGATGTTTAACACCTTCCTATGTTACTAACTAATGTTTGACGATTGAGAAACATTACAAGATTTTAAGCAAATGACAGGACTCAATAAAGTCTCCAGCATTATCGACCTTCATCTAAAGCGGTCGATGTATCGATTATTATTTCTTGTTTACTTGAAGAAGAAGCTGTGCCACTGCCAGAACGGCCTCTTTGTATAACAAAGGCTGGTTTCTTAGGAACAGGAAAGTTTGCAGTTTCGCTACTTAGCATCACAACAACATTTAACATGGCCGGACGGTCGGCTGCATCATCTTGTACGCATAAGAGTGCAACATTTGCACACCTCAGAAACTCATTGGTTTTGCAACTTTCACGTAATGTGCCATCCATTAAATCTAATGCCTTGTCTTCTCTCCATAATCTCCATGCCTGAAATTTTCAAGTTTGAGTCAGCATAGATTATCAAATGATGGAAACAAAAGATTAGTACAGCCTGAACTTACATAAGCTAGAAGGCTTAGGTTTTCTTCAGAATTGAAATATCTAGTGTTCCTTTTTCCACTGAGAATCTCAAGTACAACTACGCCGAAGCTAAAGACATCAGATTTGACAGAGAAAAGGCCATCTAATGCATACTCTGGCGACATATAGCCACTGCATTTCAACAATTTTTACAAGAATTAGCGACTCGGCATCCTGGATTCAGACACCTAATTTAGAATCAACCATCACATGCTTTTAGGATTGGAGGCTGCAAGTTCCTAGGACTTATATGGTGCTTAAAGAGAGAGTTTACACATATAAATGCATGTCTGATGAATTACAATAGTGATGCTATCTGAAACTTACTAAGTTCCAACAACTCTGTTTGTGCTCCCTTCCGTTTGTTTGCCTTCAAACATCCTCGCCAAGCCGAAGTCAGAAATTTTGGGATTCATTTCCGCATCTAGCAAAATGTTGCTCGTTTTCATATCTCGATGAATAATCCTGAGTCTAGAATCTTGGTGAAGATAAAGAAGGCCTCTAGCAACTCCTAAAATGATGTGGAAGCGCATCTCCCAATTCAGTAACATGCCAAGATTTCGATCTTCGAAGATTTTCCATTTCCATAAGAACATAAATTAGCAACCATGGCGACTGAAAGATTATGTTATAAAAAGAAAATGATGGATTTGTTCAGACACTAACCAAAAATGAAGGAATCTAAGCTTTTATTAGGCATATATTCATAGAGTAAAATCTTTTCATCTCCTTTTATGCAATACCCTACTAGTCTTACGAGATTCCGATGTTGCAGTCTTGCAATCAAAATCACCTCGTTCTTAAACTCCTCTAAGCCTTGTCTTGAAACACTAGAGAGTCTTTTTATAGCAATTTCTTGACCTCCTGGAAACTTCCCCTGAAACCAAAGTTGCCTTATTGGTAATTAATTCAGCCATTAGCAGAAAAATAAACAGACATAAACTCCAATGATTCATGAGAATATCACCTTGTAAACAGGTCCAAAACCCCCTCTTCCAAGCTTATTTGCTTCTGAAAAATAATCCGTAGCAGCTAGTATGCTGTCTAAATCAAAGAAAGGTACATCTATTCCCTTCTTATCTTCTTCCTTGAACTCTTCTGAGTCTATCAAGTTCTTGACCCGTTTCTCAGTGCCATACAAAATAGCTGCATTTCTTTCAGCATTTTCCTGGCTTTCTGAATTTTCAAGAAGAAAACAATTTCTAATTACGTCAGGAATCCTTAAAAACTACGATCCCAACTTAAACATGGAAAAGTTGTCACGTTACCTCGTCGTCTGGCCTTCTTCCTCATCAAAATGCATATGTAAAGAAAGATGCTTGATAGAACAATGACACTAGAAATAGTAGCCCCTAAAATCAAAGACAATGGTTTCTTTTTTCTCCAAGATCCTCCTGATTGGCTATCGACAACTACAATGAAGAAAAAGGATTATGCTCATTATAATAAATCAAACTTGATGGAACACATGGTTTTCACTACTTCTGCAGTTTGGTGCATGAGGCTGAGTCCTACCTCGAGCGCAGTTTAGAGCTATGCCATCCCATCGAAAGTTCGAATCGCAGAGGCATCTTGCTGTATCTCCTGTTACATTGCAAGTTGAATTTGGCCAATCCTCACAGTCTGCAGATGATGTACAGATTGGCTCTGGAGGTGGTTCCCAACCAATATCAATTTCAAAGATACCTTGAGATGGAACGTCAGAACTAGTATTTCCTGCTGGGGCATCACACCAGGGGTTTACAGTATTCACCTTAAAAGGAAATGACAGATTGAACTTTTGAATTTCACCTCTTGTGCTGGAATTACAATTACCTACATCTGTCACTTGGATGAAAAATGTTCTTGTATCTGGATTGATGGTAGTGACACTATAGGTGTCATTATGTGTCTTAAAGCTGATTTCTCCAGTGGAATTATCGCAGTAGAAATTGAAGTACATGGGGTCACCACAATCTGATCCAGTACTTAGAGGATAAGGAATCACATTTGTGCCACAAGGCTCACAACTTTTAGCCTTTGATTCTGCAAAAATATTGGAGCTTTGTCAAGACATTGAAGACGGAAATTTAGCTCAGTCATGAAGAAAGTCCATTGCTTGTCTGCAATGCTCTATCAGAGAAAATCATCCTTCCTTCATGTTATTTTAGTAGCTTGTAGTAATGAAAGAAGAAAAAGAAGGGGAAGATGAAAGAAGGAAGTACCTATGTCGGAAAGGGTTACACGGACAAAGAGATCGAGGCCGCCATAAGAATATTCCTCCTGAAGATCTTTAAGATCATCGATCCAGATCCAGCAGACATTGTTGCTAGGTTGTCTGTCCCTTCGCCTATTGGGTTCCCCCTCAATATAGGAATAAGCTTGGCATCGGCAATTATTAAGACACTCCTCTCTGCATTTATTTTCATCCTCAACCACAGGTCGAGTTTCTGATCGACCAACTCTCATCATCTTCAAGCTCAAGAAGGTGTCATTCTTCCCACATACGGCAGAGCTTCTGATGCATCCACCAGAGAAATCTCCGTTCTTCCAATTTTCTGGTGACTTAGGCTCGAATCCTGGCAAACACTTACAAGCCAACTTATTGTATGGATTACAGCTACCAAAGTTCCCACAGGCATTAAGCACACTGCATTTGTCTCTCGGCTCCCACCAAAGCAAAGACCAATTTGTATCAAAGGTCCAGTATTGTAGCTTCCCTTCCATATCCAGCCTAATCCTTGTATTAGTATAATCTGAAAGTGTTCTGTTGAGTCTGGTGTAGTCTATTCCACCTGTTCTGTTGACTCTGGTTAAGTTTGATGGAAAATTTTCTATTCCTTCTGTTCTGTTGCTTCTGGTAAAGTTTGACAGAAAATATGCTATTCCATCGGGCATTGTTTCTGAACTGAAGACATTACCTGACTCCCCACTTGTCCAGTGCTTTGTATAGCCATTCCAGATAACAAACTGTTTCGTTTCTTCCTCTTGCTGAAATGTGAAGTTACCTTCCGCAGGATCAACTTGACTTTTCCATGAAATCAATTTTAGATTCTCATTCATCTTCATACCTGGAAGAAATGTATCAGTTGGATGTTCAAAGCTTTGCCATAGACTATTTGCCAAAAGTTTATCACCTAAAACCAAGTTCCCGGAATCCAAGAGCTTAGCCTCCCGGTACGCCGGTTTTGATGTTGATTTAAGCTCTGTAGACCAATAATTGTTTCCATTTCTATCCAAAATACCGAGGTTTCCATCACCTGTGACAGCGAAAACTGCTCCAGAATCGAAAAGTGGGCGGTTTCGATTGGCAATCCACACAACTATTCGTGGATTCGACCTGTAATACCATATTCCTACATAGCTTCTGTCAACAGAACTTTCTTCGAGAGTAAAGAACCCCAGTTCAAACTTTCTTCGTGCTGAAACTAAAGTTTCTCCACCTTCATCACTTAGCAAACTATTTATTGTGATGGTATCTCCAGCAAAGCAACACAAAAGAGAGGAGCATAATAAGAATGCATGTAAAAAGGAAATGGCATACAGCATGATTATGCACGCAGTCTCTCTTAGTTAATTCTTTCGTTAAGCCCTCTTCTTACCAAAAAAAAAAATGTATGGATCAGTCAAGTCAACTGCAAAGCAAATTGCCATTGTACTTGTTCTGTGTTGATGCCGACAGGACTGTGCGTCTTTGAATTGTTCGATCACTTTAGAATAGTCAATCCGTTTTGAACATGCAACTTTTTTCCCAAAAATTATGCTGTCATATTCTCCATTACAGACAAAGCAATGGCATCCACAAAAATATTGTTTTCAATGCTGGCTAAAACCAATCTTAACCCCACAAGAATCCTATCGTCAAGTGCTTATAAAATTAGAATTAAAATTCATGCCATATCATAACAAACCTTCCCCTAGACTTGAATTCTTTTAATAGCCCAAACTCTCCACCTTCTCCATCAAGCTCCTTGGGGCTAAGTGATGCTGCTGGTGGTTATAGAAATCAAGTCCAAGTAATGCTTGAACTTGAACAACGTAAGGGATTAATTTGTCAACATATTACCTGGATTGTCTTCGGTACCAATCTTCTTAATAACAATATCACTCAAAGCAGTAATATCCCAAATAAAATGGTACCTAACAGAGGCTAAAACTGCTCTTATCTTAACCTGCCATGGGCTAAAACTACCAAGTCCATCAAACTTCTCAATATCAGGTGTTGATGAAGGCATGGTGATTTGCGCAGATCAACCATCAAACTGCCAAGTCCTACCACCTTCACTACGTTACTTTGCTATTGAAGAAGATAAGTTTCACATTAAAGTAGATATGGTTGTTATCAGACCGAACAAGGGAATAAGGCAAACAAAATTGATGTTTTGTTGTTATCTTTATGTTAAGCTCAAACAGGTGAACCTGATCGTGTGATGTGATTCCTTTCTGACCCACAAAACGTAAAATTCACGTAGAAGTGTTGAACTCATCATTGGAGAAAAATAAAAGGTGTGGCCGGCATGGAGAGCAAGTTGACTTGAGACTGATCAGACTAGCTAAGGTTGGTATGGCCGGCATGGAGTGTGTGATTTATATTTGGGTAATTAGTTATAAAATATCTTGAATTTCTTATCAATACCAAAAAAAGTTTCTAATCTTTTTTTTATTATGATTTAAGTTTCTAATCTTTTTTTATCTGTAATTAAATTATTTATTTTCGTTGATCAATTTCAAACATTATTGAATACATATAAGATGACACATGTTATTGTTTTAATAGTTTACATGTTTAAAAAATATCTCTTTCAAGATATATACATTCATTAATCAATTTCAAACATTATTGAATACATGTAAGGTGACACATGTCATTATTTAAATAATTTAGGTGTTCAAAAATATCTCTTTCAAGATATATATATATATATATATATATATTGTTGTTGCTATTTTAATGACTCATTTATTTCTTATGTCCGTTAAATATCACTTAAAATTAATAAACGAAACAAAAAAAAACTTAATTTCTTTTTTTTTTTACAAAAAAAAAGACTTAAATCAAAATAAAAAGAAATTACAACCTTTTTTTGTTGACCAAAAATTCAAATTTCTTTATAACCATATATATATATATAAAGACCGAGGGAGACTTTGGGCAAAAAGTTTATTGTCGGTTACAAGGACAGAAATAATTGTAGCTATCAAGCTCACACCTTCCTGGAATATGCATTACCGTCAAGTGCACGTTCATGTAGAATTTAATTAATTGGACCTCTTAGAATAAAGTTTAGACAATGACGGCTTCAAGCTTCAATTTTTAGGGGGAAAAAAACGCAAAAAGGGTATCATATTGTATGTATTTAGTAATTATTATAAAATAATATAAATGATATCTTAGATCTCAACTAATAGTTAAAATTTTTGAATGAATTGATCTTTTAATACGATATCGAGTTTTGATAATCAAATAATCGTGAGTTTGAATCTCATTGTTCTTATTTCTTTCTTAATTAATTGAATACAAAATAATATGAATATGTCTTTTGAGATTGAAGGTTGAATTGCTAACAAAATCCCTTCTCTCTCTTTTTGATAAGGAAGGTTGCCATCGTTCTAAACAAATGAAAAGGGTGAGATGAACCAAATCCGTGGATTCAATACTCCGTAAGAAATTGTATAGGATGGTCAGTTAATAAATCACAGTTCAAAGGGTATGCATTGAAACAGGATTGAGTTCTAGTAAAACATGTATAGTCTAATAATTGTTGTGTATCCCATACTTTTTTTCAGTGGAGTAAATTCAAGTCCTAATGATTCTAATTATTTGATTATTATCTAATAAAAGAAGATTACCTCTTAATATATAACCCATGACTCATAGGCCATTGGATGAACTGAAAAAAATATCTATACATTGTAATAATCTACTTTAAAAAGGGTTTTACTCAGTATTAAAATCCCGTACAATTCAATTTTTTAATTAAGATTCTAATTTTTTTAATCCAATTTAAGAGCTTTATTTTTATTTTATTATTGTTTCAAACCCTAATGTGTCACGAAAGCACACGTGATAAACTCTAGCCAATAATAACTTATCATGTGTCATAATGCACCCAAATTGAGTTTTAACGAAAATAAAAAATTCTTACATGATGGGTTCAAATTGGGTTTTAACAAAAATAAAAAAATTCGTATATGGCAAGCTGTCATTAATTAGAACTTATCATATGTACTTACGTCACACATTAGAATTTAAAACAACAATAATATAAAAATAAAACTCTTAAATTGAATAAAAGAAATTAAAATCTCACTAAAAAAAGAATATAAATTATACGAAGTCTCGATATATGTAAAATCTATTTTAAAAGTTACTAATTAGTTTTTTCTATCTGGAATATTTAAACTTAAAATAAAATTTAAAAAAAAAACATTTTAAGAAGAAGTCACGGTAACTTTTGGTCATTATAGTGGTGGCCGATTATGTCTATTCTACTGACTACTAAACCTAACATCTTGATTATTTGACCATTGATTGGACTACAAGATCCAAAAAAAAAAAAAACATTATAGAAGCCATCATCTTACGTCGGAAAAATTCACTGCACAAAATGTGAATGAAAAACAACGAACAAAGAGAAAAGTATAGTAAATGCTAATGATTGAAACAGCATAACAAATGTCGATATGTCCGAGTGGTTAAGGAGACAGACTTGAAATCTGTTGGGCTTCGCCCGCGCAGGTTCGAACCCTGCTGTCGACGTTTTTATCTTCATTTTTCTTCCCTGCTCTCCCTTTATTTCTGATACGGTATATAGAAACATGGATTTCTTCTATTTCCCTTTTGGCCCACCAGGTGCAGCACTACAGCCTTTGACATTTTTGTGTTGGCAAATCAGCACTAAACTCAAGCTAGCCCAATCAACATTTCTCAAGTGCCCAAAAACCTGGCTCTGAAAGGCTGAAACTAGCCTGCTAGAACTTTGATTGCACTGAGGCAGGCATAAAGTAGCCCAAACATGGTGTGTTCATGAGTGACCGTCAATTTCACTTGTCATAATTTATAGCTAGACTTGTTTTCTTTTGCTATTAAGGGGTATGTTCTGGTGTTTAGTAAAAAAAAAAATTATTCATCCTAAGATCTATAGGTTGAGTAGTTTTATTAGCTTTTGAGATGATGTATTTATGTTTGATTAGCATAATTTGTAAAAATATCTTTTAAATTTCGATCACAACATAAATATGATGTAAAATACGTTATGTTTTCTATCAAATATGTGGCCAAATTATAAATAAAACTTTTTTATGTACCAGAAACATAAAAGAAGATCTATTTTGGATTGCCAGCCACGACATAATAAAGAGGTGGGGCGTTAAAAGGAAAGACCAAACCCCAAAAAAAAAAAAAACAAAACCACCCTTATGCGTGGTTTGGTTAAGAAGAATAAGAATAATGTTTAAAAATTCTTTCATCAACCATGATGGTAGTAAAACTAATAGAAATGATTGTAGTAATAGTGATAGAAATGAATGTGGTAATAGTGATGAAGAAGGGATGATAATGATAATAATAATGTATTTTTAAAAAATGATATTATCATCATAGAAGGTGGTAGTTAAAGAAAAATAATAATGGTTATGATGCTATAATAAAAGTAATGGTGATAGAGGAAGAGAAGTGGTAACGAAATAATTAAAAAAAAATAATTAATTATCACCATCATCAATAGTGATAATGGTGATGGTGTAATAAAAGTAATTGTGGTTATTGAGAAGGAGTGGTGGCGAATAATGATAATAGTAATAGTTTTTTTTTATAAAAATTTTTTATCACAACTACCAATGAAGGTGGTTGTGGTGATGACGGTAGTGGTTGTGGTGGCGAAATAATTGATCAAAATAAATAAAAATAATATATTTATAATAAAATAAATAGAAATAATAGGAGAATTGAAGAAAATGATGACAAGAAAATAAAATCACTATAATGTGAATATTAGTGATAAGAACTTCAAAGTTTCTCTTATTCTCTCTAAGAAACTTATACATCAATTAATGAACAATCAAGCTTATTTATAGGCTTCAAAATTGAGGAGAGAATTAGAAGGGACTATGAATAATCAATTGCATCACCCTTTCAATTTCTCATATTGAATGATGAATTAAATCATATTAAGAATCATGAGTAGTGGGGATATGAAAAGTGGATGAACATGATGATGGACATTCATTATTTCATAACACTCCCCTTGAATGTCCATTGTACAAGGAACATGCCTCATTAAAACCTTACAAGAAAAAAACCCAATGGGAAAAAAATCCTAGTGAAGGAAAATGAGTACAATATTACTTACACACATTAATCCTCATTTTTATCTCCCCTATTGAAGACATTATTTAAGATCTTTAAGATGATGCATTCCAATCTTGTGAATCATCTTCTCAAAAGTTATGATAGGTAACACCTTAGTGAACAAATCTACTCGGATTGTCATTTTAATGTATTCTTCCTTCAATGGAACTATGCAAGCAGCATTATCCTTATATGATATTGTTGAAACTTCTTTTGTCGATAGATAAACCGCATGTCTTTTGGATATGATGGATCGTTGATCTTAGATAAACACGTTATCGACTTGCCTCGTGAATTGATATTTCGCATGATTTGAAGATGTGGTAACCGTAGTTTGCTTCATAGAACGCCAAGATATAGTCGTATCTCCATATGTAAATATATAACCAGTTGTGATCGAGCTTTGTGTAGATTAGATAAATAACTCGCATCCGCATAACGAATTAATCTTATCTTTGATTTATTAGAGTAATATAAGCCCATATCAATTATTCCTAAAAGATAACATAGTATATATTTAACTTTATCTCAATGTCTCTATATTGAGACAGAACTATGACTTGTTAACAAATTTGTAGAAAAGACTATATCAAGTCGAGTATTATTAGCAAGATACATCAATGCACCAATGGCACTAAAATATGGTACTTTAGGACCAAGCAGTTCTTCGTTATCTTCTCGAGGTCAAAAAAGGTCTTTTTGGATATCAAGTGAATGAACTATCATTAGGCTAGTCAATGAATGATCTTTATATAGAATCATTGTAGAACCTTTTTCGATATAAATTTACTGATGAATGAAAATCTCATTTTCCGAGTGCTCGAACCTGCGGTCGAGATAACATTTTGTTTTCCTAAGATATTCACATCAAATTCTCTTTTTAGGTAACTTATGACACTTGAAATTTCTTCGAAAGTTCCAATAATATTTAAGTTATCAACATATAAAACAAACCCCTTTCAAAATAAAAACATATGAACAAATAGGGTTATTTTTTATAACTTTCTTTCAATAAATAATCATCGAAGTGATTATATCACATGCACATGGGTTAATAATAAACGAGTAGATATAAAAATAAAATATAAAAAGTATAAATTGAATTTCTAAAAATCAAAATAATAAAACAAATACTAAAATAATTCTAATAGAGGTCTCTATAATTTAATTGAATTCTTTTCTGGAGAATATGTATTACATGATTCTGGCATGTTAAGTCTTTCTAAGACTTTTATACCGATATCATTTCAAATAAACAAATAAACCGTGATCACATTCATTAAATGCATGCATATGAATGTTTTTCATACATTTTTCCAAGCTAATGAGATAACAAAAGACAATTGCATCCACTATAGGAGAATATGTCTCCTCATAGTCAATGTCAATTCTTTACGAAAACTTTTATGTTAAAAGTTTTACTTTATATCTTATAATCTCATCTTTCTTATTTCATTTTTACATAAATACATATTTGTATCCCACTAGCTTAACATCTTCGGGTGTTTTAGCTATGGGTTCAAAAAACTACACTTTTATAAGAAAATATAATTCCGCCTAGATTGCTCTTTTCATTTAGGTCAATCATCTTTATGTCAATATTTTTCAATAAATTTTGGCTCGGGATCCTTATTTTGATTCAAATATCAATTGTAATATTATATGCAAAAATCTTATCAATATATGTTTCTTTTTAGTCCTATTTTCTCCCCGTATTGACATAATTTATCAAAATCTCTTGATTTTTCTCAAGCATTTAGACTTTTTCTAGAAGCTTATTATCGAAATATCTTAGACCATTTTATAAATATTTTCATCTTGCCCTTTTCTTTTAAAGATTTTTATCTTTAGAACCGATCGATCTTCCACGCTTCGGGCGTGCTTTAAATTCGTTAGCTATAATATTAATAGATTATCCTTCCGGGATTATAATAGAAGTATTCTCAGCAGGGACATGCATTTTAGTTACTCATTTAAGATCCGAGAATGCATCCGGCAGTTGGTTTCAATACCTTGTAAATAAATTATCTTTTGAACTTCTAGTTCACATAATCTTCTATAAGAATCAAGGTGATATCTTCTAGTTCATATTATCTTTTACAAGAATCAAGGTGATATAATGTAGAGTACTCCATGTAATCTTTCTTTTTTTCAATATTTCCAACTCGCTTATTTTGCTTATTCTCTCCCGATGTTGAAAAAACTATTTCATCAAAATGATAGTCAATAAATCAAGCTCGTAAAAATTTCCTCTTGTTCATGAATTAAGAGATTGAATTATCAAAAATGATTCATATATTCTCAATTTCTTTTAAGTGCTCATTTTATTTCATTATAAAGGAGCACCGAGGATAAACACTCGCAATGTCAAAAATTCTTAAATAAGAAATATTTGACTCATGACCATAAATCAACCGAAGAGGAGAGAATTTCTAATAACTTATGGGTCATATGCAAATAAGTGTTGCTGCATGTAAGATCGCATATCCCCAAAAATAAACAGGGATTTTTATTTTTAAATAATGGTTTAGCTATCAATTTGAGCCTTTTGATAAATGATTTTGCTAAACCTTTTTTAGTATGAACATGAGCAACATGATGTTCAACCTTTATTTTAATAGCCAATCAATAATAATTTAATGCTTGAGAAATAAATTCATCAGCATTATCAAGGTGACTTGTTTTAATGGCATAATTTGAAAATTATGCTCGAAATCAAATTATTTGCTAGTAATCTCGAAAACGTCGGGTTTCGAGTAGATTATAAGTATATATGTGACCATCTTGTGGATGTATTTATCAACATCATAAAATATTTAAATGGTTCACATGGTGGATGAATTGATCCATATATATCACCTTGAATATATTCTAAAATACTGGAGATTGAATCTCAATTTTACTTGATGATGGCTTAATCATCAATTTACCTTGGCAACATACAAGATATGAAAGTTCATTAAATTGAAGAATTTTCCGGCTCTTCAATAGATATGCATATAATTTTTTAATAATTTTTTGCATCATGAAAGACCCAAGATAACACAACTGGTCATGTAACATAATAAAACTATTTGAATTAGTAAAATTCGGTTTACTATAATATTTGTTTCAATCATTTCAATGTTTGTAATAAAGACTAGAATAGAAAATGGATAAATTTTTTGATAGAGATTTTCTATCCAATATAATGATTATAACATATAAGAATTCGTATTTTCTATCTTGATATGATATCAATTCGGATGAATATCTTTGAAACTCAATAAATTTCTATGAGACTTTGAAGAGAATAGTACATCATTCATAATAAATTTATCCTTTCGGATAATAATATATTTGCTCTTATGGAGCCTTTAAATTAGTCACTTCAAGTAATAATATATCGACTCTTCTAGAGCCTTTAAATATTTTCTCTTCAAGTAATAATTTATTCACTCTTCTAGAGTTTCAAAAATTTATCTCTTCAAGTCATGATATAATCGCTCTTCTAGAGCCTTCAAAATCTATCTCTTTAGATAATAATATAGTCGCTCTTATAAAACTTTCTATTAGATTGATATCATCATATATAATATTAACATAAAATAAATAATCAAATAAATTAATATAAAATAAATAAATCAATATATGCCTCATAAACATAAACAAATAAATAAATAGTAAAATAAATTTGTAACCATCAATATACGACATAAATTATAAGAAATATAAAACATTTTATTTATAAATAGAAAAACTAACAAGTAATTAATTTCAATTATTATTACTTTGATATATAAAAGTGATCTTCATATTTTACTTTTTATTTTTCAATAAGGCTTGACAATGCTCAATGAGGTGCTTTAATGTACAACGTGTACACAACCAATATTCATTCATTCCATATCTATAATATTTATTTTTCAGAATACCGACTTTATCTATTTTTATTCCTTTTTTTTTTATATAGTTATCCACTTCGGTGGTGAGATGTAATATTATGGTTATTACGATTATAATGATAATTATTTCGACCATATCCATGGCTATGACCACATCTCCATCCATATTTAAAATTATTATAAATTGTCACATTCACTTCAAGAAATTGAGTAGATCTAATTGGATAAGATTTATTCTTTTTCATTTTATTTAGCCACTAACAAGTATAAAATCGATCCAAAATATTTCTTAAACTCTTTTTCTCGATATGCTACTGCAGGAGCATATCCAAGACATAAAAAGTAAAGAATATTTTTTCAAAATCAAGCACTCATAATCAATAATTCTTATTCAAAATATCAAGAGTCACCAAATCAAGTTTATGAGATTTGATGTGATAAAAATTCTATAATACAATATATAATAATAATATTAGAAAATAAGAACAAATATAATAATAAAATTAAAGCTTTTCAAATAACATATATTAGATCATTAGTAGATCATTTAAGTTTTTCAAATATATATTTCATGTATCAATAGATTTAAACTACATGAAAAAATTAGATACATACCTTTTAATGATCTAAAAAATTTAGATATTTTAATAGAGCACTTGTGTAGAAGAAATCCAATTGTTGAAATAATTGATTAAATCTTTTGGTAGATACATACCTCATGGTCTATTGTCTCGATTGATTAGAGCTTCGTGCCGATAACGTGTAATAAAATAAATAGAAATAATAGGAGAATTGAAGAAAAGGATGACAAGAAAATAAAATCATTATAATGTGAATATTAGTGATAAGAACTTCAAAATTTCTCTTATTCTCTCTAGAAAACTTATACACCAACTAATGAACAATCAAGCATATTTATAAGCTTTAAAATTGAGGAGATAATTGAAAGAGACTATGAATAATCAACTACATCACCCTTTCAATTTCTCATATTGAATGATGAATTGAATCATATTAATAATCATGAGTAGTGGGGATATGAAAAGTGGATGAACATGATGATGGACATTCATTATTTCATAGCAATATTATTATTTTAAAGGAAAAACATATCATTTTTCATTTCTTGTTTTTATTTTCATATTTCATATGGGAATGAAACTATATTTGATTTCCATTCTTATTTTAACTTTTCATTTTTATTCGTACTTCATTCCTTTCCACCAAACTCGCTATAAAGTTGAAATAAAATTTTTTAGTAATTAAACAATACTTTAAAACTTAAATTTTTCAATACGCATGTGTAAAGAGTAAATTATAAATTAATTCTTTTAGTTTTACGAAATGTGTTAAATAATTTTTTTTATTTAAAAACTAATTAATTAGTCTCTTATTGAAAATAAGATAACCAAGCAGATTTAGGGTTTCATTAAAAAAAAGAAAAAGAAAAAAAAATCAGCAAGTAAGCATGTGATATTGAACTACTCAAGCGAGCACTCCTTGCATGTGTTTTGTTTCCTTAATAAAATAATACCACACCTTTTACATGTTAAACCTACCAAAATATTTTTTTCTTTATTCTTTGTTTATTTTTCTTTTTGTCATGGTTTAAATACTATAATTTGGAAAAGTTTATTATGCAACATTTCCTACATTATATTGAATTCAAATTAACTATTTCGGAAATTTTAATAGTTCACACATTTGAATAATTTTTTTAGATCAACACTCAAGGAATCCGAGACTTATTCTACATCCGTAAGGGGAAGAGACATTTCCAAAGCACTATATATATATATACACTCACATCAGTTGTGATTAAGCCTACCATGCTGTAAGCTAAGTCATCTTAAAAAAATATTTAACTTTTGATCGATCACTTGATTATTTTTTAGGTCAAATCAATTTAAATTTGATATCATTAAAAAGATAATTATGACTAATTATTTATGACTAACGAAAATTAAATTTTGATTTTGATCAAACAAAAACAATTTCTTTTGATCTATTACTTGACTATTTTTTAAATTAAATCAATTCAAATCCGATATCATTAAAACGATAATTATAACTAATTATCCATGAACAATGAAAATTAAGTTTTAATTTTGATAAAACAAAAACAATTTCTTTATTACTCGATCACAACTATTGATTGTATTTTCTCAGTACTGTAATGGTGAGCAAACAATCAATTGATTAAATTCTATGTTTGCGATGGATGCATTATTAATTAGCTAATTGTATAATTATGAATGTTTATTAAAAATAAAATAAATCACATTTTAAATGCGATTTATTAATGGATGATTTGAACATTTAATTATTTGTAGTGATTTTATTGGTTTGGTTTTATGATTTTAGATGGTGGATCATCCATTTAATAATTTTTTGAATTTTAATACCTCATTCAAAGATGCACATAAATTTACTCTCTCTCTCTCTTTTTTCTTTTTTCTTTTTTAATGAATGAGTGTACGGAAAAACAACCGTATTACCTAGTATACGGATAAATTGATTCTGTACCAATAAAAATTATCGTACTTTCGTACTTAAATACAAATTTGTAAATCTAAAACCCAATTATATAGGGACAAACTTTAAAATCCCACCATAAAAAAAGTCAACTAAACATAAATATACCATCTCCATATTAAAAAAAAAAAAAATCAACCATCAGATTCAAACTCATGACTAAGATTGAATCTATTCCTCTCGGTATCTTAGCTAACCCTAAGATGCACAAAAATTCAGTCTTTTATCCTTGACAAAGGAGAGAGAGAGATAATGGAACCGAAAAAGAAGGAAGACAAAAAATCAAACGGGAAACGAGGGGAGGGACCCAAACCACAAGGAAAGCAATTCCATATCAGGTGACGTCCACGTGGTTGGGTCCCAGTAACATTAGCAAAATCAAACCACGTAAGCAAATCGAATCTCGACTCGATTATCGCCACGTGCATGCCACGTCATAATATAATCTCAGAAAAAAAATCTAAAATTTTTATTTTTTTTCTGAAAATATCTGTCTGTTGACAGCCAGCCATGAAACAGGAATCAAAAGGCTATGGGAGGCAGAAGGGGGTGTGTGACCACAGAAGCTAAATGTGCCGTGTGGAGCCGACACCTGGCAGCTAGGGACACCACAAACCTTGGGTTCCTTGGATTTGATCACACAAACCCCTAGGTCTGGATCATTCTTGTTGAGTTTGGTCAAAGACAATTTTGCCCCCATTTCATAACCACGCAATTTTTTTTTCCTAACAATAGTAGTAATTTTTTAAAATTTCATTAACAGTCGTAATTTAAAATTAGGTGAGATTAGTAACTTTTGAAATGATGGTTTTCTGTTTATTTTCTGTATTAGAGGGCATAGAATGACCTTCAATCATTGACTTAAATTGCTTTTTTTTATTTTTTTATTTTAAGGTACAATATTATTGATTGTCTTCTTTTTAATTTTTTAACGAAGATATTTAATTTAAGACATTGCCTAATTCAATGTATTATTCATATTTATATAGTTATAATAATAACTAAAAAACAATATTGGACAATGAAAGTTATATATAGCTCTACTAATATTATATAAAAAAATAATATTTATCTATCATAAAATGTACTATAAGACATTAGACATATCATATATAGTCGTGTGTGTAAAAATTACGTCATATTTTTTATTTTATAAAATATAAAAATTTTACTCTTTTCAATTCAATGTTAAAATTGTAAATACAAAAATGAAAACATAAAAATAAAAAAGACATTAAGGGTAGTTTGAACAACCGCGTACAATTTTTAATAGTGACAAATGACCTTTAAATTATTCTTATAAAATCATCGGACTGAAAAAAAAAATGGGGAGCAAACCGAATGCCACTAAGGTAATTTCCCTTTCCAAAAGCAAAGACAGCTTAAGTACCTCCAATTCTTTTTCTCCTTCGCTCTCAACCTCCTTCTCCAATCCTTCCTTGACTTAGAAAGAGAAGAAGGGAAAGAACTCCTAAAAAGCTAGAGAAAGGAATCCATAAATAGAAAATAAAGAAAACCCCACGAAAATCAACAACTCAAAGCTCAAAACTGTGGGATTTTTTAGATCAAGCACGACAAAGAAGCCCTAGAATGAAGAAGTGTGAGCTATGCAAGAATCCAGCAAGAACATACTGTGAATCAGACCAAGCAAGTCTTTGTTGGAACTGTGATACAAAAGTCCATGGAGCCAACTTTCTTGTTGCTAGACATACTCGTTCTCTTCTTTGTCAATCTTGCCAATCTTTAACTCCTTGGAAAGCCTCTGGGGCTAAACTAGGGCACACTGTGTCTGTATGTGAAAGATGTATGATTTCAAATGACAATCACAATAGAGAATTGCAAGAACAAGAAGACAATGACAGTTCAGATGATATAGACGAAGATAGCACTAGCGATAGCGATAGCGATAGTGATCATGGTAATGATGGTGGTGGAGGTGGTGATGATGACGGTGGTGATGGTGATAATCAGGTGGTGCCTTGGTCACCAACAACGATAGGAACACCTCCACCGCCAGCTGATAGCGGAAGCTCTTCCTGTTCTTGCACTGGTAGTGATGATAGTGATGGAGATTTTGTCGAGTCTTCTAATGTTGTTTCCTTCAAAAGACAGCGTCTCCAGGTATGCCTTTACTGTTTCTCTTGGTGTCTTTTTTAAGGTTTTTGTCTTTGCAGGAATGAGATGATCAACATACCAATTGAATCAAAATTATTGGGTAGTTTTTTAATTTTCTTAGTGATAATGATGCATTGTTTTTACCTTGATCGGAGTGGTGAATCCGATTCCGATTAGAGAAACGCTTCTGACGAATTTTGTACTCGATCGTACAATATTTTCGGATCAATTTTCGCATACCAAAAATAAATTCCGTACATCAAAAAAATGTTGCATTGTCTAAATTGGAATAGGATTTGTTTTTTTTTTTTTTTCGGTAGAGAAAATTTGGATGGTTAAGATTTGTGGGTTTTGGTTATTGCAGGATGATCTCAACCGTTCATATGCTATACGGATGTACGGGAACTCAGCTACTCATGTGGACTGTTGCCATTCTCCTGTGAGGTCTTTGAAACAGAAGAGAAAGGAACTGGACCGGACGGTTTAAGCAAGGTGGAGAGGTCTAGGGGGTGATAATTATTGGGTTTGTTAAGAGATTGAGTGAAGAATTTGAAGCCGTAGATGTTGATTTGTTGGAGAATATTAGCCGTACGATTTGAGGTAGTTTAGGTATATTTATACTAGTATTTATTAGTTTGACATTTTCTAACAAGTAATTAACAAAAATATCTAGAGGAGGTTAGGGCTATTTAATTGTTGATCTTTGAGATTTTTATTGACCATTTGGTCATTAATTTGTGTGGTTAACTTTTAATTAATTAAAGAGAGAATTTGTATTATTTTTTTTCATTTTCAAGCCAAAGCCTCATTACATTTGGTGTTGTAAGATAAATTTAAAATACTCATAATATTTATTCTATTATCTATTTTAATATTATCTCCATTAATTTATGATTAGTTACGTTTTAGGATGGAATTATTAATTATTTTTGTAATCAAACATAGCATAATAATTTTCAAAAATCTTGGGAGCATATGGAATCAAGTCATGGTGGCCAACTTTTCTTTTCTCCTTGATGAGAAAAGAAGGCAAATTGCAGTTATGTCTGCTTTTAAGGGTGTATATCTGAACGAAGTCAGTAGGGTGGGGTGCATAGAGAGTTTTTGAAACTTTAAATTCCATCCACTTGATTAAGAGGTAGGTTTGATCAATAGATAGTTCAAACGAAAAATTGTCAGATGTCAGATGATGACATGGCCAATCTTAGGGCACATACAAGGAGTAGTGGGGGACCTCTCTACATATCTCTGTGGTTGCCCTTGAAATAAATACAGCAACTTTTGTTTGTGGCCTAAAGAGATCGCTTGGTATACGCGGATTGATTTGAATGACAAGACCATTAGTAATTTAAATAAGTGGACAGTAGTATTGATTGTAAGTTTTTATATATACGAAAAATTTTGTTTATTTTATAAACGTAATTGAACAGTAAAAAATTAATTTAAGATTTTGGTTTGGGATACTTCAGGAAAGTTTAGTGTTTTAGAAAGCTATGAATTATACATGTTTTAATAATTTTATGTTGTTAAAAATTATATAGAAAGGTTATCAACTAAGTATCCGATAACAATAATAAAATTGATTTGATTTTTTGATCAAAATTTTGATTAATGAAGACATGAACGGTGTCGAAATATGACATATGGATTTTAACAAATTATGTAGGATCCACATAAGCATAACACATGGACTTTAGCAAGCTAAGTACGATTCATATAATTGATTTTTCACTTCACTGCTTACACGAATCTTATATGGCTTGTTAAAATTCACGTATCATGTTTAGGTAATAACGTTTATGTAGATTGTCATGTCAGCATTGATCGAAATTTTAATTGAAAAATCAGATCGATGCAAGTATGGCTATTTGAAACTTAGTTGGTGATCTTTCCATATGATTTTTTAAAAAAGAACTTAAATCATAGTTCTTGATTCTCTTAAACATTAAGCTTTCTAGGAATTAAAAAAGAGAGATTGCCTGTCCTAACCCTTTTAAGTAACAAGTTAAAATCTTGAAGAACCAAACCACTCTATTTGGCAATTGCAATTAGGGCTTGTTAGATGTTTGAATTCTGTTATTGTTCATGCACCACATGTACAATTTGGATCGCCAATCCAATTTAGTAGTTGTGGCTATGATTGCATCTTTATTTGTTATTAACAAGAAAAAAAATTAGAGCATAAGATACTCAATTTATATAATATTTAAATTATAAAATCGTATTTGTTGGAAAAATTAAATCTGTCGTTTGGGTTTCAAACATAATTAATTTTATTTTCAACTTGCTATAAGGATATTTGGGAAAGACCAAAAAATTAAAAAAAAGGCAAATATTTTTAACCAGAAGATTCTGAACTTGTGGTTATATAGATAGGTTAACCACCTCCTTGGAATTAATTAATAATTGTTAATTTGGTTTACTTTATGTCAACGTTGGTTAGGGAGATATTTGTGGTTTTTTTAATTAATTTCTTTGCAAAATATCTGAGAGCATATGGTCTTCGAAGGCCTACTAAGTTGATGTAAACACATGATTAGCATCTTTACTTAACGTTTTTAAATAAAATAAATTAATAGTATTAGTAAATAGTGCAAAGTTTTGGCCGGCCATCACATCAAGCAAGAACATCTTTATGTGTAGGAATTCAACTTTATAAAATAATTAAAACCATAATCAAATGTTACACAAAATGTTTTGAGCCTCACAAGAAATTGTGGCTGAGGCAACTTCATGCCATTAAAAAGTCTAATAATATTATTTTCTGTTTTTAAAAATCATATATATATATATTTTTTGATGTGATACTAAACCATTACTAAATTTAATTTTCAAAATTGATTAAAAATTAGATATAATTTGATACTAATCTAACTCAAAAAAAATAATAAATTTAACTCACTTGATGTAAAAACGATTCGAAATATTACATAATTTATAAATATAAAAAATAAAAAAAATTATTAAAAACAACTAGGTTAACGGTTTCTGAGGAAACTTCCTTGGAAATACAACAAAAATAATCACTTTATAGAAAAGAAAAAAAACATGGAGGCTTTTGCTTCTTGTGGTGGAGATTGACTGAGTGTTTTGAGGAAGACTTGTTGTTTTGTGGTGGCGGTTGGTAGTGTTTTGCCTTCTGAAATTTTTCTTGACAACCGTGTTGACATTATTATAAGGGTGGGGGCTTCCATTCAACTTTTAGGCTTATTATGAATCAATCCTTATAGTATAGCAAAATTAATCAATTAGTCCTCATGGTTTCAAAAACTATACATTTATCTATATGTTCATAAATCCATTGATAACTTAATCTTTTTTTTTTTTTTCAATTTCATGTCCTCTTTCAATTTTTTATTTTAAGAAATATAAAACCAGATAGAATAAAGAGATTAATGAGAAAAGAAAAGAAGTCATTTTTTAAAACAAAATACAATTAAATTTTCAAGGAACAACATGAGTCAAAAAGCTATATAATTATTTTTTATATTAAAAGGAATAGTTAATTTATTTTGATAACTATTGGGATTAAATTATAATTAACTCTTGATCATAGCATTCTGCTGACCATGATTTCATGATCTTTGGTAGTGACCATAGAATTTTCTTTCTATTTAAATGTTTGTGTTGTTTTGTAGCGTAGGAAAATGCAGCTTATGTCTCCACCTTGACTGACAGAGGTTCATTTTGACGCCACTCCTCAAATTGGCACTTCAATTTTATAAAGTACTTAACAATTTTTTTTTAAAAAAACTTTATATATCTTAAAACTAATTTCTCTCTTAACATGGTTAAAGAATAATTCGATTTTAGATATTTTAAGAATAAATTCTAAAAAATATCGATAATAGAGATCAAGCTCTAAACCTGATCTATAAATTAATACTTATTTATAAATAAACTATCACTTTGTGATTAACAACAACGGTTAAGTGTAATTGTGGCTAAGATCTCTTTTCGGTTGGCTTTTTCTCGAATTAGTTGTTTACATTATCAAAATCAATATTCCATATTTCTTTACATAAATAAATTAGGTTAGTTAAAACTTTGGCGTGGCCTACCAGCATTATTTTTCACTCTAAGAGTCTAACTCATTATGGCACTTCATCCTACGAAGCTAGACTTGGACTCACACTTGCCCAACTAAAGCAACACGACGTGAGGCTGAAACACTTATCCTTGCTGAGACAGAGACAGAGAGGTTGCCAAAGATTTGACATTCCGACTTCCTTATCCCCACATCATTTTCATTTTCCTCGAGCCCACCATTAATGGCCTTCAAAGATGTGGAGGATGGATTCAAGCCGTAAACACAAGACTCATTCATCCAAAGAACTCGTATACCATTCATAATGATTTTTTTTTAAAATAATAATAATAAAAAAAATACGAATTTAAATCTTAATAAATTAATTCTGTTAATAGATTTAAATATATAAATTATATAAAATTAAACATTTAAATTTCAGTTTGAATATAATTATAGTTTAAATATACATGATGTAGAAGATGCAATGTTTATGGATCCTTTTTATGATACTTCTTATGCAAAAATTATCTCCAAATTACTAAGCATTTATTATTAATTTGAGTTAGCTCAGCTCCAAACTATTATTTTGAGAATAAATATTATTTTCTTTATTCTTTGAGCCCAATTCATGTTTTCTTCTCTCCTTATTCTTGATTGAATCGAACCTAAAATGGTGTTATGAAAAAATATAAATAATGAAAGAAAAACAATATTTACTTATAAAATAATAATTTAAAATATAAATAATCCAAATTGATAGTAAAAATCTTAAATTATTGTAACCTCAATAGTTTAGAAGTAATTTTTACTAATAAAAAAAATACTTAAACAACACTGTTTAAGTATTCATATTAATCATCAACGTTTTGATCTTTAAAAATATAAAAAAAATATAATATTTGCTTCAAAAGTAATAGTTAGGGTCCATACAACCCATACTGATAATAAGAGTTTACATTGCCATAACCTAATAGTTTAGAGATAATTTTTTGCGTTGAACCAATTAATATCTCTATTTTATATGAATTAAATAATTCTTCTAATTTTAAAAACGAATTAATTAATTTTTTTCATCTATTTTATACTATTTTTTAATCTTTTTAAGAAATTGAAAAGGTAGGTAAATAAATAAGTACTATGGAAAGTTTGACAAGAAAAATGATTTTATTTAAAATAAATTAATATTAAATTAATTATGATCAATAAAACTTGTAAAAGGAGGGAGAAAAATGCAGACGTGCTCAATCAGGAAGAACCACTGGATGAAAACCACAATATGTCAGCTGGACGAGAAAAAACAAACCAGTGTCAAAATTGCTGAACTTTTGGCGCCATGAATATCCTGATAACGCAAGTGGCTTCAAAAACAAAGAAAAAAATGCAGTTGTGCTTGTTAGTGCAAAAGCATGTCAGATTAAGATAAAGTGTTGAAAACGGGACCATGTTAGATCAAATGTTCGAACCTTACAAACTCAAATAGTCTGCAATAAAAACCTATTCAAAACGAGAAGGAAATGAAACAAACCTCGTTTCCGTTTTTCTGGTACCAGGAGAGAATCAGCAAGCAGAAAGGACAATGTCGACGACAAGAAACTCTTCTGATCATCGTAATTCTACAGTAGTAGCGTGTATTCAACTTTTTTAGCAGCATCATTGAGAGATGATCAGAGTGTCTCTCCATGATTAGAAAGCAATACCATAGATAGGCATTGGCCTGAGGCGGGCAACCAAAAACGATAACTCAGGAGGCACGAAGATGATAAGATATTAAGTCCCAAGGATTGAAGAATGAAACAAATTGACAGGTATGGAGAAAGGCACAGTTTTGAACAAGAAGGCAGTCAGAACTTCTTCCAATTCTACTACTTTCCTTGCTGAGAAAATCAAAGCATCCTCAGAAATTGGCCTAAAATTCAAGCGATTCCTCGATTGCGTTTACCAGCCAACCACATATATAAGCAATTTATCTAATATTTAGCACTAATCAATGTCCTTTTACCATTCACTACACAACTTTGATCACGTCATACAACTCACATAGATACCAATAAGGCAATAGCAACATAACCACATCATCAACCATCCAACTTCAGTCCAAATTTACAAAAACCTACCAAAATTTATTCTCGGTTTTCAACTTCTAATCAGCTTTTCTAACATCTAGGTTCACATTCGTTCGACTGGAAGTATGTTCATGTAAATTCAAGATCTGAAAGGAAGAAAGAAGTCAAGTAAATATCAACATGGGTGCCACAAGGAGTGAACTGAACAAGGTAAACTCGAACAAATCATACTGCAATAAAGTGGCCATTAGTTTAGTCGTAACAAAAGCCAAATTTGGGGTTCATTTCACTACCCACAGAATGTTGCTATGAATAATTCTTAACTCTAACAATCTACATAGGAACGGAAGTCCTACAGAAATTCTTTTGATAATGCATACGTGATGTACCCAAGAAATTAATCATAAACCCTTTTGGAACTGAGTTGGACAACCGAAAACATGGAAAAACAAACTATTTATATGCACTCATACATGCATTTTCAGGAGAGAATATCTGAAACGTTCCAAAGCTAGCAGCTAATGCGAGAACTACGTTGAGCTAAAAAGGCAATGGTGAAAGCAAAGAGAATGAAACTTAACAACCTTGTATATAGGCCCATACCCTCCCGGTCAAAGCTTGTTTGCTTCTGAGAATTTGTCAGTTGCAGCTGATACTCTCTTACAACTGAATGATGGCAACTCGACATTCTACTTCCATTTTATTCAGATTATTCATCAGCTTTGATTTGTTATCAGTTGAACTCAGAACAACACTGAAGTCAAGTAATAACAGGTGTTTAATTTTATCAATCCCCCATCTCATTATAGAAAAACAACACTGTTACTTTGTGGAAAGTTGCAGCAATTTCTAATAGAATAAGGAAGAATACGTAAGAATCCAATGCTACCATTACCAAATTCGAGGAAGTGATTCTAAATCAAAAGGAGACCTCTAAATACTGCTTGGGCAACTTGACATGCTTTAGTTACATTACCAATGGTAGGCAGGCATAAAAATTCACCACAGATCATGAAAGTATTTCCAGAAAACAAAAGTTGTGATTTCTATATCAGACTAGTCACTTAAAAGGATCTCTCTTTACCTTTATATTCATTTTCCTGAAAAGGGTGTTTTGAGTTTTTTCCCTTTCAGTCCAAAAATCACAGCAAGAACTAAGATTTACCTTCATGTGAGAGCTTTCCCTTAAACAGACAGCAGAGGAAGAGGCCTAACGTCAATGCTCTCACAGGAATAAATGCATCCACAACCCATATATCCTTCTGTGACCTGATTGTTTACACTGCAACCGCATCAAATACACATGCTCTAGAAAATGTTTCCTGAATTTACCAATTAATCAAATTCTTTTACCACTCTACTTTTGAAGCTCAGAAGCAACAGGCTGATATAGATATCTGTTCCAGCAGCACCACCTCCAGCACCACTGCTGATGTAAATTCATGAGAGCATCTTCCCATATAAACCACTTATGAACATATTTCTCATGAGATCCGATTCTTATACACAACAAGACTGGCAAAGAGCGTAAATTATCAGCTTGGTCTCTTTTTTGTAACAAAACACATCCAAAATCCTGATCATGAGGCCACAATACTAGTTGCTCGTCCTGTCCTGAGATATTTATCACCAGTCTAGAAATTATAGAACTGCTGCATACAGAATAGCTGAGATAGCTTCCATTTTCATTCTACACAAAACTGAAATTGAACATATGAACATATTGTTGAATCTCATCTCAGGAATCAAGCTAAAAATAGTTCATTCCATGCTCCAATAATTTTGTGGCTCATTCCACTATGAAAAAGTGAATCCCTGCATTTAAGTGCATCACAATTGAGAATATGCCAGCTGGATCCATTGAGTTCTTCCATGAAATAAGAACCCAAAATAGTATAGCTCAATTGCCAAACTACGAGAAATTCCTATTTGGACCCATACACACCATTCAAGAATTGCCTATCTTTAGGAATGTGCATGTCTAAACAGGATAAGTCATCAAAAAGCTTAATTGTCTGACAACAGAGAATTTCTGATGTATTATTTCGGATGAGAATTATAGGACCAATCAAAATGTTGGAGGAACCTCCGGTTTACTAGATTTTCTTTTTTGTCTACATTCAACTGAAAAAGAACGATACAGTAATAATCTAAAAAAGAATCACAGCACAAAAACAGTACCCATAAATTTACAAGAACAGAAACTCTGCAATACATCTTAGAATTCAACATCGTTTCTAAGCAAGTTTGATAGGTTCACCACACAGTTGCCCTATTTCACTTTCCAAGACAGTCAACAAATGTGCTTTTGTCCGTCTATACACCCAAGCTTGAGCACTTCGATCCCAATCAAACCTAGATGGACCACTGCAAAAAAACCAGGTTGCACCAGCCAGATCACAAACAAGAAAAACAGAGTGGGGAATTTTATTTTTATCTTTTCAACCAATAAGTATGCTTGGCGCCATGAATACATATGATGATGCCATTGGCTTAAAAAAAAAGTTAAAAGGAGACAAATTGAAGCAAAAACATTCTAGCTCAAAAAAAATTGTTCAATAAAGGATGCTACTTGATTTTTAGCATCAAAGCCCATTAAAAAAAAAAAAAAAAAAGAAGAAGAAAGGACAGAAACTTCATATAGTTTCTTTGGGTCTGAATGCGATCACCAAGAAAAAGGATTACAATGTTAACACTGAGTTCTTTTGTTTCAGTTTTATCAGCATATTGCTTGCTTACAAACCTACTAATATAAAGAGGAATAACAACTTAACCATGCCCACCTTTTCAACTTAGAACCAAATATAGGAACCTCCAACAATTCTACCTACCAACTTCCTACAACCTAAGTAAGCATTCATTTGAGCAAGCACAATTCTAGCAACAGGTTCAATCTTACTTGAAAAAACCAGAAGAAACAAGCAAATGAGATAACATTAATACAGGGCAACCATGATTCCCTTCTACCAAAGAACGCCAATCATTTACATAACACCAGATGGTATTCTAAACACAATCCTGATCAAACATATACTAATGTAAGAACTAAACTAGCTAGCAATAAGAAAATTTCATACCTCACAGGGGAAGACAACCAAAGTTGCCGATTCGGGGTTTGTTTATTCAACACATAAGTCCCTATATCTCCAAGCTTTAGAGTCAAAACCTCATTCTACAAAAACCGAAAAAATAAAATAAAATAAAATAATACCCTCCATTAACAACAAATCTCTACTCATCGACAAATCCTCAAACACTAATCACCCAAATGGAAAACTCACCCCATAATCGGTGTCAAAGCCATCAATTTGAACACTATCACCATATTCCTGTCCAAAACAAAACTCTATTATTAAAAAACCAGAAATTTTTTAAAAAGCTTCAAACTTCATTAGTTTGAAAGCTGGCAAGTTCAAAATTTAACCTCCAATTTCTCTTGAAGATCATGAATGGTTGAATCAGCTAGAGAGTGAAATTCATCCTCCTGTAAAAGCGAACTGTATCCCACTTTAACCAATTAAAAAACCATTAAAAAAACCCACCTTTAACCAATACAAAAGGACCCAGATAACAAAAACAGACATTAGGTGTCCCTTAACCGAACTTGTAACTATAACCTACCGGTAATCTATAGCAGCGGGACCTTCAGCGTCGGTTGAGTTGAGATTTAACAAGGGAGAAGAGAAGAAGGTTCTTGAAGGAGGAAAAGAGTAACTGTTTGAGTAGTGATTAATGGTTCTTGCGGATTGTATAAGGACAGAACGAGACCTGAGTAAAAATAAAGAAGAAGATGAAGAAGAAAAGTGGGGTTTTAGAAGCGTGGAGAGTTTTCTGACAGAAAGTTGCAGTTTCGAAGCCATTGACGTTTTGCTAAAACCTGGTAATTTGGTTGAGCGTGTTGTGGTCTCAAAGAATGGCACTGGTTTGGTTTTTTTGGAGTTGGATCACTTTCAGCCCAATGTTTTAGGTTTGTTAAGTTTGGATCAACTTTCTTATTGGGCTTGCATCTAATGGATTTGCAAGGGATGGACCAAAGGCATTGAAAATTATACCAGTTTCATATTATTACAATTAACACAAACCAATAATAATGAAGCTAGGATAAATTGTAAAATAACTCTCTGAAACTTGAGGAAAAAAAATATTTAAACTAAAAAACCTATGATTTTTTTCTCTTAAATAATATAATTTTTTTGAATTTGTTCCTTCTATTAGGATTTTATTGAATTCCTCACTTTTCTCTATTAATAAACATTTTTTTTTAATGTGGTACAGAAAATTATAGGATTTGAAATGATTTTTAAGGGTTTTTCCATCATATTATTTAGGAGACAAAACTATGGATTCGTTATTTCAAAGAATATTTGTTTTTGCACTCAAATTCAGAGACCTATTTTACAAGTTAACCATAAATCTATAAGTTATTTAATCTTAAGCTAAACCTGTAATGAATGTTATGAAAAAATATATTTTTTTGAGATTGAAACATAATTAAAGTGAAGACTTTTTTTTAATGATCTTTTAGTCACTATGAGGCCAATTAAAAAAAAAAAAACTAAAAGATTCTAAGAATTTACTATTCATGACACTATTTACCTATAAAAAAACTATTTATTTATTAAAAAAATACAAAATGATTTGGAGTATTTACTATTTATGACATTATGCACCTACAATGAAAACACTTTTAATTTAATATTCATTTAGACTTGTATGCACTATACATTATTCGTGGTTTTTAGGTTGCTTGCTTTAGGGCATTTATATGGCAATTTTTTCTGATATTGCATTTTAATTCTTGATATTTTTAATTTTTATTTTATTTTAATCTCTAAGTTTATTTGTGCTACAATTTGATTCCTAAATGCAGAGTTATAAAGAAAAAGCCACGACTGGCTCCAATTTCAACCCTTTTTTTTTATGACAGATCTTGCATTTAAATTGTTTATTTTAATAAGAAGAGTGTGTTCATGATAGTTTCAAGTCATAAAATAATTGAAAAAGGTATATTAAAACCTAAAAAAATTTATTTTTTCAATTTGATATATATATATATGATTTTTATTTTTAATAATGTATTATTTTCATTTGTAAATACTAAATAACTTGTTAGAGATATGTAAAGTGTAAAGTGACTAATGATAAATTGACTTATTTGTTATTATTTTTAGTAGTGGGCAGGGGGCTAAAGCCCATAAAACGCAAAAACACACTAACTACATAGTCCTTCATCTCGTATACCTCTGGAGTCTCTTAATTGATGCTTCAAAATAAATGTAAAAGCAACAAGTGGTGTGGTCTAAGTAATAAAATGATTGTTTTGGTTCCACGAATATAATGATTTAATTCTCATTATGTACGAATAATTAGACATAATTATTTTTTAATAATATTAGATTTAAATTATTTTGTTCTAAAAGAGAGTCTATTAGTCGATTAAAGACTAAAATATTTTGGTGTTGGCTTGACATAGGAAGTGATAAATTTAATTTAGATTAATGTAAAAATTAGTTTAAAAATATCTCAATATCTGTAAAGATATAAAAATAAATAAATAAATGTAAGAGCATCTGCAAAATATATAACTTTATGCAATAAACAAAATCTATGATGGTTGGAACTTCTGCTATATATATATTTTTTAAAAAAACCAACGAATGCAAATATAATATACAAATATGCGATACTATGTTTTTATGTTTTTTGGGTTTTCTGATTGTTGACTTCTTATTCATCATGTTTTCACAATCACATAAATATTTAAAACCAGATGATTATGAATTAAAAGATCCGCTCGATATTTTCTAATTATTAGAAGAAATAGGATTTACTTAGCACTTAATTAAAATCAATGATATTTCCCACCTAACCTATATATTTTCCAGTTTTGTTTAATAAACGTGGTTTTTAATGCAGGCAGTCCTGCCCTCGTTTATCAGATGGGCCTTTCAAATTTTCCTGTACTAGTGAATGGAATTGGTTGCTTCAATCAGGAGATGGGGTGAAGGTTGGTGACATACATGGTCCACATTGGAAAAAAAAAGCTCTTGATTGTTTTCCTGAAGAGCCTTTAGTACAATTGATTTGAGTTGATGGTAGAAATAAACTCTACAGATGCATTTTCACTCTTATTAAAAAAGTGGCGCGTGTAACCAACAAGTTATTGGTTAGGTACCAAACGTGGTAGTTTTGAGACGAATTTGCTATATAATAAATAAATAAATAGAGTAAATAAAATCACTAGCAACACATTCCAACCTTTATATATAGACTTGCAAAGTAGAGTGAAGAACATATCCAAAAACTCTTGCAACAGATTCTATCTCTAACCAAAATAAACGATTGTTGCATATCCCCAATATGGGTTCACACAACATGGTCACCGTCCTTGAACATTGCAAAGTTTCTCCACCACCTGGCACTACCTCTGAGAAAACACTCCCTCTCACCTTTTTTGACCTTCGTTTGGTCCGCTTCCCTCCCATGAAAAATATCTTCTTCTACGAATACGCAAATATTTCCAAGAGCCATTTTATGGAGTCCATCATTCCAAACCTTATACATTCATTATCCCTCGCCCTCAAATACGTCCCTCCTTTTGCTGGAAACTTGATATTTCCTCCAAATTCTGGCAGGCCTCAAATCCATTATTTAGAAGGTGATTCAGTCTCCATGACCATTGCAGAGTGTAGCGGTGATTTTAATCATCTCACGGGGAGGAAAATGATAGATGCGATAGAATATCACTCCCTTTTCCCTCAACTTCCACCAGGATTCATGTCACATGACACACTAATCGTTCCAATTTCGGCTTTTCAAGTAACACTCTTTCCAAATTCAGGCATTTGTATGGGATTCAATATACATCATACGGTAGCTGATGGCCAGGCCACCGCCGTTTTCATGAGAATTTGGGCTGCAATCTCAAAAGGAGGAGATGAAGCATGTGTGGGTCGTGAACTTGAGCCAAGTTTGGATAGGACTCGGCTCAGGGACCCTAAAGGGCTTGAAGTGGAGACTGCTATGTGGAATTATCTCAAGAAAACAAAGTATGATGGATTACAACCTCCATTGCCTACCAACAAGGTTCGAGCCACATTTGTAATCAATCAAGCCACTGTTCAACAGCTCAAGAAAGTAGTGCTAGCCCGATACCCCTCTCTATCACGGGTAACAACCGTCACTGTTATATGTGCCTATGTATGGTCTTGCATGGCAAAGGCAAGAGCAGCAAGTGGTGAACGTAAGGCAGCTGAAGATGATGATGAAATTGTACATTTCCTTACCGAGGTAGATTGTAGACCTCGATTGGACCCGCCTTTGCCTGCAAACTATGTTGGTAATTGCCTGGCACCTGCCCTGGCTAGTGTTAAGATGTCCCAGTTGAAGGGAAGTGATGGTTTTGTCATTGCAGCTAAAATCATACGAGATTCAATTCACAAAAGGCTGCATGATGCAGGAGGAGTGCTGAAAGGAGCTGAGAATTGGGCGCAAGAGATGGACGCAGCATATAAAACTTGGGTTTTTGAAAGTTTTTCATCACCTAAGTTTAGCATATACAGTATTGATTTTGGGTGGGGAAGACCTAAATCAAATGAAGATATTTGCGCTGATGAATTTGAAGCATTTGTAATAACTGATGGCCAAAATGAAGGGGAGATTGAAGTTTTCTTATCATATCCCAGGCCTATAATGGATGCTTTTACATCCATTTTCAGCTCTGGGCTTCAAACTTTAGATGATGAAGTTAAGAAACTTGGAGCAAACCACTCCATAAGGAGTAGGTTCTAAGCTTGGAAACTGAACAAAATCAAGCTGCGGGTGCTTCAATCACTGCTAATATTGTATTTTGATATGGTATTAAATTTGCCACCATTTCCATCCTCTCAAACTAAATAATTATGCTGAATAAATCTTTATCGGGTTTCCAGTTTAAAAAGGAATAATTTCCATCAAGTGCTTTTTGTTTTCCTTTATTATGATTGATTTTTACAGGTTTTTATCATAATATAGCTCCATTGAGTAGTAGAAACAAAATTAATATTTTTTATGAGTGTTTTATATATATGGTTCAATGATCGTAGAGATTCTCGTGGTATTGCTTTTTGATAAAGATACTCTTGATTCAATTGAAACAATTTATTTTTTAAAGTTTGATCGGTCAAGCAGCAAACATCCTTCAGTCCATAATCAAGCCAATTTTTTTCCCCCTCTACGGTCATAGGTATCTTGAGTAAAGTTTTTTCATAGATGTCAAAATTAAAAAAATTATGAAAATTTTACATCTCACGGATTTGGGTCTTTTATCTTTTGTTAGTTATAATCATTTAAGTACATAATGTAAGAATTATTAAAGAATAATATAAATCACATCTCGAAACTCATCTATCAACTTAAGTTTTTCGATGAGATGATCATTTGACATGATACCAAAATCTTAATGATCAAACGATTACGAGTTTAAATCCCATCACTTATACATTTTTTTTTATTAATTAAACACAAGATAGATATACTGTCTTAATTTCCTGATTTCAACAAAATTGGTTAGCTGCGTATGATCAGACTCAGAGAATCGTTGCTTTGGCTAAAGCTGGAAGTATGTCTATAAAGTTGGCTCTATGATGCACCTGGTTTGGGCTACTACCTTTAGGAGATAACCTTTTTTTTTCAATCCTCTGTTCTTTCATGCTGCATTCTTTATGCTTTGGCTACCTTTTAATAAAGTGACAGCTGGAAAAATTTAGGTGTAATAATAATGAGCTAAGGACTCTGTAACGTCTCTGAGGATTACAAGGCATACTTTAAGTTGTTGGTATGCCGCATCCTACTTTATAATCGCTCTTAAGGAATATATATATAATGAGGTAAACCAATCTTATTCATAAACTAGATCAATATACGTAATTCATATATAGCACCATATACGTCGAGCCACTACCTTTTGTCCATGTGCCTAATATTCAAAAGCTTATTTAATAATTGAGAAATATCAATCGTTTAGATTTTTAAGTTAAAGGTGATATTTATATTTGTGTTTAAGTCTTTGTGTGTACAAGTTTAATGTAGATGTAAAGATCCTATTAAGTTGTAGAGATTGATGTATATGGAGACCTATAGTATAAGATCTACATAATATTGAACTAGATGTATAGGCCCATTAGACCTTTTTTTTTTTTCTTATAACACTACTTGTTCATATTATAAATAAAGGCAACATCATTTGTATTTGTAGTCACCATTTGACAAAACCTAATAAGAAATCCTAGTGCGGCCATAGAGTGGGCACCATTGCCGAACCATATAAAATCCTTATGTTGTGTGATTTTTCTTATCTCTCTACTTTATTCTTTTGCTTAATTCGTTTCCTAACAACCGATATTAAAGCTCTAAGTTACCGAGGTAAGGAGGAACGATGGTCGAAGAAGGAAAAGTTAGGATTGATAGTTCGATGGTAAAGACTTTGGATCACAAAAGATGTAGGTTGAAGATTATCTACATCAAAAGAAGCTACACGAACCCTTATTAGGGAAGAAGCCGGAGGGGATGAAAGATGCTGATTGAGTTCGTTGGATCACCAAGCTGTGGTCGTTATTCGACCGACATTGACTCAAAACGTTACTTTCAACATCGTGAAAGAAAAGACCATAACGAGATCTAATGATAACACTATCAAATATATATAAGAAGTCATCTCGCCATAAATAAGTTATTTTTAATGCATCAATTATTCAATCTAAAGATAATAAAAGGTGCGTACGTGATTAACTACATCAATAAGGTTAATGTTTTGATTAGTCAATTAAAGTCGATAAGCATTGTGTTTGATGATGAAGTTAAACCATTGATTTTGTTATCTTCTCTACCCGATATTTGGTTTGGAATAGTAATAATAGTAAGCGAGTTCATTAAGGAATGAGAAACTAAAATTGGATGATGTTTAAGATTCGATGGTGAATGAAGATCTAGGAATGTGTCGGGAGAAACCTTAGGCTCTACTTTAAGTATTGATAGCGAGAGGAAGGGACTTTTAGCGGGGTCATAATCATGGTCATGGCGAGATCAAAATCAAAAGGTTGAGGAAAATCTAAAAACTACAAATAGATCATTTCTTGGAACCGAGATAAAAAGGGGCACTTTAAAAATCGGTGTAAGGCTCCTAGAAGAAGACAAATAAAGATGATGACTCTGTATTTACAATAACTAATGAAATTACGGATGTATTAATTTACGAGTGTAGACAGGTCCTAGTGAGTCTTAGATTCTAGACTTTGATGCATCATTTTATTCTACTCTATGTAAAGATTTCTTATAGAAATATGTTACGGAAAATTTTAGGAAGGTTTATCTTACAAACGATGGACCTTTAGACATTGTAAGGGAAATGAAAGGTTAGTATCAAAGTTCGTCAACGAAATGCAAGAGAAACTATAGAATGTTAAACATATTCTAGGTCTCAAGAAGAATCTGATTCTATTAATAAACTTGATGATATTGGTTATACAACAATATTTAAGAGTAGTTCATGGAAGATAACGAAGGAGAATATGGTTATAACACGTGGTAATAAGGCCGAGACTTTGTATACGACTACTATAACAAGCGATTCAACAAAAGTGGCTAATTCTAATGGTGATGGTGATTTGATACGATGACATGGAAGGTTTAGGTATATGAGAGAAAAAGGGTTTGAAGTAGTTAGCATCAATGAAAAAATTAACAAAATTGAAACATTTTAATGTTGGCTTATATGAGGCATGTATTTATGGAAAGCGAGAAGAGAGTTTATTTTCTAAAATTGATAGATCCTTGAAGAAAGAGAAACTAGAATTAGGGCATACCGATGCAATGGGACTAGCCCTTATAATTTCTCTTAGAGGCTCACACTCGTTATGTCACTTTTATTGACGATTCAATCGAAAAGGTATGAGTTTATTTTTTGAAAAATAAATCGATATGTTTGTTGTATTCAAAAGGAAAATTAAAAATCGGATCAGTTTGAAGATTAAAGCCTCGAAGTCGAATAATAGAGGAGAGTATATTAGCATAGAATTCAAAAATTATTGTTCAAACAATGGATTAAAATGATTAAGGTAGTTCCTATGATACTAGAGGAAAATGGTATTGTTGAAATGACGAATAGAGCTTTGAATGAGTGAACAAGAAGCATGAGATTGTATTATAGTTTGCTTAAAGTATCTAGGCTGATGCAGCAAATACAACAACTTACCTCATAAATAGAGGACCTTACCTCATAAATAGAGGACCTTCAATTTCATTAGGCTTTAAATTAGCTAAGGAAGTATGATTAGGAAATGAGGTAAATTTCTCACACTTGAGAATCTTTGGTTGTGTTTCATATGTGCATGTAGCAACTAATGATAGAGATGAGCTTGATCCCGAGGTTAGAAAGTGTTACTTCATTAGTTATCATTTTGACAATTTTGGTTAGCGATCTTGAGATGATTAGAATAAAAAGATCATAAGGCATAGGGATGCGATCTTTAATGAAAATATATTGTATAAGGAAAAGCTTGGTACATATTCTAATGGTATAGGAAACCAATAAAAAATAAGTGAGAAAACTGATTTGGAAGAGATTTTAGTGGATGATATATTCGGGATTCGGAATTCAAATGACGAGAGATGAAGAAGCTCGAAGCTGAACCGGAACAAGTAACTTCTACTCCTCGGCTAAAAAGATCCGACAGAGTGTCTAGATCCACTCAAAGGTATTCACTTTCTTTAAACTATTTACTTCTTACTGATGCTTAAGAATTAGAATTCGTTAGTAAAGTAATGCATACAAAAGATTATGTCAAGTGGGAGTCGGCCATGGAAGAAGAGATGAGGTCTTTTGAGTAGATTTAGACATGGATTTTAACAATATTACTAGAAAAGAAAAAGGCTATACACAATAAGTGGGTGTACAAGGTCAAAGAAAAGCATGATATTTGTAATAGATACAAGGCAAGACTAGTTGTAAAGGGATTTTAATAGAAAGAAGGAATTAACTACATCGAGATTTTCTCTCTTGTTGTCAAAATGACTACTATTAGGCTAGTGTTGAGTATTATTGCTGTAGAAAATTTACATCTACAGCAATTAGATTAAAACTACTTTTCTACATGATGACCTTAAGGAAGACATCCATCCGGTATAACCAAAAAGCTTTGCGAGTTTCAAAGAAGGAAAAGCTTATGTATGAGTTATAAAAAAATCAATATGGTTTGAAACAATCTCTTAGGCATGGTATAAGAAGTTTAATGGGTTCATGTGTGATAATGGTTTCGAGAGATGGGAGATGGATTACTGCTCGTTATATCAAGGGTTTATGAGTGTTATCTTATTATGCTTTTATATGTTGATGATATGCTTATTGTAGGATCTAATTTGCAAGAGATCAATAAGCTTAAGCAACGTTTAGCAAAACAAGTTTGAGATGAAGAACTTGGGACCTATAAAATAGATACTTAGAATGAGAATAAATAAAGATAGGTCAAAAAAGTACATTAAATTTATCTTAAGAAAAATACATTCAAAAAGTGCTTGATTAGATTTAACCTTCGGGATGAGAAGATCGAAACACTTCTTTGGGAAGCCACCTCGAGGCTTTCAAAGGAGCAATCATAAAAAAACAATTGAAGAGTAAAAAAAAAAAAAAATTTTACAATTCCTTATACATCGACAAGTTGGAAGCTTAATGTATGTTATAGGTTGTAAGACTTGATATAGCTTATATACTAGGAGTTGTCGGTAGGTACATGAAAAATATGAGAAAGAAGTATTATGAAGGAATAAAGTGGATTCTTCATAATCCGAAAGAAACTCTAGGTATGACCCTTTGTTTTAAGAAGAATAATATTGTTGTACAAGGGTTTGTTGGTGTAGATTTAAGTAGTGATCTGGATAATAAAAATAGTATAACAGGTTATGTTTTCTCAACTTCAAAAGTGTGTTGCTTTTTCCTCTATCGAAGCCGAGTATATGGTTATTTCGAAGTCGATAAAGAAATGGTTTGGTTGAACAACTTCCTAAAGAAAATTGGTAAAACTCAAGATGACAATGAGATTTTTAATGACGGTTAGAGTGCAATTCATTTTATCGAGAATCTAGTCTTTCATGCAAGAACTACACATATTTAGTTGAAATGTCATTATATCCGATAGTTATTGAATGATAAGATAATATATTTGAAAAAGATTCTTGGATTGGAAAATCCATCTAATATATTGACCAAGGTAGTTACCATTGATAAACTGAAGCTTTACATTGCCTCGGTTGGCCTTTATGATTAGTGATGAGAAGACATTGCACTACAAAGACTTAAAGTTGGTTGAGAAAAATAGACGAGTTATAAGAGGTTTGGTGTTATTTTAGAGATCGGTCTCCAAAAAGGAGATTGTTAGGTTGAGGAGACTAATATAAATATAGGCCGTAGTACAAGGTTTACGGAATATTGGGCCATATGTATAGGCCGTTAGGACTTTTTTCTTATAACCCTAATTGTCTACACTATGAATAGAGGTAACATTTCTTGTATTTGTAGCCGGCACTTGACAAAACCTAATAAGAAATCCTAGTGCGGCCATGGAGCGAGCACCATTCTTGGATCACATAAAATCCTTATGTTGAATGATTGTTCTTGTCTCTTTACTTTATTTTTTCGGTTGATTTGTTTCCTAAAAGACCCATACATCTTCATGAACACAAAAAGTTCCTTAACAAAATTGCTTATTGCAAACTTGCAATTACACAAATAATTACCTTTTAAGTGAGAGTTAAATAAAAAGAAGTAATTATTAAAAATGGATAATATAAATAATAATCAAGTGAAAACAAAAATGTAAATATCATTAAAATAGAAGAAGTATTCTATATCATGAGATATTAGCTCTTAGATAATAGCGTTGGACGGGTATTTGATGTATACTTTGGGGAGGGGTAGTAGGAACTAAAGTGTTATATATTTATTCTAAAATCTAAAAATATATCATATATATTATATAATCATCAATTTGTATGAAAAAAATAACGATTCATTTTTTAAAATTTTAGCACCCAATTAAATAAAAAAAGAACATAAATTAATGAAAAAGCCAAGGGAAAAAAAAGCATGTGTAGTGCATAAGCTAAGGGATTAAATTTTTTATTCAAAAATTTTAGGAACCAAAATGAAACAACTTAAAAAAAAAATTGCTATAGTTAATATATTCTATTTTTAAAATTTGATTATATAAGAATTAAACAAATAAAAACAGGTATCAAAAAACTTATTCGAATTCACATTTAGAGAAAATAAATCATATTTATTAATAAATAAAATTATATAAAAAATAAGAATAAAAATTAACTTGATAAGAATTTTTATAATAAATCGAAAAGATCAATTTTAAATAATAAGAGTAGTGTATATTTATTCTAAAATCTAAAAATATATCGTATATATTATATAATCATCAATTTATGTGAAAAAAGTAATAATTGATTTTTCAAAATTTTAATATCCAATTAAATAAGAAAAAGAACATAACTTGATAAAAAAAGCCAAGGAAAAAGAGAAAACAAAGAAAAAAAGAAAAGAAAAAGTATTTGTAGTGCATAAGCTAAGGGGTTAAATTTTTAATTCTAAAATTTTAGGAACTAAAATAAAACAACTTGAAAAAAAACCTAACTATAGTAAGTAAATAATGGTTTGAGAGGAGGTGAACATTGAGAATCACTGTTCAAACTACTCATCTCTTTTAGTTCCTTAGTAATATAAAATTATTTTGAAAATACTAATTTAAATTTTTAAATTAAAATAATTTTTTTTACATATGCAGGCATATGAAAGGTGCATAAAAACCCACCTTCTTGATCTCTATTTGCTTTACTTGCGCCTAACTGGTGAAGCATTCTCATTTATCTGATCTCTATTATATATATATATATATATATATATATAACAAACTAGCACAACATATACAAAACATTATAGCGTTTGTTGTTAAAAAAAAAAAGAAAAAAAGAAAAAAAAACCTCCTCTATGAAACAAACATAAAAAATAAATAAAAAATAAAAAATTATAGGAAAAGAACTCATAATGTCGCCAAAAATCTACAAAACAAAATAAATTCCTTAATTGACCAAAGGTTAAATAAAAAATTAAAACCAACATCAAATTATATAAAAATAATGAAAACAACTGCAAAAAATAAGAAATTTATAGATCAAAAAGTTGTATTTTCAAAACACGAGTAACGTGAGTTTGATCTGCGGATTGAATAATAAAAAGGGTTTGAAAGTAAATATCTTCCCACATACCCCACTTGATAAGGAAAATGCATCTGTAGAATTAATTTTTACCACCAAATCAAATCAGTCGTCCCAAAGGCTGTTCAGAAAAACCATCTCGAGCATTTATTTCTCCGATGTGGACCATGCATTCCACCAATCTTCTCCCATCTCCACATTGAAACAACCTATACCATTCATTAGTATCAGAAAGTCACAACGAATCTAGTACGTAAACGAGAGCAGGACTAACAGAGTTAATAGCTTTTACAGTGTCTATAAAATATCATTGATTTTATTCACGTGCTAATTAAATTCCGGTTCTTCTAATAATTGGAAACATATTGAATAGATTTTGATTTATATATCCTGCGGTTTTAATTATATATGATCATGAAATCGTGATGAATAAGAAGTCAACAATGAGAAAAACCAAAAACATAGTATCGCATATTTATATTGATTTCAAGGGTTTTTGGTTATTTTATTTAGAGAGAGAGAGAGAGAGATGAAGAAGTTATATTTATGTTTCAGTCTGATCTATTAACTAATATTTTAATGGGGTTTTGTTTGAAGAATGTAAGGATAGTTTTGTAATTCTGCCAGGTAACTTGTATTGCATAAGACTCTTTAAAAAGAGTTCTAGTTCCAACTTAATGATATTCACGATAGCTATATCTTAGGATGTACACGTTATCACTTGCCACAATACTAACAATATAACAAGACTAACAATAGGAGGCTTATCTTTATCATTCTCCCTCAAACTGAGGAGGAGATTTCACCGTCAGGTTTTTTACTTGGTGGAAGAACTTGCATTTGGACATTAACTTTATCATTGTGTCAGCCAATTAATCTTCGGTGGAGATATAACGCACTTCCAACTCACTCTTTCTGACTTTCTCCTAAACAAAAATGGAAATCAATTTCCAAATATTTTGAGCGAGTATGAAACATTGAATTTGTCGTGAAACACTGAATTTGTTGTGAGATATGTGGCAAAGAGAGTGTCACACCATAAGATTGGTGGAGTTTGTAACAGAACCCTATTTCACGAAGAGGTGATTAAAGTCAGGTGAACTCTAAGGTCGTTGTTGCTAGTACCTGATACTCGACATCATGGATGAACGTGCAACAATTTTCTATTTGCGTGATATCCGAGGAATTAGATTATTACCAAGAAATATTGCAAAACCTGCGGTGCGCTTTCAATCAATGATGTTTCCTCCCAAGTCTGCATTTGTCTAAGCCGACAGATCGAGGGATGACGATTGGGTAAGGAATAAACCATGATTTGGCATACCTCTTAAATGACAAAGAATGCATTTAACTGAACAACGGTGATCAGCTGTAGGAGCATACATAAATTGAGTCGTATGATTGATTACAAGCGAAACAAATGGTCTTGTAAGTGTAAGGCACTAAAGTCCGACAAACTCTTTAAATTTTTTTATAAAAATACATAAATAAATAATCTTGTTTCAATAAATATTTATTGAAATAATTATACCATATGCACACGAGTTAGTAATAAAGAATAGATATTAAAAAATATAAAAAAATATAAAAAATATAGCATAAATTGAATTTTTGAAAACTAAAATAATAAAAATAATACTAAAATAATCTTGATATAGATCTTTATAATGTAATTGAATTCATTTCTTGATGATATGTATAACATGCTTCGGGCATCTTAAGTCCTTATAGGATTTTCAAATAGATATCATTTTCAATTGAACAAATAAGCTATAATCACATTCATCAAATGCATGCATATGAATTTTTTCATATATTTTGCTAGGCTAATGAGATAATAAAACATAATTGCATCTATTATAGGAGAATATGTCTCCTCATAGTCAATGTCGAGTCTTTGCGAAAACCCTTGTGTTAAAAGTCTTGCTTTGTATCTTATAATCTCATCCTCCTTATTTTGTGTTTGCATAAATACATATTTGAATTATGTTGACTTAACATCTTTAGGTGTTTTGACTATGGGTTCAAAAACTACTCATTTATAAAAGAACATAATTACATCCGGATTGCTCTTTTCATTTAGGCCAATCGTTTTTATAACGACATTCTTCAATAAATTTAGGCTTATGATCCTTATTTTCATTCAAGATATCAATTGAAACATTATATGCAAAAATGTTATCAATACATGTTTTTTTTTCGATCCTATTTTCTCCCCTGTATTGACATAATTTATCAAAATCTCTTAATTTTTCTCAAGCATTTGGACTTCTCTCGGAAGCCTATTATCATATTTATCTTGAACCATTTTGTGAATATTTACATCTTTTATATTTTTATCTTGTCCTTTTCTTTTAGGGATTTTTATTTTTAGAATCAATTGGTCTTTCACACTTTAGGCACGCTTTAAATTCATTTACTATAAAATTAATAGATTGTCCCTCCAAGAAAGCAATTCTAATCGAGCATTTTTAGAAAGGATATGCATTTTTATTACTCTTTTAGAATGCGAGAATGTATCTAGTAGTTGGTTTTTAATTCCTTGTAAACGAATTATCTTATGAACTTTTAGTTCACATTATTTTATACTAAGATGATATAAAGATAGAGTACTCCATGTAATTTTTTTTTCTAACATTTCCAACTACTTGTTTTGCTTATTCTCTCCTCCTAATGTTGGAAAACTATTTCATCAAAATGACAATCAATAAATCGAGTTATAAAAAATCTCTTGTTCATGGTTCAAGATATTTAATTATTGAAAAAAGATTCAAATCCAAAATGTATTTCCAATCTCCTTTAAGTGCTCATTTTAGTTCATTATGGAGGAGCAATGTGGACATATAATGCAATGCCAAAACAAAATTCTTAAATAAAAAAATATTTGGCTCATGATCATAAACCAATTAAAGGAGGGAGAATTTCGATAACTTATGGATTTGATACGAATAAGTGTTGCTTGCATGTAAGATTGTAAGTCTCCAAGCATAAACAAAAAGTTTTTTTTTTAAATAATGGTTTAGTTATCAATAGGAGCCTTTTGATAAATGATTTTGCTAAACCTTTATGAGTATGAACATGAGCGATAAGTCGTTCAACTTTTATTCTAATAACGATCAATAATCATTTAATGCTTCGAAATAAATTCACCGAGTATCATCCGGGTGAATTGTTTTAATGACATAATCTAAAAATTATATTCAAAATCAAATTATTTAAGCAAGCAACCTCGAAAACACTAGGTTACGAGTAGATAATAAGTATATATGTAATCATCTTATGTATGCTTTTATTAAAATTATAAAATATCTAAATGATCCATGCAGGGGATGAAGTGATCTACATAAATCACCTTAAATACATTCTAAAAATACTAAAGATTCAATCTTTATTTTACTTGGTGATTGCTTAATAATCAATTTACCTTGAAAACATACAAAACATGAAAATTCATTAAATTGAAGAATCTTTTGGCTCTTTAATAGATGTCCATATGAATTTTTAATAATTTTTTGCATCATGAAAGACCCGGGATAACATAACTAGTCAATCAACATAATAAAAGTATTTGAATTAGTAAAATTCTAGTTTACTATAGTATTTTTTGCGGTTCAGTGCATATTTATTTGACGATGAGTAGTTGTCTTTAGTCACATATCCTAATATTTGATGGTGAATTGGTGTCCTCTAAAGTTTCAACTTTTCTTTATAACTGAGCATATTAAATTCTAGTTTGTTTTCTCTCTTGGGTAGTATTACCTAAGTTTATAGTATGGTTTGTGATTTCTAAGTTTGAGAACATGGACAAAGCTTTTACTACATAGCAAAAAGAAAATTTGAACCTAAAGAGTGTGAAGCTTAATACTCTTTGTTCTTTCCTATTTATGCATATGTTGCAATCTAAAAAGATAAATTATAAAAATATGGGTTTAAGCAATTCATAATCAAGTGTAGCTTTAAGTAACACTCAGAAGATTGGAAAAGGAAAGAAGTGGAAAGCAACTAAGCCAAGATTGATGGTGTAGAACCATTTCACAAATTTTAAAGATGAGAATAAAGACATAAAGGCTAAATGAAACTATGCTTGAGAAGGTATTTGCTTGTAATAACCTTTAAGATTGCATAAACCTAGGCTCGCTACTATGGTAGTAGTTGTAGAATTGATTGGCTCATATTGATCTACTTTTGTGTTTTCTAATGAGATTGTACTTGTGAACCCATCTTTTAAATCTAGCTTCTTAGCTAGTTTTAATGGATTTTTTGGAACTAATAAGTGAATTTTTTAAAGTTTAAGGATAGTAATGAGACCATATAGTAACCTCGGGTTTCTTTGATATTTTTACGTTTTTGCTTCTTTAATGAGTTTGTAAGTAGGATGAAAAGTTCGTAATGAAAATGGAGGGAGGAATAGTGAAGAATGATACAAAGGCAGGGAGTCATAATCGATTAGAGCCTCTTTGTTTTTCGATGTAAGAATGAAGAAGAATTATTTTTGTGTTGTTATTGTTATTGTTCTTCATCTTTTTGGGATGAGAGATGGAGAAAATTTGAGAGAGAGAGGTATAAAGGTGGGATCCCTCTTGTTCGTTTTGGTGGGTAGGATTTTAAGTCTTGATGGGAATGAGAAAAGATGGAATTATTTAAATATGGGGTTAGCTAGGTCAAGGCGGTAAATCAACCTAGTTTTAATGGAAAATGGAGTGGGTCAAGACAGAATAAGACAATGGTACTGGATTTTTTTTATAGCAAAATGTGTCGATTAAAACCAAATTTTTAGAAAACCAAACTACAATAATTTGGTTTATAACCAAACTTATTTTGATTTGATTTTGGTTTTGGTTTTTCTTAATTTAGTTAACTGAAAACCAAATCGAATTGTACAAAACTGAATTGTTTAACCATTTGGTCACCCTTAACTATAAGTGAGAAGAATCGAGTGAAAAAATATTCCATATGTTAGTGTTGGTGCCAAAATCTAACTCCGCTTGGATGGTTTGATGTATTATAACATTGTATTTTAATATTAATAAAAAAGTCTTTCCATTAATTTTTCTTAGTTATAATTTGATAGAATTAGATAAAAGTCCATATGATATACATTGCATTAATGAGTGATCGAATAAACATTAACGTACTTTAATGATATCATTAAATGTCCTAAGTCGTATCATGGACAAGAATAGATATTGACCATATATGATAAGACTTATGCGTGCTATGCTCTTACTATAAGATAACAATAGGAGATCTCACACCTATTGATAGGGTAATGCCAAATGAAGCACTTAGGTGATTAATGCTAAAGAGTATTTCATTGGATGTGACTCGCCATAAGAATTTATTTGGTTTAGTCTATGGGAATCTCATATGAGATGGGTATAACTAACCCTTTGACTTGAAGTCATCACGGTTATCTCATTAGAGGATTGGAGTACTTTGACATTCATTTTGATGGGTTCAATAAAAAGCTATATATAGGTGATTTGTTGGGTGCATTAGGAACCTAATAAAGATAGGTGAATGACCGAGATAAGACATGTCATTCCTTATATACTAAATGAGTTATCACATTGCACTTCAATAAATGTACGCTCAAGAAATCTATGACCACAGTAGAAGTATACTAATAGAGCATAGTTGATTCATTTTAGAGTCAAGACATTTGGAAATCAAAGAAAACTTGTGTAATCATAATCAAACGGACTATAAAGATCACACTATGATAGATTGACATGAGAACTGAATTGTAGGGTAACCATTCAAGTGAAAGGTAATTATAGATTAATTAATTCTCATAGAGAATTGGGTAGTCATGATACGTTGCTAAAGGCTAATCTTGACTTATGTATAAGGAGATAAAAGGGGTATCTTTTATCTTTTTTATACATTGCCAACATATTTAGGAGCTTATTGAGTCACATGCATAAGTTTAAACATTCACTTGATAAAAAAGAAGCAAAGGTTATTGGAAAAAAAATTTCTTATTTTGAAAAGTTTCATGTTTTAGAAAAATTTTCCTTAAATGAAAATTTTCCTATTTTAGAAATCAATTTCTAATTTGGAAGTCGGTTCCAAATTTGGAAGACGATTACCTAAAAAGAAAATTAGTTTCCTAATTTAGGTTTAAGGTTAATTTAGAAAATTATTTTCTAATGTGGGCCCCCTAAAAATATCTAACCCAATTTATTTAGATGGTCTCGTGAAAGTAATTGTAAATTAATTAATTCTCTTAGAGAATTGGATAGTCATTATACCTTGCTAGAGACTAATCTTGATTTATGTATTAAAAGATAAAAAAGGTGTCTTTTATCTTCTTGATATATTGTCAACATATCTAGGAGCCTATTAAGTTACAAGCATAAGTTTAAACATTCATATGATAAAAGAGAAGCAAACGTTATTGGAAAAAGTTTCTTATTTTGGAAAGTTTCATGTTTAGGAAAAAAATTTCTCAAAGGAAAAGTTTCCTATTTTAGGAATCAATTTCTAATTTGGAAGTCGAGTTCTAAATTTGAAAGATAGTTACCTAAAAGAAAATTAGTTTTCTAATTTAGGTTTAAGGATAATTTAGAAAATTATTTCCTAATGTGGGCCTCCTAAAAATACCCGACCCAATTTATTTAGATGGTCTCGTGAAAAGTAATTGTATATTAATTAATTCTCCTAGAGACTTGGATAGTCATGATGCCTTGTTAGATGCCAATCTTGATTTATATATCAAGAGATAAAAAAGGTGTGTTTTATCTTCTTGATATATTGCCAACATATCTAGGAGCCTATTGAGTCACGAGCATAAGTTTAAACATTCACATGATAAAAGAAAATCAAAGGCTATTGGAAAAAGTTTCTTATTTTGGAAAGTTTCATGTTTTGGAAACGTTTCGTAAAATAAAAATTTTCATATTTTAGGAATCAATTTTTAACTTGGAATTCAGTTTCAAATTTAAAAGAAAGTTACCTAAAAAGAAAATTAGTTTCCTAATTTTGGTTTAAGGGTAATTTAGCAAGTTATTTCCTAATGTGAACTTCCTAAAAATATGTGATCTAATTTATTTAGATGGTCCAAATTAATCGGTAATAAATTAGGTCAAAAGATTTTGGACCAATTGGTTTATTTTAAAAGCCTATAAGATATTTTGATGGAGATATAAACTTGAGCCTTATTGAATAAGGCTTAAGGTTTATAAGGATAAGGCTAGACAAAGCTCACACATACAACATCTCCTTAACCTACAAAAAGAAGTTGTCACCTTCTATATATAAGAGGGATGAGAGAGGTGGAAATAAGTGTGCAAGAGAAAGAAAGCACACACTTTAAAAAAAAAAAACATTTTTCTCCCTTAAAAACAAAAGTTGTTGCATTTCTCTCTAAAAATCCAAAAGTTGGAAAATTACCCTATAGGATTTCTAGAGAAAATAAACAACATAAAAGGATTGGAGCTAGCACTCTAGGATTTTTATTACTTCTTGTGTGGGTGTTTGAGTTGCGTGGATAATCAATAAAGGCTAGATACTTAAATGATTATCTTTCTACTTGAATTATTTCTACGTTACAAAAGGTAATCACTCACAATATTTATATTCATGTTTATATATGATTAGTTGGTTCAAATGCATGATCATAAGAACCCTAGATGGAGGAAAATTTTTGTTTATTCTGCACCTTCATAGGATGCACGATCCTTCATCATATTGAATAGATAAATAAAAATAAGTAATATATAAAGTTAAAAAAAGATCGTCCATCATAAGGTTTAAGGTTTTTTAATAGAATGAAATTTCAATTATTTAACTCTATATACTTGAGGGTTCGAGTAGAACCCACAAAACTCATCTATCTAACTTTATACACTTGAATGAAAAAAAGGGTTTCAACAAATCGAATCTACAAAATAATTATTTGATAGCAAAACCAAGCAAAAATAGACATGTTGAGCAATACTAAGTGACAAAAAAAAAAAAAAGGCATGTTGAGTAATTAAAAGAAACTAAAAGAGTTAGGTGTTTTGATGAGTTATTTTTACCGTTCATCCTTTCACAAGTCACTATTCATAAACTCGTAGAAGAGGGTGATATTTTTGTATTTTTTTAGCTATTTTTGGACATTTATATTTGAAGTTTACATCATATTTCATTTTAGTTCTTAAAGTTTTTAAATCAAATTTTAATCCCCTAGGTTGTTTTAGCAGTTGGCTTGTCGCATTGGGCCTTAAGTAGGCTACCGAGCCTACTCCTCTTTTTTTTTCTTTGTTTTTTCCCACCAATTTTTATTTTTTCATCATTGAATTAGGCTTGAAAATTATGAAAAATCAATTACCATTTTTTTCTCTTCTTTTATTTTTTTATTTGGTTTTTTCCACCCTTTTTTTAATTATTGAATTGGGTGTGAAAATTATAAAAAACTAATTATTTTTTTTCACACAACTTGACGAGTTATGAAATATATATGATATATTTTTTTATATTTTAGAATAACTATATATCGGATTATGTTACTCTTATTATTTAAAATCAGTTTCTTCAATTTGTAATTTCTTATAAAAATTTTCATCGATTAATTTTTTATTCTTCTTTTTTATATAATTTTATTTCTTAATAAATACGATTTATTTTCTCTTATGTCTTGATTTTTGAATCAAAATTATTTATAGTTATTTGCTTATTTTTAGATGCATTAAAAGAAACTATAAGATGTTAGGGGGTCGAACATTGATTTTAACTGTTCATCCTTTCACAAGTCACTTGTTCATAGATCGTAGATGAGGGTGGTATTTTTTTGACTTTCAGCTATTTTTGAATATTGATATTCAAAGTTTACACCATATTTCATTTTGGCTCTTGAAATTTTCAAATCAAATTTTAATCTCCTAGGTCGTTTCATCGATTGGCCTATTGCATCGGGCCTTAAGAAGGCATAAGGTAGGCACACAGTGCTCGCTCCTCTTCTTTTTTCCTTGATTTTTTTCTTTATTCTTTCCCACAAATTTATGTTTTTTTTATTATTGAATTAGGTTTGAAATTTATGAAAAATCAATTGAAATTATTTTTTTCTCTTCTTTTTATTTTTTGTTTTTCTTTGGTATTTTCCACCAATTTATATTTGTTTTAATTTTGAATTGGGTGGGAAAATTATGAAAAACTAATTATTATTCACACAAGTTGACGGCTATGAAATATATATGACATGTTTTTAGATTTTAGAATATATATATATATATATCGGATTATATTACTCTTATTATTTAAAATTAAAATCTTCAATTTGCCATTTCTTATAAAAATTCTCATTAGATTAATTTTTTATTCTTTTTTATGTAATTTTATTTCTTAATAAATATGATTTATTTTCTCTTATGTATGGATTTTTGAATAAGTTTTTTTTGGTTATTTTTTATTTGCTTATTTTATATAATCGAATTTTAAAAATAAAATTCACGTGTTTTATTTACTTATTCTTTATATAATTATTTTTTATTGAAATCTATTTTGTTGTTCCTTTTTTATTGCCCCCTACTAAATTCAATATATTTTTTTATAATTTTTTTTAAATTCGATTTCAGATTGCACACATTAACCTAATGAATAGGGTCATGATATATAAAAATGTATATAGTAGAGTTATTAATTTTATTTAAAATTAATTATGCATCTGCACTCATAACACCAACTAGTGCTATTATTTTTATATTTTTAAATTTTTTTAAAATAAAATAATTAAAATAATGTTTTAGATGAACCGCATAATAATTCAAATGTATTTTTTATACTAATATTATTCTTTATTTTTTAAATAAATATATATATATCTAATATACATTCTTCAAAAAAAATTCTTCTCATCGGTATTAAACAAGAATGAAAAAAATATTTGTTAATTTTTGTACGAGTTACAATGTTACTTTATCTCTTCGATACAATGTTATGAAAAAAATATTAAAATATTTTTTAATAAAAATTATATTTAGATTATAATGAATTTTTATTTAAGAATAAATGTATAAAAAAGAATAAATCGTGTTTTTTAATTATAAATTTTTTTAAAAAAATTAGCAAAAAAATAGATGCAAATTTTTTTATTAAAAATTTTAAAATTAGATGAAATTTTATCTTTGATTTAATATATTTTTATTGATCGACAATATAATACATATTATTAAATTGAAATAATTATATTTAATTCACCCCACGACATAGCATGGGAAATTATTAGAAATTAATATAAATTATATTCTAGAGCATCATCTATCGACTTAAGCTTTTAGGTGAGATAGTCTTTTAACATAGTATCGGAGCTAGGTTGACCATGTAGTCCCGAGTTAAAATCTCACCATTCCTAATTTCTTAAGTATTAAGCACAAGATAATGTGAACTCGTGTAAGTTTCAAGCTCAAATATTGAAGCTTTTACTTGAGAGGATGTGTTAGCTTTTACTTGAAGGGATGTGTTAAAATTAATATAAATTATATTCTACATCAATTTAACTTTTTAGGTGAGATGATGTCTTAACATAACTTAACTAGTAACTTATCACCAAATGGCATAAAAGGACATATTGAATAATAAGTTGGCGAAAAAAGGAACTGAAGTCCGCATCACTTAAAAAAAAAAAAAAAAAAAAAAAAAAAAAACAAAAAACGAGACTACATCTCTGTCAGCTACAACAAATGAAAACAGCATCATATGGTCAAAAAGGACAACCAACGTTATTGTACAAAGTGCTTTAATTACGTTAGTCATGATCCCCACAATAATACTAAAATATTATTCTTTATGTTACAAAAATTGTCCCAAAATACTTATTTGGTAAAAAATTTAAGTAATATAATTTTTTAAAAATATTTTTCATTAAAGTTCATTTTGTAAAAAAGTTATTCAAATTCAATTATTAAAAAAATATTTTAAGTATAAATAAAATATTATGAAATAGCATAATAATTAATAATTTTCTTATCTTATATAAAAAAGTAAAAAGGAAAATCTCTTTTGGAGAAAAAAATATCATTATTGCACCCTTTCTTCCGGGTAATGATTCTCAAAATAAAAGAAAATAACGATAAATAAATAAATAAAATCGCAGGCAACTTGTGCTGACTTCTGTATAGACTTACAGGTATGTCAAGAAACATATTAAAAAATCTGTTGTTGCATATTCTCTCTCTAACCAAAACAAACACTTGTTTCATATCCCAATATGGTTTCCCATAACATGGTCACTGTCCTTGAAAGTTGTCAAGTTTCTCCACCACCTGCTACTATCTCTAAGAACACACTTCCTCTCACCTTTTTTGATTTTCGTTTGGTTCCCTGCCCTTCAATGAAAAATCTCTTCTTCTATGAATGCACAAAGGTTTCCAAGAATAATTTTATCCAGTACATCATTCCAAGCATTAAACATTCATTATCCCTCACCCTCAAATACCTCTATCCTTTCGCTGGAAACTTGATATTACCTCCAAATCCTGGTAAGCCTCAAATCCGTTATTTAGAAGGTGATTCAGTCTCCTTGACCTTTGCAGAGTCTGGCAGTGATTTTAATCATCTAACGAAGAAGAAAAAGATAAATGCGATAGAATTTCACTCCCTTTTGCCTCAACTTCCACCAGCGTCCATGTCACATGACACACTAATCCTTCCAATTGCGGCTTTTCAAGTAACACTCTTTCCAAATTCAGGCGTTTGTGTGGGAGTCAATATCCACCATGTGGTAGCTGATGGCACCGCCGCCGCCTTGTTCATGAGAATGTGGTCTTCAATCACGAAAGGAGGAGGAGATGCAGCATGCTTCGGTGGTGAATTTGAGCCATGTTACGATCGGACTCGGCTCAGGGACCCTAAAGGGCTTGAAGTCGAGACCGTTCTGTGGAATTATCTCAAGAAAACAAAATATGATGGATCACAAGCACCATTGCCTACCAACAAGGTTCGAGCCACATTTGTAATCAGTCAAGCCACCGTTCAACAGCTAAAGAAACTAGTGCTAGCCCGATACCCCTCTCTATCACGTGTAACAACCGTCACTGTTATATGTGCCTATGTATGGTCTTGCATGGCAAAGGCAAGAGCAGCAATTGGTGAAGATAAGGCAGCTGAAGATGATGAAGAAATAGTATATTTCCTCAATGAAGTAGATTGTAGAACTCGACTGGACCCGCCTTTGCCTGCAAATTATGCGCCTGCCCTAGCTAGGGTTAAGATGTCCCAGTTGAAGGGAAATGACGGTTTTGTCATTGCAGCTAAAATCATAAGAGACTCAATTCATAAAAGCTTGCATGATGCAGAAGGAGTACTGAAAGGAGCTGAGAACTGGATGCCAGAGATGAACGCAGCATATAAAGCTGGGGTTTTTGAAAGTTTTTCATCACCTAAGTTTAACATGTACGGTTTTGATTTTGGGTGGGGAAGACCTAAAATGAATGAAGATATTTGTGCAGATGAATTTAAAGCAGTTTTAATAAGTGATGGCCGAAATGAAGGGGACACTGAAATTTTCTTATCATATCCCAAGCCTATAATGGATGCTTTTGCATCGTTTTTCAGCAATGGGCTTCAAACTTTAGACGATGAAGTTGAAAAACTTGGAGCCAACCACTCCATACGGAGTAAGATCTAAGGTTGGAAACTGAATAAAATCAAGCCGTGGTACATGTGCTAAAACTGTGAGCTGCAGGGTGCGGATGTAGAATAAATCACTATCTGGTTTCCAATTTAAAAGGAATAATTGCCATCAATTGTTTTCATTTTTGTTTTTCCTTTATTGTGACTGATTTTTACCCGTTTTTATCATATATAATCTATCTATGTTGAGATGTAGAAACAAAATTAATATTTTATATGAGCATTTTATGTGGTTTAATGATAGTAGAGATTCTCGTGGTATTGATTTTTTATAACGATACCCTTGATTCATTTTAAACAATTGATTTCCTAAAATTTGATCAATTAAATAGCAAACATTCTTCAGTCAATGGTCAAGCCAATTTGAACCTTTTTCATATATATATATATGTGTGTGTCAGAATTAAAGAATTTATAAAAATTTTACATCTCATGGATTTGGGTCTTTTATCTTTTGTTAGTTATAATCATTTATGTAATGTAAGAATTTATTTGTGCAACAAACTTTTACAGCATTACCCACATTTAAAATGAAGATGTGACCTGTAAGAAACGCCACGTTTATGAATAATGTGCTCTTATTAAATTAGAATTCTAAGAAAACTTACACATTAAGAGTTGTCCATACTGCAAATACAGGCCATTGTTACGCTCCGCCTAAAAGAGGGATTTTTCTAGAAATTCTAGAGAACACAAGACAAGTCCGGAAGCTTCGGAAGAGTATGGAACAATGGAGAAGCCTCTAGATAAGTCCGGAAGCTTCGGAAGAGCATGGAACAATGGAGAAGCCTCTAGATAAGTCCGGAAGCTTCTGAAGAATATGGAGCATTGGAGAAGTCTCTAGGATGATCTAGAGAATTCTAGAGAGTCCCTCACTAATCTAACATGTGAATATCTAGATAGTTCCATGTAAATATCTAGGTAGGATATTTCTAGAGAACTAATTGTGGCCATTAGATTAAATAGATCCTAGCCATCCATCGAGGAGGTGGAAGGCTATAAATAGGTGAGGCCTTCACTTGGCCAAGACACCTAGACATTCATAAACTTAAGAGAGTGTGTCTTTAGAGTTGTAAGCTTTTAGAAAGCAATACAAAGAGTATTTTATATCTCTTGTGTGTGTCTTTCTTGCTTAGCAACTTTGTGTGAGGAAGGCCGACTTGGTTTGTCTTAGAGAAGAAAAGAGCCAAGTGCCGCACGTGAGCTTGGGAAAGGCCAAGTCCGTGACAAGTGGTATCGAGCCGAGTTTTATTAAAGTGCGAGTAAGCTTGCCGCTAGCTAAAGTGTTCAAGAGAGTAAGAATGTCTAGCTTGGGCATGAAGGATGTTGCTGGGGATGCTAGGAATGAGACTCTACCTCCTCAACCTAAGAAAGGAAGGGGAAGTCTCGTGACGTATTAGTCTCCTTGGAGGAGCGACTCATGAGGGCGGAGGAACACCTTGTCGATTTCAAGGAGAGACTCGAGGAGCTAGAAGGAGATGATGAGGGGAGACATTAGGCATGGTAGGCCCATGTGAGGTGCTCTCCAATCTCCAAGCTCGAGTGGAAACGGCTGAGAGGTGTGCCGAGGAGAGCGCTGCCGAAAAGGATGCCTTCATGGAATGGACGAAGGAGAGCTTTAAGCAACATCAAGAGTATATGACCGGGTATGAGCAAACTCTTGAACAACTTAGAAAAGATTGGACAAATTGTCGAGAGGCTATCTCGAATGGTGTGGTCTTAAGGGACACGCCAAAAGTTGAAGTGCCACGACCAAGGCACTATATCGGCAAACGAGATGCCAAGGAGGTGGACAACTTCTTTTGGCAAGTAGAGCAATATTTCGAGGCAATGGGCTTGACCGAGGATAGAAGTCGTGTCGAGACCGCTACCCTCTATCTTTCGAAGGACGCCGCTTTATGGTGGCGTATGAAGCACCAAGAGCTCAAAGAGGGGAATCTAGAGCCGTCTAGTTGGGATGAATTCAAAGAAGCCATGTATGCTCAATTCTACCCCAAGGAAGCGGATTGGGAAGCACGGGACAAGCTACGAACATTGAAGCATACGGGAACTATTCACGAGTATGTTCGAGAATATCTTTCTCTTAAACTTCGTGTACGTGGCAAACCCGACTATGATCATATGTATGATTTTATTAAGGGACTTCAATCATGGGCACAACAAGTGGTGCGAGGTCGACGACCTAAGACCTTCGCCGAAGCCGTGGCCATAGCCGAATCCTTAATTGAATATAACAAAAGGGCAGTAACCCTCCAAGCCTAAGAAAGACTTCGAGGGCAAAGGTGGGGGAGCCTATGAAAGGAAGGGGTATAGAGATGGGCAAGACAAAGCACATAAGTCCAAGAGCTTTGTTAAAGAACATGATAAGAGAGAATTCAAGCCCAAGTGGTCGCTACTTTTGCAATGGGCCACATCGAGTGGAGAGAGTGCCCGAAGCGACAAGCCCTCAATGCCTTGATGGAGGAAAAGGAGAGTGCTCTCGAGCATGAGAAGCATTTGGGATCGGTTCAGCTTCTCAATGCCCGTAATGTTAAGTCCTCACCTAAGGTGCCACCAAAGGATGGGCTTATGTACGTGGATGTGGACGTGAATGGTAAGGCCACGTTTGCCATGCTAGACACGGGAGCCACACATAATTTCATGGCCGAGGAGGAGGCTAAAAGACTTGGCTTGGTGGTGACCAAGTCATCAAGTAGCATGAAGACCGTGAATGCTTCTCCTAAGCCTACTTATGGCATAGCGTATGGGGTAAAGCTTGGTATAGATGCATGGAAAGGGACGCTAGATTTCACCATTATCACAATGGACGACTTCAAGGTTGTGCTAGGCATGGAGTTCTTTAAACAAGCGAAAGCAGTGCCTACACCTCACTTGGAGCAAATGGTGATCATGAAAGAAGAAATACCATGCATGGTGCCGACCAAGGTGCACGCTAGATCGGACTTGAAGCATCTATCGGCTATGCAAGTAAAGAAAGGCTTCAAGAGAGGAGAAGTCACATACTTGGCAACTTTAAGAGAAGATGGGATGGTGGAAGATGAGAGCATGGAGATACCCGAGGAGATTGCCAATGTATTGGCCGAATTTGATGATGTGATGCCACCGTAGTTACCCAAAAAGTTACCACCTAAAAGAGAAATCGATCACCAAATAGAATTGGTGTTGGGTGCCAAACCGCCGACCATGGCACCTTATCGAATGGCCCCGCCCGAGTTGGAGGAATTAAGGAAGCGAGTTGAAGGCCATGTTAGAGGCCGGATAAATACAACCCTCCAAGTCACCTTATGGCTCGCCCGTGTTGTTCCAAAAGAAGCACGATGGGTCGTCGAGAATGTGCGTGGACTATCGGGCATTAAACAAGGTCACGGTGAAAAACAAGTATCCAATCCCATTGATAGCGGACTTGTTTGATCGGTTGGGAAAAGCTCGGTTCTACACCAAGCTTGATTTGAGATCGGGGTATTATCAAGTTCGAATTGCCACCGAAGATGTGCCAAAGACAAGCATGCGTGACAAGGTATGGTTCCTATGAATTCCTTGTTATGCCATTTGGCTTGACTAACGCCCCGCTACCTTCTCGCACCTTAATGAATAAGGTATTTCAACCATACTTGGATCGGCTCGTAGTGGTATATCTTGATGATATCGTGGTTTATAGCTCTACATTAGAGGAGCATCTAGACCACCTACGTACCGTATTCAAGGTACTAAGGAAAAATGAGTTGTATGTCAAAAGGGAGAAGTGGTCCTTTGCAAAAGAGGAAGTACTCTTCCTAGGACATAAGATTAAGGGGGAAGGTTGATGATGGATGAAGCCAAAGTCAAAGCTATCTCGAAATGGAAAGAGCCAACCAAGGTACCCGAGCTTCGCTCTTTTCTTGGATTAGTCAATTACTATCGACGTTTCATCCATGACTACTCGAAGAAGGCGGCCCCTCTCACCGACTTATCGAAGAAAAACAAGAGATGGGAGTGGAGTGACCAATGCCAAAAGGCTTTCAAAGAGTTAAAGCAAGCTCGTTATCGAGGAGCCGGTGTTGAGCTTGGTCGACCCAACCAAGCCTTATGAGGTACACACCGATGCTTCGATTTTGCTATAGGTGATGTATTGATACGAGAACAACATCCTATAGCTTACGAGAGCCGAAAGCTAAATGACACCGAACGACGATATTCGGTGCAAGAGAAGGAGATGACCGCAAGTGGTGCATTGCTTGCGCACTTGGAGACACTACTTGCTCGGGTCTCGATTTGTGGTGAAGACGGACAACGTAGCCACTAGCTACTTTCAAACTCAAAAGAAGTTGACGCCGAAGCAAGCTCGATGGCAAGACTTTCTTGCCGAATTTGATTATATCTTTGAGTACAAGCCGAGCAAGACCAATGTGGTGGGCGATGCACTTAGTAGAAAGGCCGAGTTGCATCACATATCGAAGGTCGATGAGGAGATCGTGGCCGAATCAAGGAAGGAGTGGAGCATGATCCCATTGCCAAGAGCTTGTTGAGCCTTACAAAGGAGGGCGAGACTCGAAAATTTTGGGAGGAGAATGGCATTCTCTACATGAAGGGAAGGAGGATTTATGTACCTAAATGGGGAAACCTCCGACGAGATTTGATGAAGGAATGCCATGACTCGATGTGGGCCGGACATCCAGGACAACAACGCACTAGAGCCTCACTGGAGGGGTCATACTTTTGGCCACGGTTGCGCGATGATGTGGAGTCCTATATGAGGACATGTTTGGTGTGCCAGCAAGACAAAGTTGAAAATCGAGCACCCGGAGGTCTATTGCAACCTTTGCCTATCGCGGAGAGACCATGGAAGACAATCACCATGGATTACATAGTGGCTTTGCCGAAATCGGAGAACTTTGAAAGCATTATCGTGGTTGTGGATAAGTTCTCCAAGTATGCCACTTTCATACCAGCCCCGGCGGATGTGACGACCGAGAACACCACTAAGCTACTCTTCAAGCATGTGGTGAAGTATCGGGTCGTGCTCGCGACATATCATCAATGATCGAGATCCTCGATTCATCGGGAAGCTATGGACGGAGTTATTTGAGTTGCTAGGCTCGAAGCTCCATTACTCCATAAGTTTTCACCCTCGGACGGATGGGCAAACCGAGAGGGTTAACGCCTTGTTGGAGACATACTCGAGGCACTTTGTGAGTGCCAACCAGCGAGATTGGGCTAAGTTGCTAGATGTTGCCCAATTCTCTTACAACTTACAAAAGAGTGAGTCTACCGGCAAGAGTCCATTTGAGATTGTGACGGGCCGGCAGCCTCTCGTTCCACATACGATGGTGCTTGGTGACAAGTACCAAGGAAGCGACCCAAGTGCATATTTGTTAGCCAAAGAATGGCAGGAGCGAGCGGACTTGACGCGAGTGTATTTGAACAAGGTCGCCAAGAAGATGAAGAAATGGGCCGACAAGAGACGAAGAGATGTCACCTTCCAACCCGGTGATAAGGTGATGTCGAAGTTGCTACCACAAGAATATAAGGCATTTTGAAAGGTGCACAAAGGCCTCATACGATGATATGAAGGACCATTTGAAGTAGTGCACAAGGTGGGAGAGGTGTCCTATCGCTTAGAATTGCCACCAAAGTCGAAGATCCATCCGGTATTTCATGTTAGTATGCTAAAACCATACCATGCGGACGAGGAGGATCCAAGCCGAGGAGTTTCTTATAGGGCACCTACGAGCAGTGGTGAACTCGTATGACAAAGAAGTTGATGTCATACTTGATGACCGCATAGTTAGACGCCGTGGAGTGCCACCAAGGAAGGAGTACTACGTAAAATGGAAGGGATTACCCGATAGGGAGGCTAGTTGGGAACCCGCCGAAGCCTCGTGGCAATTCGCACGGAAGGTCGAAGAATATAATGAAGGCGCGTCGAGGACGTCGCCGAATTAGGTGGGGGAGAGTGTTACGCTCCGCCTAAAAGAGGGATTTTTCTAGAAATTCTAGAGAACACAAGACAAGTCCGGAAGCTTCTGAAGAGTATGGAACAATGGAGAAGCCTCTAGATAAGTCCGGAAGCTTCGGAAGAGCATGGAACAATGGAGAAGCCTCTAGATAAGTCCGGAAGCTTCTGAAGAATATGGAGCATTGGAGAAGTCTCTAGGATGATCTAGAGAATTCTGAGAGTCCCTCACTAATCTAACATATGAATATCTAGATAGTTCCATGTAAATATCTAGGTAGGATATTTCTAGAGAACTAATTGTGGCCATTAGATTAAATAGATCCTAGCCATCCATTGAGGAGGTGGAAGGCTATAAATAGGTGAGGCCTTCACTTGGCCAAGACACCTAGACATTCATAAACTTAAGAGAGTGTGTCTTTAGAGTTGTAAGCTTTTAGAAAGCAATACAAAGAGTATTTTATATCTCTTGTGTGTGTCTTTCTTGCTTAGCAACTTTGTGTGAGGAAGGCCGACTTGGTTTGTCTTAGAGAAGAAGAGAGCCAAATGCCGCACGTGAGCTTGGGAAAGGCCAAGTCCGTGACACCATCGCTGCCATAAGTTGTCATAACCCAAAATTTTTCTCCTTTTTTAATTCTTTTTTGTCCTCTTTTATTTGTTTTATTTGTCTCTTATTATATTCTCATTTTATTTTATTTTGGAATTTACCACAAAAAGGGAAAAAAGAAACAAAAATAAAAAAATAAAAAAATAAAAAAAATGCATAGCATAATTCACTAGGGGTATGATTAAATAAAATCAAAACTGAAATAGGAACAATTGAGGACCCAATTAAAATAATTGAAAACCTTAGGACTCGAAATTAAAAGATATAGGGTCTAATTGAAAAAATAGAAAGAAACATGAACCAAAGCTACATGTCTAAAAGGTGTAATTGCGAACAATTAAATGGCGAGAGGACTAAATTGACATTGGGGAACGAACGACAAGACCAAAATCGAGCAAACAACCTATCATTCACTTCAACATAAAATCAATTTGCGAGTTTGTTCATTATCTTCCTTGGACACAAATTTCTCCAAAATTTTGCTCGTTCTATGATTCTTGGTTGGCAATTGTACTAGCCAAGAATCACGCCGCACACACCACTCACTTGCACCCTCTCGCACAACTACATCACCACTACAATCCACACTCTGCACCCATTGTCCTTCAATTCTAGTCTACATACACAAAGAGCCAAAAACACAAGGAGCGTGTTCTTTGGTTTCGGTAATTAATGGTTTTGATCGACCGAAAATCGATCCTAAGGTGAAAATTAGTTTGAATTTGGCTATAAATGAGGGTAAATTGGAGGAGTTAGGTAGAAGGAGATTGAGAAGGAAAAAAAAGAGAGAGGTTTATGGGTTTAAGTTTATAGGTTTTTAGGAAGAACAACCCGGTTTTTTAGTAAGAAATCCAACTCTTCCTAGGTTCATATCGCCATTTCAATCCAGAATCCCCCCAATTTCTAATTCCGGTTGCATCCTAAGCCACTCTCGGTGTCCTAAAATCAACAATTAACCCGACCTCTACAATCACCTCTAACAACTTGCAAGTAGAGGAAAATCACAACCCCAACACCACAATCCTCTCATTTTTCTCAATTTATTTCATTCAAGTAACTTAAATCTATCCATTTTCCAATTCATCGATTTTATAATCATTTTTCATTTTTATTTTTAAATTTAAGAACATAGAGATGGCGAGTGGCAAAGCTCACTACTATGGTGAGCCCCTGTTGCTCAACTCTCCCCACACGAGTGATGATGATGGGACAATGAGGAGCTTTAGAAGTTTGATTCTATGAGAAAGATTTCGTTTAGGGCATAAGAAACAAGCTAGAGGGAGTTCGAGTGAAGAAGAAGGAAGAAGAGAAAGAAAGAAAAGGAAAAGAAAGAAAGACGAAGAAAAGGAAAAAGAGAGTAAAGAGTTCGGTTGGATTTGACCTAGCCAAGTTCGAAAAAAAAAAAGGTGAGGGGAAAATGGGCCAACTCGAAAAAAAAAAAACAGATAGAGGAAAAAGCTCGAGTGGGCTCAACTCATCCAAATAGGCCCAACCGAGCGGACTCGACCCAATGGGCCGAATGCCCACTAGGCCCAATAATCCGATTTTAGTCATTTTCCGATGTAAATTAGCTTTGAAATTTTTAATACATGCCTTTTATTTTGTGCCTAGCCGATTTAATATTTTGAATTTTTAGTCTCCTACATTTATTTAATTACTTAGTTAATGTTTATTTTGTAGGCTTTATTTCAATAATTAGATGAGGTAATTAATAAGTGGACGAATAGTCAAGTCTTCTAATTTTAGGGATCGATGATGATTCCCTACCCATATATATATATATATATATATATATATATATATATATATATATAATGTTAGATAAAAAAGAAAAACAAAAAAATGAGATGATTTTATAAAAGAAAAAAATTAATGATATAATGACCAAACAAAAAAAAAAAAAAAAGAGAAAGGAAAATAATGAAAAAAAAAACAAGAAAAAAAAAAGTAAAAGAGGAAATGCTAGGTAAAAAATGAAAATAGATAAAAAAAGATAAGAAAAAAAAGTAAAGCAAAAAAATATAGAAAATACTAGGAGAAAAATTAAAAAAAATCTCATATCTAATAGGGATTGATTTTAACTCAAATCAATCACATTTTAGTAATTATGTTGTTTTTTTGATATACCGGTTATTTGTAGACTTAAACTCGGATCCGATGTTGAATTGCTAAAATTCTCAACGAAGGGGCTTGATGATTAGTTTAATATGATGGCAAAAAAAATTAAAAAAAAATAATTTATCTTAGAAAATAAAACTTGGAATTTTAGCTTAAGGATTAATTTGGCAAAAATAGAATATTTTTTTTTTTAGGAGATAAGGTTTAGGATTAAACTAGACATGATACATTTCTTAAGAAATGATGCTTTTCCGTGATTGATATCTTTTTAAAGGCACAACTAATTCTATAATTTAAAATCTTTGAATCGGTGACCATTTTAGGTTCCTAATTACCTTTAATACTAGGTGGTGACTTCAAAATTAACAAATAACTTACATTGCCAAATAAATAAAATTTTCAACAAAATAATCATAATTTTTTTAAAAAAGTCCCATGAACATCAAGTAGCGATAGAATGACAACTCCACTAAAGAATCTCGCAGTTAGGACATAGTTTTAGTCTTATCTAATTTATCTCCTTTGCTTTTTTTTTTCTATTTATTTTAATTATTGTATATATTTTAAGTCTTTCAACTTTATGTAATTTATTTTTTTATATATAATTTGTGAATTGGGTTGGAGATGTTTACTCGGAATCGTTACACATATCATGAAGAAAACGTATAAAAGATCTAGATTAGAGCTAAAACCTTATTAGGATTTAGATAGAGATATTTGAAGTATGACAAAAGTCTACTAATGCTCGTCTCGACTCTCATTTGGATCGAAACTCACCTTATGCATAGGAAACCGAGGAATGACCTTCTCATACCTCCTAGTGAATAAGGTTAGAGACTGGATTACCCTATTGATGATTTAGATAGTTCAAAAACTTGAAAGGACTTTAAGATTAGACAAGTTTCGTTAAACCCTAAAAAAACTAAATCCTATCATTAAGATTGACCCATCGAGACACGAATTATTTTTATGAGGTTGCTTTATTCTAACCTTTTTTTTTTGGCGGGTTATATATATATATATAACACACACACATAACTCATATATATTTTTCAATCGAATCACTTTTTCGAGATTCATTTCTCCAATCTCAATATTCAAAAAAGAAAAAGATCACCTAAAGCGGTTAGTATATCTTCATCGATCGGATCACTTTTCTAAGGTTCATTTCTTCAATCTTAGTTTTCAAAAATGAAAAAGATCACTCAAAATAGTTTGCATATCTTTTTTATCGGATCACTCGTCCAAGGTTCATTTTTTTTATCTCGATTTTCAAAAAAGAAAAAAATCACCCAAAGCGGTTCGAATATCTTTTTGATCGGATCACCTATCAAAGGTTGGTTTCTCTAATCTTGTTTTTTCAAGAAAAAGAAAAAGATCCGTCAAACCCGTTCATATATCTTTATTGATCGAATCACCTATCAAAAACTTGTTTCTTCGATCTCATTTTTTCAAAAAAAAAAAAAAAAGATCATCTAAAGTGGTTTGCATATCTTTTTTGAACGGATCACCCATCAAAGGTTCATTTCTCGAATCTCGATTTTAAAAAAAGAAAAAGATCATCCAAAGCAATTCATATATCTTTTTTTATTGGGTCACCTCTCCGAGGTTAATTTCTTTGGTCTTGGTTTATAAAAAAGAAAATGATCATCCTAAGTGGTTCTTATATCTTTTTCAATAGGATCACCTATCATATGTTTGTTTCTCTAATCTCAATTGTAAAAAAAGAAAAACATCATCCAAAGTGGTTTGTATATTTTTTTTATTGAATTAGCTATTAAAGATTTATTTTTTCATAAAAGAAAAGAAAAAGGAAGAAATATATCACCTAAAGTGGTTCGTATATCTTTTTTGATCAAATCACTTATCAAAGGTTTGCTTCTCCGATCTTGATTTTCAAAAAATAAAAAAATCATCCAAAGCGGTTTGTATATTTTTTTTATTGGATCACCTATACAAGATTTTTTTTTTATGATATTAGATTTCAAAAAAAAAAAAAAGAAAAAAAAGATCACTTAAAGTGGTCATACATCTTTTTGGATCGGATCACACTGTCAAAAATTTGTCTCTTCGATCTTGGTTTTCAAAAAAGGAAAAGATCACCCAAAGCAATTTGTATATCTTTTTCAATCAAATCATCCGTCAATGATTCATTTCACCATTCTCATTTTTCAAAAAAGAAAAAGATCACCCAAAGCGAGTTCGTGTATCTTTTTTTATCAAATCACATGTCAAAGGTTCGTTTCACCAATCTCATTTTTCAAAAAAGAAAAAGTAAGCCAAACCAGTTCATATATCTTTTTCGATCAAACCATCTATCAAAGGTTTGTTTCTAACATCTCATTTGAATATCACATTTTAATTTTTTGAGTAGGTCTCCCCGATAACAAGACCATCATATTTTATATTTTTAGGCGGAGCCACTCAAATAACAAGGCCATCGAATTTTTTTTTTTTTTAGCAAGTCGTCTAGATAAAAAGGCTATCGCATTTTACTTTTTGGGATGGTCTCTCGGGGCAATCGGATGCTTCATTTACACCTCTCCATTTTATGTTTTCTTTACAAGCTTATTATGAAACGTCTTTAAAAAATATTTTTCTCATTTAACTTTGTACCATAAGTATTGTAAAGAGGAGGCAATTGTCATAACCCAAAATTTTTTCATTTTGTGTCCCTTTTTATCCTCTTTTATTTGTTTTGTTTATCTCTTATTTTATTCTTATTTTATTTTATTTTTAAATTTACTACAAAAAAGAAAAACAAAAATAAAAAAATTGGAAAAAAGAATAAAAAATCTAAAAAAATTACATGGCATAATTAATTAGGGACATGATTGACTAAAATTAAGACATAAATTGGAACAATTGAGGATACAATTAAGATAAATGAAAACTCTAGAACTGAGATTAAAAGATATAGAGGTCCAATTGAAAATATTGAAAGAAACACGAACCAAAGTTGCATATCTAAAGGGTGTAATTGCAAACAATTAAAAGGTGTGAGGACTAAATTGAAGCTGAGTGAATGATAGGACCAAAATCAAGCAAACGATAGAATCAATTCCAGGTTCGTTCATTGTCTTCCTTGGAGACAAAATTCTCCAAAATATTTCTCATTCCGTGATTCTTAGTTGGCAATTGTACCGATCAAGAATCACACTACGCATACTTCACATCACTCATCTACTCCACTACACTACCACTACAATCCACACATTACGGTTATTGTCTTTTAATTTCAGTCCGTATACCTAAAAGGTCAAGAACACCGGAAGGTCTTCTTTAGCTTTAGCAATTAATGGTTTTGATTGATCGAAGACTCAATCTCGAGGTGGAAATTAGTCAAATTCAGCTATAAATGTGGGTAAATTGGAGGAGCTAAGGAGGGAGAGATTGAGATAAAGAGAAAAGGAGAAAGGTTTTTAGGTTTCAAAAAAGAACAACCTAGTTTTATGAGAAAGAAATTCAATTCTTCCTAGGTTCATATCGCCATTTCAATCCACAATCCCCCTATTTTTTAGTTCTAGTAGCCTTAAGCCACTCTCGGTATGCCAAAATCAACAATCAACCCAACCTCCGTAATCACCTCTAATAACTAGCAAGTAGAGGAAAATCATAACACTAATGCCATAATCCACTCCTTTTCACATTTTATTCCATTTAGGCAACGTAAATCCATCCATTTTCTAGCTCATTGGTTTTATAATCATTGATATTTTTCGAGTTTTAAATTTAAGAACAAGAAGATGGTAGTGGCAAAGCTCATCTGCTATGGTGAGCCCTCGTTACACAACTCTCCCTACATATTGTTGATGATGGGAAAATGAAGAGCTTTCAAAGTTTGATTTTGTGGGAAGATTTACGGTGAGGGCATGAGAAACGAGGTTAGAAGGAGTTCGGGTGAAGAAGAAGGAAAAAAAGAAAAAAAATAGAAAAGAAAGAAATAAGAAGAAAAGGAAAAAGAGGAAAGAGTTAAGTTGGACTAAGCCTACCTCAATCCAAAAAAAAAAGAAGAAAAAGAAGAAAAGGGATGAGGGGAAAATGGGTTGAGTCTAGCCAAACTCGAAAAAAAAAAAAAAGAGGAAAGAGCTACAGTAGGGTTAGCCCAACCTAACGAGCCCATCCGAATGGCCCAAGCCTAATGGGCTAAAGGCCTACTAGACCCATAATAACCTAATTTTTGTCATTTTTCTAGGTAAATCAGCTTTGAAATTTTTAAACATGCCTTTTATTTTATACCTAGTTGGATTTAATAGTTTGAACTTTTAGTCTCCTACATTTATTTACTTGCTTAGTCAATGTTTAGTCTTTAGGCTTTATTTCTACAATTAGATTAGGTAATTAATTAGTGGATGAATCATCAAGTCTCCTCGTTTTAAAGACCGATGATGATTCTCCACCAACAAAAAATATAAAGAAAAAAATATTAGATAAAAAAATGAAATGATTTGATAAAATACAAAAAAAAAAAAAATATTAATGATAAAATGACAAAAAAAAAGGAAAAGAAAAAAAAAGAAAATAGGAAATGCTAGGTAAAAAATGGATAAAAAAGATATGAAAAAATATAGAAAATACTAAGAGAAAAATTAACAAAGTCTCATATCTAATAGGGATCGACATTAACTCAAATTAATCATATTTTAGTAATTAGATCGTTCTCCAACATATCAATTATGTCAAAACTTAAACAAGATTTGGTGTTAAATTGACAAGACATTTATTGAAGGGGTCAAATGATTGGTTCGATATCACAAACAAACATAAAAAAAATTAATTTGGCTTAAGAGAAAATAAAACTTGGAATTTTGACTTGAGGAATAATTTGGCGTAAAAATAGAATTTCTTTTAGGAGATAAATTTTAGGACTAAACTAGACATGATATCTTTCTTAGAACGGGATATTTTTGGACTATTGATATCTTTTCAAAAACATAACCAACCCGTTACTCTTGAATCTCTAAACTAGTGTCTATTCTAGTTTCCTAGTTACCTTTAATGTTAGGTGGCTACTCCAAAATTAATAAATAATTCACATCCTTAAATAAACAAAAAAATTAACAAAATAATCATAAAAAAATTTCAAGAGTCCCATGAATGTCGGGTAGCAACTAGGTCCATTATTGCTTTTAATGATTTCAACAAACTTGGTTTCTTCGCATATGAGACTCGTAAAATCATTCTAGCTATCATCTACTAAACTTGAACTATCATGGTTGTGGTTTTTTTTTTTTTTTTTTTGCGTTGATGGACTTTCCGATCAAAATGAAAAATCAATTATTTTGGCTAACGCTAGCCATATTGCAATAATGTTTGCTCCATGATGCACCTAGTTTGAGGTACTTGACCAAATTGTAAGATGATAAGAGTTATATGTGGACTAGAAGTCTACTCAATACTTGTACTTATCATATAGACTCGTTGTAACCTATATATACATATATATAGAGAGGACCCTAATAGATTCACCAAATATCAAACAACTTCATAATATTAGAGCCTCAATAGGCTTAGCGACTACAAATTTGCCTCTCTAGTTGAAAACTAGTGGTGATACTCCATCTTTATCCACTTCCCATATCTTTATTACTCTATTATCAAACACTACCCTAATTCCCTCACAACATATCTTCCACCAAACAACCATTAAGCTAAGCTCCTCTAATTTTCTTCTATGGCGGACGTAACGATCGCCACTATTACAAGGCCACAATCTTATCCATCACGTTGATGGCATAAAAGAACCTCCTTCTTCCGTTCATGTTGACTCCTCTATTAACCCTCTCTATGAAAACTAATACTATCAAGACCAACTAGTCCTTAGCTAGATAGGATCCTCCTTATCCGAGACTATTCCGCTTAAGTTGTTAGAGTAGGCATTACTAAGGAAGTACGGCTCAAGCTAATTGCTGCTTACACCTCCGATTCTTATACATAAATTAGACAGATTAAGGTACAACTCAATAGTCATCTTCATCATGACAATGAAGATATTCCAACCTATATGCAAAAAGAAAAATCTTTCGTTGATCAATTGGCGACCATTGGCAATCCCATACCTTCAAATGATGTTGTGGATACCATTTTTATAGGTCTTGGTAGTGCTTATCGCTCGTTTATACAATCTCTAAAGGCTAGGCTTACTTGTTATCTTTTATGATGACTTATATGGGTTACTATTAAGTGAAGAGCACTAACTCAATCATGAGACAACTACACATAAACTACAAATAAAAAATTTCAAGAAAGAATAGAGACGAGAGGGGTTGTGGTGGCTATCCATTTGGGAGCACCTTTACTATTAGTAATTATTTCCCTTTTTGCTCATCTCGGTAGTTTTCTTATCGCATACCAAGTCCTTCGTATGTAGACACTAAGCACCTTGACTTGTCACAACTATCGAGGGCATGGTCACATAGCCCGTCAATGTCCATCATCAAAATAGAAGGCAACCTAAGATCCTCTTAAAGATCCAAATTAGCAAGTTATCTTACCTCTACCTCTCTAAATTAGTCTTGGGTTATGGATTCAGTGTGCTACTCACCATCTCACGATGAATATAGGCAATTTGGCTCTTCATTTTTTCTTATAATGGACTTGAAGAGGTCACTATTAGCAATGATTACACACTTTCAATCTCTTGTATTAGCTATTTTTCATTTTGTCTAAAAGATCACACTTTTGCTTTATTGAATGTTTTATATATCCCTACTACTTTTGAGAACTTAATTTTTATTAACTCCTTTACTAAAGCTAATAATGTTAGCTAATAATGTGTCTATTGAATTCCTTCTTACCTATTTTTCGTTAAGGATATACACGTGAGGGCAATGCTTCATAAAGGGTAGAATAACCATGGATTGCACTACTTGCATTTGTCATGTTCTTCTTTAGGTGCTTCGACCAAAGCATTGATAGCTTTTTTATCTTCTTGGCATGATCGTCTAGGCCATGCCTCGATCAAGATTGTGCGATAAGTTCTTCGGAGAAATAATATCGGTGTTTCAAATAACGACTGTAGTTCTATTTGTCATACTTGTTATATTAGAAAAAGTAAAAAATTACCTTTTTTTTTATTTTCCAATTTCAAGCACAAGCACCTCGAAAATTAGTTTATTTTGATGTTTGGGGTTCAACCTTATGGCTTTGATGTACGGTGAGATATTATGTTTAGTTTTTTTATCATTTTAGCAAGTACTCTTAGGTTTATTTTGTTAAATACAAGTCTAAAGTACTTAATACATTTATCAAGTTTAAACATGTCGTAAAAAGTATTTTGGTGTACCTATTAAGTCTTTTCAAGTCGATTAGCATGGTGAGTATCAAGCTCTCACCAATTATCTTTTTGATAATTAAATCACATAAAGGATATCTTATCTACATACATCGAACCGGAATGAGTGTGCCAAGCGTAAGCATTGACATGTTATCGAAACTAGTTTGGCCATGTTGAATCATGCTAATGTTCTCTTGTAATATTGGACTTATAATTTTGATGTAGTTATCTTTACCATCAATCGTCTACCCACAATTGACCTCTCTCATCAAGTTTCATATGTAGTGCTTTTTAATAAGGACCTTGACTAATACCATCTCAAAACCTTTGGTTGTGTTTATTACCCATGGTTGAGACTTTATGTTGCCAACAACCTTGCTTCTAAGTCTCAATTGTATGCCTTCTTAGGCCATAACAAACTTTACAAATGATACTTTTATTTAGATGTTTCTAATGGTATGGTATATCTTTTTTGACATGTTTTCTTCTTCGAACGTGAGTTTCCATTTGCTATTCTTGGTAGTCATTCTTATCCATCAACAACTCTTAGATTTCTTCTCAATTGTATCGAGCCACCTCCTTCGTCGCTTCGCTAATCTACTTCTTCTAGTGGAAGAGGTAAATGCTTTACTTTCTAATGATGTATGGGTTTTAGTTCCAGCACATCTAACTCAAAATGTTATGGGTTGCAATTGGGTTTATTAAATAAAACACAAAGCCGGTGGTAGTCTTGAGCGCCATAAGGCTCTTCTCGCTTGCTAAAAGGTTCCATCAACACCCGGGTGTTAATTATATCAAAACTTTCTCTCTTGTTATCAAGCCTACTATGATGCATTTAATCTTTTCCTTAGTTATTTCTAAAAATTAAAGTTTTACTCAATTGGATGTTTCAAATGCCTCTTTGCATGGGAAGCTTGATGAATAGGTCTTCATGACACAAATTCGAGGTTTTGTAAACCCTCATAAGCCCAATCATGTTTTCCTTTTTAAACACATTTAAACCCTCATAAGCCCAATCATGTTTTCCTTTTTAAACACATTCTTCATGGTCTCAAACAAGCTCTATGTTATTGGTTTAGGTGTCTTTCCGATACCATACTATTTATTGATTTTATTAGCTCCAAGGTTGATACCTCCTATTTTACTATTAGAATTACACTAATGTTCTTGCTTACTACTTGGTGTATGTTGAAGATATGTTATTAATAGAAAGTTGTTCTTTACGAGTTACGTTATTACTACCCTAAAAGGCCACTTTGCTCTCAATGACCTTGGCGGATGGCATCATTTCCTTAGCATTGAGGCCATATATAAAACAAATGGCCTTCTTCTCGGACAAAGGAAATACATTGAAGATCTTCTTCATCGATCCTAAATCCAAGACAATAATTCTATAGCTTCTCCCGCATGTCCAAAATTAAAGCTATCTACATCAAGTGATGATTCCTTCTCCGATCCATATTTATACAAAAGTATAGTAGGCGGCCTTCAATACCTCATACTAACTCATCCAGATATTTCTTATGCTATGAATAAAGTTTCACAGTTCATGCATTGTCCTACTAATGTTCATTGGCAAGCAGTCAAACTCATCATATGATATTTGAATGCCACAAGAATGCATGGTCTTCTTCTTTAACTTTCCTCATCTCTTCATATGTCAACTTATAGTGATATTGATTGGGCTGGTAGTAATGATGATAAAAAGTCCACTATGAGCTATGCTATATATTTGGGTACAAATCTTATATCCTAGAGCTCGCGTAAATAGCACACCGTATCTAAATCTTCAACATAAGCTAAGTATAGGGCTTTGTCTACTGCGGTATCCGAGGTACTATGGTTTCAATCTTTACTTAATGAATTAAAATTTTTGTCTTCATTAGCTCTAATCCTATGGTGTGACAACTTGAGTGCTACATACTTAACACCAAATCTAGCATTTTATTAACGATCCAAGCACTTTGAAATCGACTTTCATTTTACTATGATCATGTTAGTAAGGGCCATATCTTAGTGAGGTATATCTTCTCGGAAGATTAGATAGCAGATTACGTAACAAAGCCTCTTTCACAATAATGTTTCTAGTTCTTACGAGACAAGTTGACGATTCAATATTTTTTTGCTTAACTTGAAGGAGGATGATAGGATTGTAAGATGATAAGAGTCGTATATAAAGTAGAAGTTTAATCAATACTTGCACGATAGACTCTCCGTAACCTATATAAATTAATATAGAGAACTTTAGTTGTTGTTTGGTAATCGAAATAAAGTGATGGGAATGGGAATGCGGGAATCGAAATGAAAATTAAGGAATCGAATGGTATTTGTATTCCAATACTGTGTTTGGAATACTAATAAGAAATCAGAATATAATTTAAATTTTTTAATATCTGATTTTGTATACAAATATAAATAATGATTAAAAAATAATTTTATTAAACTATAATAGTTATAAAAATAATAAAGGTGATGGTAGTGATTGTGATGGTTTTAGTGGTGGTGGCGGTGGCGGTAATGATTGCGATAGTTATGGTGGTTGTGATTGTGATAATGATGATTGTGGTGGTGGTGGTGGTTGCGATGATGTTAGTAGTGGTTGTGATAGTGATGGTGGTGGTGGTGGTGGTTACGGTGGTTGCGGTGATGGTGGTGGTGGTAATGGTGGTGGTGGTTGTGATGGTGGTGATGAAGATAATGGTGGTGGTGGTTGTGATTATGATGGTGGTAGTAGTTGTAATTGTGATAGTGGTGATGGTGGCAAAAGTAGTTAATAAATAAATAATAAATAAAATATATTATTATTTTGAAAAAAAATTCATTCTCATTCTTTTTTTTTTTATTCCCACATCTTATGTGGGAATGGAGTTCGTGTAAATTTTCATTCTTATTCCCACTCTTCATTCTCATTCTTACTTCATTCCTTTTAACCAAACAGCTACTGATGTGGGAATAAAACTTCCATTCCCATTCCTCCCATTCCCACTACTCTATTCCCGATTACCAAACAACACCTTAATGGTGTCGAATTCACTAAATATCAAACATCATCACTACTACCTTTATGAAATTGATGTCGATTCTATAAAGATAGTACAAAATAAAAAATACACAAGCACAAAACACCCAAAGCCAAAATCATAAACTCACAAAATCTAATAATTCCCAATCTTAAATACCCACAAAATTATTATTGTTGAATTCAACAATCAAACAACAACAATCCTCAATCCTTAAATCTAAATAAACAAACACCAAACCCTAATTTAGAGTTAGGTCGAAACCTTTGTCTAATTAAAAAAAAATTATCGAAACTTGCAACTAACTCATAACCAAGTTACAACAAGTCCCAATCTACAATTCAATCAAAATAAATAAGTTTAAGCCAAGCTATTTCAAAGCCAAAACTTTGCTAAATTAATTCAATAAAAACATATGTGACTACCCATAAATGATGAATGATAGATTCTACAACTATTAATTGGTTGGTTAAGCATGAAATTAAACAACTTGTGATTAAAAAACAATATTTTTCTTTCAAACATCAAAATTTAATAATATATATCTCATGTTTTGTCTTTCCTTAACTATATTTTCTATTTTCTATTAGGGTTAAATGGATCAAACCTCCCTTAATTTTAACCACAACTTGGGATTAAAAAACAATGTTTTTCTTTTAGACACCAAAATTTGATAATATATATCTCATGTTTTGTCTTTCCTTAACTACATTTTCTATTTTCTATTAGGGTTGAATGGATCAATCAAGTTATGATTAAAAAACAAAATTTTTCTTTCGGACACCAGAATTTAATAATATATATCGCATGTTTCGTCTTTCCTTAACTATATTTTCTATTTTTTATTTGGATTAAATGGATCAAACCTCCCTTGAACTTTAATTTTTTTAAAAATGAGTTTCGAACTTCCAATTTTGGATTTGACATCTCCTAAGCTTTATTTTTCTTGAGATTTAGTCTATCTTTTAGTTTTGTTTTTCTAAAAAATGATAATCATATGAATAGTCTCATGATGAAAATTATTTAGTGAGATTTATATGTAACTCTCCTAAAAATTTAGGATCATTTCACTTATTTTTTTGATTTTATATATATATATATATATATATATATATTCTGAACTTAAAAATTTATGGGATAAATCTAGAAAATGAATTGGATTTTCTCCAATGTGTATGAAAAATACCGACTAAAATATCAAGAAGTGCATTTTGCAGAGGATTAATATTTAAAAATCATAAGATGATCTAAATTTAAAAAAAAAAATAAGAAAGATTAAATTTGAAATTAAAAGTTTAAAATCTGATTTCAGATTAATTAAAATTTAGAAGGAGTTTGACACATTTAACCTTTTAGTAGTAATTGCCAACGGCCTCTTTCTTCGTGATTATCGCTTCTCTTCTAAAAATAATTAAAATTACCCATCTTCTGTTTTTTTTTTTTTATCCTTTTTAAAAAAACCATAATGATTACGAGCTACCTCGTCATAACCTAAGGAATAGGCCAAGTGATCAAAGACATTTTGACCTTTCGCTGCTTCTGAAGTTTGAGTATTGGACTAGCAGTACCCAAAGATATTCATTTTCTTGAATGTTCGAGATCGATATGATTGGTACGACTTTAAGATTATTCAAAGAGAAAATTTAATCTGATACTAAGTTGATTTGAAAATATTTTTTAATGTTAAAAAAAAATCTATCAAAGGACTTCACTTAAAATTTACATTTTGGAATAAATATCGTAATTTTTATATGCTATTAGTTATAATTAATATAAATAATATCTATTATTGACTTTGGGTAGAAAGAGCATCTCCAGTCGAAATTAAGTGAAAACAAAAATGAAAATATAAGCATTATTTATCATTAAATATTACTTCTTTCGCCTAAAAAAAATTGTTTATCTTTCTATTTATATTTATCTGAAAATATTTATCTAGTCAAAACTTTTTGATGTTATATATATTTTTAAAATATTTTTAATTAAAATCCATTTGGTATTAGATTTTCCAAATAAAATTTTCAAAAAATATTTTTAAAAAAAAGATGAACAAAAAATAATGATATAAAAAAATACAGCATATCCAGTTTATGAAAATATTGTGTATTTCGGAATACACCCAACCTATATTTTTCCAGTTTTGTTTAATAATTATGGTTATTAATTTGGGCAGTCCTGCTCTCATTTATTAGATGTGACTTTCAAATTTTCTGATGCTAACGAAGGGTATGGGTTGTTTCAATTAGGAGATGGGATAAAGATTAGTGAAATACATGGTCCATGTTGGAGGAATAAATGCTCGTGATGGATTCTCATGATGGTAGACAAATTCTAGATGTGCATTTTCTTTCGTATCATAGTGGGGCAAGGGAAGCAAGAAAATTATGGAGGGAAGGTCTTTTCTTTTTGCTTAAATCTGTGTTTGGATAGGGAGGAAAATGGAGAAGAGGAAAAAAAATAGAAAGGAAAGAAATGTTTTTCTCTATTTGGTTTGGAGAGAAAAACAATAGAAAAAAAAATAATAAAAAACGTAAAAAAGGTGGGATCCATTTTTCTCTCAAAATTGAGAGGAAACTGGGAGAAAAACATGGTATTTTTTTTTTGATCACGTTTTTGCCCTCTGCCTCTCGGTCGTCCCTTTCCTTTGCAAGCCGCTGCAGTAACCAAACGGATCCGCAAATCAAGACGGGGTTATCGGTGTTACTCGTGCTTTCTCTCCGATTAGCACTGTGTTTTCGAGCGACGAAGCTTACACCCACGATATTAGCGTTTCATCACATCCAACAGCCTCTGTATTGGTGTAAGCTTACACCGGATCCGCAAAACAAAAAGAAAAGTTCATCCAAAGTTGTAGCATAAGTAGGGGCGGGTAATGTGTTTTTTGATTTTGTTCTTGAGGTGAATTTCACCAACAAGCTTACGCCTATTTTGAGAATTCCCATTCTTAGGCACGGAAATCCGTCTCATATATTCTTCACCGATAACTTTAGATCCCTTCTCCATCTCTTGATTAACAATAATCTTATCGAGTCAATGAATTTTATAATACAACAACACTCCATCTTGCAAAATGAACCATCTCGGTCTCCAACCTTTCCCATAATTCACCCACTTAAATAAAATCCTCAAAATTCCATTCCCTAATATATCATTTATCTTCACATCCACCTATATAAGTGGTTGCTCCCTCGCAAAAGAAACTCTCTGGTGACTCATCCTGTTACTTTTTTTACAATTCATTCCGTTATTGTTGCTTGCAGTTGTTGATGGTGCTGTGGTTGTGGGGTTGTTGATTTGAGAAATGATTAGTAGTGTTGTGATTTTGGTTGTGGTTATGTGATTGAATGGTGGTTGATCCGGGATTGGGGTCGGATCTAGCGGTGATTGCCATCGATAGATTCGCCGGTGAGTGATCGGACACGGTGGAGATGCAACAAAGTGGATGCATAAGGAAACTTCTCAACACAAAACAACGGACAGCCCAACGATTATGGGAGAAATGGTGACATGGCGGCGACGGATGTTGGCGGAAGTGAGAAGGTTATAATTCATGACGGTTACTCTTAGCAAGAGAAAACCGAAAATTTTTTTACAAAAACGATTGCGAGAGAATATGGGAAAACCGGAGAGAAAAAGAACCCGACTAGATTTTATTTATTTGGAAATAAAAATTTGAAGAAGCAACAAAAATCAGATGTGTATAACAGATGGTAATTTTTTCTCCCATTTATTTATTTTAAGTATTACAAAAATATCAAAAAAAATATTCATACAAATTTATTATAAATATTTAAATATAGAAATATAATCACAAGGGTATTATAGTAAATATACAATAATAAATTTTCTTTTTTTTCTTTTTACAATTATCCAAACAAGGAAAATATATTTTCTTTCCTTTCACTTCTACTCTTATACAAACAACAAGTGAAAAATAATTTTTTTCTCTTACTTTTCTTTTCTCTCATTTTCTTTCTTCTCTTTTCTTTTCTGCCAAGAGGAAATATCCAAACAAGGGGTGAATCTGACTCATTATAGTCTTGCAAGTACAAGCAAGAAGCATCTCCCTAAACCTTTTCTGATACAATATGGCCACTGTGATTCTACATTGCCAAGTTTCTCCACCACCTGGTACTACCTCCGACAAAACGCTCCCTCTCACCTTGTTTGATATTGGCATGGTTGACACGTTTGCCAAACACCTCTTCTTCTATGATTTTACCAATATTTCCAAGAATCATTCTATTGAATCCATCATTCCAAGCCTTAAACATTCACTTTCGCTCGCCCTCAAATACTTCTACCCATTTGCTGGAAACTTAGTGTTTCCTCCAAATTCTGCTAAGCCTGAAATCCGTTATTTAGAAGGTGATTCAGCCTCATTAACCTTCGCAGAGTCGAGCAGTGATTTTAATCATCTTACGGGGAAACAAACACGAGATACGAGGGAATATCTCTCCTTTCTCCCTCAACTTCCACCAGAGACCATGTCACATGACACACTAGTAGCTCCAATTTCGGCTTTCCAAGTAACACTCTTTCCAAATTCGGGCATTTGTGTGGGATTCCAACTCCGCCATGCGGTTGGTGATGGCAATTCTGTCATCACATCATTCTTAAAAACGTGGGCTTCAATCACAAAAGGAGGTGAAGCATGTTTGAGCGGTGAATTCGTGCCATATTACGATAGGACTCGGCTCAGGGACCCTGAAGGGCTTGAAGTGGAGACCATTGTGTGGAATTATGTCGATAAAACAGAGCATGAAAGATCAGAACCTGATCATCTACTGCCTACCAATAAGGTTCGAGCCACATTTGTAATTAGTCAAGCCACTGCTCAACAGCTCAAGAAACTGGTGCTAGCCCGGTACCCATCTCTGTCACATACATCAACTCTCACTGTTACATGTGGATATGTATGGTCTTGCTTAGCAAAGGCTAGAGCAGCATGTGGTGAAGACGATGGTGAAATGGTACATTTCCTTTCTGATATAAATTGTAGAACTCGATTGGACCCGCCTTTGCCTGCAACTTATTTTGGTAACTATGTGGCTCAATCCATAGCTTGTGCAAAGATGGCAGAGTTGAAGGGAAGCGATGGTTTTCTGATTGGAGCTAAAAGCATAGGAGATGCTATTCATAAAAGCCTGCACCAGGTTGGAGGAGTATTGAAAGGTGCTAAGAATTGGGTGTCAGAGTGGGAAGCAGCATCCAAAGGTTGGTTTTTGGCAAGTTATTCATCACCCAGTTTTAAGATGTACAATATTGATTTTGGGTGGGGAAGACTTAAAACGAATGAAGAACTTTCCATTGATGACTTCGAAGCAATTTCAGTAGGTGATGGCCCAGAAGAAGGCGAGATTGAAATTCTCGTATCAAATGCCAAGCCTATAATAGATGCTTTTACATCCATTTTCAGGATTGGACTTCAAAATTTAGATGATGAAGTTGAAAAAATTGGAGCAAACCACTACATGAGGAGTAAGATCTAAGTTTGTATCTACATACATCACATATGTTGTTGGTTTACGGTCATCCACATCGTCAAGTATTGTTGTTTTTTAATTTCTTATATGATTTGATGTACTCAATCTGTATGTTGGGGTACCGATAAAATGTTTTCATTTGTAGTGAGGGAGGGAATCACCACCAATGTTTCTTTCTAAGGGCGATCACTTAATTTTGACAAGTTATTCATAGTTTGATTGAAACAAAGTCATTGACTTTTATGTTTAAACATGTTGTTGAAACACAAAAGTCGATGACTTTTGTGTTTCAATCAAGACACTCAAAACTTCTCCGTGGGAAATTCTACAATGACTTCGTTATAAATGTAATCTCAATGCCCTAGCTCCTTCTACCGATAGCTTTTCTCCTGCTCCATCACAAAGAAAGACGTGTCACGTAACAGTTTGTATAAAGATTTAATATTAATTATGAAGGGATATATATTTTTTTATAATTAATATAATTATGTTTCGTTATTTTGTTGGATTAGTAAAATATATAAAAAACTTCACATACATGTATTTAATGGATGCGATCACAACATATTTGTTCATTTAAAACAATATCTATATTAAAGTCATAGAAGAACTTAATATACTTGAAACATATAATACACATTTTTAAGAAATGTATTCAATTAAATTATGGAGATCTCTAGAATGATTAATTTATTATTTTAATTTTTAGAAATTCAATTTATGTTGTATTTTTTATATTTATTTTTTGATGTTTTAATATCTAATTTTTAGTACTATCTTATGTGCATGTGTTATAATCGTCTCAATGAATATTTATTGAAAGAAGGTAATTAAAATAATTCTATTTGTTTATGTATTTAAATAGACATTTGAAAAGGCGTTTGTAATAATTGTTATATATGTTGATTATTTAAATATTATTAGAACTCTTGAAGAGATTTAAAGTGCATTGAGTTCACTTGATATCCTAAAAGACCTTTTTTGACTTCTAAAAGATAACGAAGAAATACTTGGTTTTGAAGTACCATATCTTAATGTCAACTGGTGTATTGATATATCTTGCTAATAATACTCGACATAATATAGCATTTTCTATAAATTTATTAGCAAGACATAGTTCTGGTTCAATATAAAAACGTTGATATAGAATTAAACATTTTCTATGTTATCTCTAAGGGAAAATTGATATGATATTTATGTTACTTAAATAAATAAAAGTCGGGTTTAATTGGCTATGCATATGTAGGTTATTTATCCGATATATACAAAGCTCGATCACAAATAATTTATGTATTTACACATGGCAAAACAGCTATATCATGATGTTTTATAAAGCAAAATATACTTGCTACATATTCAAACTATGCAGAAATACAAATTCATGAGGCAAGTCAAGAATGTGTTTGACAAAAATTAGTGACCCATCATATTCGAGAGACATATGGTTTATCTATCGATAAAGAAATTTCAATAATATCAATGAAGATAACATTGCTTGTATAATTCAATTAACGAAATATACATCAAAGTGATAATCCGATGGACTTATTCACTAAGTCATTATATACCACAGACCTTTGAAAAAATGATTCACAAGACACGGATGCGTCGTATTAAAGATCTTAAATGATGTTTCAATACAAGGAGCTAGCCCAACATAGAGATTAATGTTTATTGTACTTTTTTTCCTTCTCTAGAATTTTTTTCCATTGAGTTTTTTTAGTAAGATTTTAACGAGATATGTTCCTTGTACGATGGACATTCAAGGAGGAGTGTTATAAAATAACAAATGTCCATAACCATTTCATATTCCCACTACTCATGTGATTCAATTAACCATTCAATATGAGAAATTGAATGAGTAATGCAATTCATTCAATTATTTATACACTTTTTTAATGATTCATAATCTCTTTTAATTCTATTCTTAATTTTGAAATCTACAAATAAAGTTGTTTGTTCATTGGTTTGAGTAAAAGTGTTTTGTGGAGATTGAGAGAATTATTTGAATTTATCATCTCTTATATTTACTTTATTTTACAGTGAAATTCGTTATTCTATCATCTTTCTCTCTAATTTTGTTATTATTACTATTTCTTTTATCATTAATAACTTAGTCCTTAATTTTGATAAATTATTCAATGTTTTAGTGGAAACATAAAGTCATTGACTTTTACGCTTAAATATATTAGCTGAAGCACAAAAGTGAATACTTTGTGCTTCCACCAAGACACTCGAGACTGTACCTTTAATTTTTTACCATGAATTTATAGTAAATTCTTCAGTACCAACTTTGTTATAAATATAATCTCAATGCCTTTACCACTCTATGGATGATTTATGGGAAACAAATTTCTTATTTATAGTCCAAATTTTTTATATTTTCACAAAAAAAAAAAAAAAAAAATCTTTTTTTAATGAAAATCGATATTGTATAAAGACAATAGTAGCACAAGGGAGATGACAAATACTCTTCACAACAGATGGTACAATTAGCCAAGATATTATTTCTACATCTTGGTTCTAAACTTTATTTTATTATTAAAATTAGAATATGTGTGGATTTGAGTTTTTAATTTGATGAGTATGTATTTATGTTTTTTTTTTGGTGAAAACTGGCCAGAATATAGCATGATTGTCGGAATTTGACCACTTGAGAAAAAAAGAAAATAGAAGATAATGCATTCTCCACTCAGAAATAGACGACCTGTCATCTATTAAGTTAATGTTGCGCGGTAAGTTCTTCCTTTCATTTTTTTTAACTTTTATATTTGGAAAGATTTCTGTTTTTATTTTCTCATATCTTTTATATTATGTGTATATATATATATATCTAATTCTATTATTTTCAACCAATTAGTATTAAAATATTAAATATAAAATAAATAATAATTTATACAGTTTCACATTAATTCTATAAAAGAATACAAATAAATAATTAAATAAATAAATATTTTATATACTTTCTTGTGAAATTTACTTAAAAGCTTTATTATTTTACTAAAAAAATATTTTTTTTCTATTGGTTCTACTTGCAAAATTCTAAATATCTTTGTTTTGATTACTCTCGGTGACTTTAGATTTATTTTCTAAATAACAAGACAGTAAATAAAGAAAACTAATTTATTTATAGATCTTTTATGGTGGTCAATTCTCATGTAAGGCGTTTATTGAGCATTGATGATATTAATAATGTCAAGTCCGCGCGTTATTATTAAAAATGAAATGGTCAGATCAAGGATACTACCATGACGTTACTCTATATTTTCAAACGAATGATACATGCTAATTCTAATTCTAAATTCTAAACAAAACTAAAAAAATTAAGTATTGTGACTGTTCATTTGACACTGTTCATTCACACAATACTATTATTCGCTTACTGTACAATTTTTTTTTCCTTTCAATTCGGGTTTTGGTTTTTTTTTTTTTTTTCATACAAAAGCCCTTCCATGTTATTCTTAATTTCTTTTCATGCCACTAAATGAAATTATGAAATTTCACATTTATCCTTCATTGATTTGCTTTTAATTTGCTTCTTTTGTTTTTTTCTGACCATCTCCATTTGTTTTAAACAAAGCATTTAATGCTCTGTCATTCATTGTTTTTTTCCCCTCTTTCTTTGATTTCGCAGACAAGAATTGCAGTGAAGAGTAAATTATAAATTGGTCCCTATTGTTTCCACAAACAAATCAATTAGTTTCTATAGTTTTAAAAATTGATTATTTAATTTTATTTGCATTTTTTTATTTATTTTTTTTCCGTTAACATATAGAAAAGAAATAAAAAAAATAAGTGAAGATATGAAAAGATTGATGAAAAAATAATATGTTTTATAATTAAGAAAAATTATCGTAATCAACACTCGGTTAAAATAATTAAATAATTATTTTTGAAATTAAAAAGACTAATTAATTAATTTCTCAAAACAAAAGAGACTAATTTATAATTTACTTTACGATTTAAGGAACTCCTTTATTATTATTTTCAGCTAATTTCTTCCTAGCCTATATAAAAAGAGTGTATTAAAAAGAATTGTATTAGGTATAAGAAACTTAATGATTTTATAAATATGATATGATGATTTTATTTCTGTGCCCAAAACTGTAGTCTAGAGACACTTTTATGCTTTTTTAAAAAAAATGGCTTATTTTTTAATTGCGAGTTGATTGTTCATATACACAAAAAACACTTGATATTTACTTTTTTAAAATGAATATTTTGAAATCAATTCCTCTCATATGAATTTAAAAACAATATCCAATGGTACCATAGTTTTTAAATAGAGTTTTTTTTTTCAAATATTATTTATTATTTTGAGTGTGTGTGTGTGTGTGTGTATTGTCGTTAACCGACGTCGGACGGGACTCCTAAAATTAAAATGCTAATGATATTAATATTTACAAGTTTATTTACGAGCTTTGGAGTCGCCACCTAGTATTAAGGAACTAGGAACCTAAAAATAACACTAGTTTAGAGATTCTATGGTAAGCGAGTTGGCTACACTTTTAGGAAGATAATTATTCACCCTAAAAGTGCCCTTTCCGAAGAAAGATACGACATCTTGTTTTAGTCCTAAATTTATCTCCTACATTGTTCATTTATGCCAATTTGTTTTCTAATTTTTAAACAATTATTTTAGCAAAATTTGATTTTTAGTTTTGAGCGTGGCATCATATTGAAACGATCGTCGATCCCCTTCATCGGGCGACACGTCGGTTCAAACATCAAATCCACTTTAAACCTCGACATGAATGGCGTGTCGGAGGACATTCGATTATGAAGATTTTTATTTATTATACCGACGAGTCCCTATCAAATAGGAGACCTCGTCACGAAACGACAATCCCTATCAAAAGGAGATTTCGTTGAGAAATTTCGAATAATTACAAACGATTATAAAGTACAAGCAATAAATTTTTAAAAAAATGAAAAAGAAAAAAAATACCTTAACCCAAGTAATCAAATACCGAAATTGAATACAAAATAAATAAAAAAATCTAACATTTTTTTTATATATATTTTTTACCCCTGTATATATATATATATATATATATACACACACGCACATATATAAAGTCGGACCAAATTAGTCCAACCACCCTTCCTCCCATTTCATTTAAAAAAAAAAAAAATTAGAACAGATTAATTGAGACTGAAGTCAAAAGAAATTGGCATGAGTTGGGTTACCTGGATGGAGCTTGCTGAATTGCAAGAATTAACTAGGCTGGCATGGTGATATTAGAGTCCTCTGTTGCAAGTGCTTGGCTGTGAGATTTATGAAGTTATACGCGTGTTTTGTTCAGTTTTGGAAAGAATGGATGGACGTTTTGCTTGTGTTCTCGAGAACTCGGGAAATCACAGAGAAAAGAAAAAAAAATGCCAAAACTCACTTCTGGAAAAACCTAGAAATTGAACCTCTAACCTGAAAAATTTTGATGAATGTTGCTGCTTAAAACCCCCTCCCATTCTCCTCTTTTTCTCCCCCTTTTTTTTTAGGATATTGCCCTTTTATAGATATTGAGAATTTGAGTTTTACCTTCAATCAAACACTTTCAAATTCTAATTTCATCCTAAATCAAATACCTTAAAATTTAGATTTTTTAGCTATTCAATTTGAACTCAAACTCTGTTATTGAAAGATGATCCAACTTAGCTAAACTGAATTTAAAAATTGGGATAAACTTCAATCTGTTTCTTTTTTTAATTTGTTTTTTGGTTTTGTATTTTTTGTATTTGTTTGTTTTTTTAATAATAATAATAATATAATAAAAAAATGGAAGTGCTTTTTTTGGTTATTACAGTTGCCCCCTCTTTACAAGGCTTATGGTGCAAAGTCAAATGAAAAAGATGTTTTACAATGACTTTGTTTAATAAGCTTGTAAAGAAATTTTTTTTGTTTTTTGTTTTTTTTTAATTTTATATATATGATTAAAATCAAGACTAAAATGACGATAGGATAGCCAAATTAAAGGACGGCCTGCCCTGAAACTTAAATATGCATTACATGGTCAAATTGAAGGGTGGCCTGTCCCGAAAATCAAACATGAAATACATGGCCAAATTGAAGGGCGGCCTGCCTTGAAAATTAAACATGCAATGTGGGGCCAAATTAAAGAGCGGCACTGTCCTAAAAATTAAATATGCAGTACATGCCAAATTGAAGGGCGACACTGCCCGAAAATTAAATATGCAATGCGGGGTCAAATTGTAGGGCGGCTTGCCCTGAAAATCAAACATGCAGTACATGGCCAAATTGGAGGGCGGCCTGCCTAAAAATTGAATATGCAATGCAGGGTCAAATTGAAGGGCGGCCTGATCTGAAAATTAAATATGCTGTGATTGCTAAGCAACTCTACCTAAAGCGATGAAGATCATTAGGCAACCCTACCTGAATGACGGACTAAATAGGCAACCTTGCCTTAAAATAAGAGAAGCATCTTTTCCTAAATGATGAACTAAAATTAGGCAACTCTGCCTAAAAAAGATCGTTAGGTAACTCTACCTAAACGATTGACTAAACGAGCAACTCGCCAAAAATGATATGGTCATTAGGCAACCCCGCCTGAATGATGAATTAGGCAACTCTGCCTGAAAAATGATCGTTATGTAACTCTACCTAAGCAATTGACTAAATAAGCAACCTTGCTTGAATGTTGAATTAGGCAACTTTGCCTGAAAAATAATTATTAGGCAACCATACCTAAACGATGGACTAAATAGGCAAACTTGCCTGAAAACGTACGTTAGGTAACTCTACCTAAATGATTGACTAAATTAGATAACTTTGCCTGAAAATGTACGTTAGGTAACTCTACCTGAGTGATTGACTAAATTAGGCAACCTTGTCTGAAAATGCGCTAAAAAGATGATAAAATTGCTATTATATTATTTATAATGAAATTAAATATCAAAATTATTCTCAAATAAAATAATAATAAATATATTTAAAAAAAACACATGATGGTCCCATACTTTTTAAAATGAGTTTTTTATGCACTTTTACAAAATTAATTATTATTATTATTTAAAATATATATGTATATAAACCTAATATACATATTTTTAAAAATTCATCTTTTCATCAACATGATAAAAAAATGTTTTAAATCTTAAATTTTTTAAGCATTTTTTTAAAATTAATTGTTGCTTTATTTTCTTAATACAATTCTATAAAATAAATAATTAAATTTATACATATATATATATATTAGGATTTATGATAAATTGAAACTTGCATTTTAGATTATTATAAATTTTTATTTTTAGAATCCATGCATAACAAAAAATAAATCGTGTTTTTTAAAAATAATCGTGTTTTGAGAAATTAATTAATTAGTCTTTTTAATTTCAAAAATAATTATTTAATTATTTTAATCAATGTTTATTATGATAATTTTTCTTATGAATTGTTAGATTATGATTTCAAAATGAAATCTAATTATAAATTCTATCAATCAAACGATTTATGTATATTATTGAAGTTTATATATATAAGGGTTACTTTAAAAATTATTAATGATCCAATTGATTTATTTGCTACGTTGGGAGGGTATGGTTTGTGGCTGTGAATAGCATTGAACCATGTTGAATGTTGGGTGAGTTGAGCAAGCACTTTGTGTAGTACTGTTTGTGCTGACTTCTTGTTAACCCTCCCTATTCTATCGACACAAATTCCTGCAAGTGCTTTTCTTTGACCTTCCGGTTCCTTTTGTCATAGCAACCTCCTTTCTTTTCGAAGTTTTTTTTTTTAATTTTTTTTCGAAAGTGATGGTAAGTGATTTATATAGCAATAATTTATCCGCTGTCGTGAAGTTTTCTGTTCTGGTCCCTCATCCTCTGGCAATCTCTTTCTAATCACGTGTTGGAAATGTCTCTAAAAATAGCCAAGCATGAACCACATCCTCTGAAGTTTTTTGGAGTTTTCTGTTCTGGTCCTTTTGTCATAGCATCCTCTGGTAAGTGATTTATATAGCAATATTCCTTACAACTAAATTTGGTAAGGAATATTCATAGCAAGACAACGAAATGAAAATCGTTCAGAAGGATTTTGGAGTTTTTTTAGGAAATAAAAGGCTGTTCAAAAAGTTAAACATTAAGAAAAAATTAAAAAAAAAATAAAAAAGCATATGAATTGTTAGATTATGATTTCAAAATGAAATCTAATTATAAATTCTATCAATCAAACGATTTATGTATATTATTGAAGTTTATATATTGGTTCCTTTAAAAATTATTAATGATTCTGGAGATGGGGTTAGGTGAGATCTTTTAGTTGTGCTTGCTGATCCAATTGATTTATTTGCTACATTGGGAGGGCATTGTTTGTGGCTGTGAATAGCATTGAACCATGTTGAACGTTGGGTGAGTTGAGCAAGCATTCTGTGTAGTACTGTTTGTGCTGACTTCTTGTTGACCCTCCCCATTCTAACGACACAAAATTCCTGCACCTGCTTTTCTTTCCTTTGACCTTCCGGTTCCTTTTATCATAGCAACCTCCTTTCTTTTCTAAGTTTTTTTCCCCCCAAAGTGATGGTAAGTGATTTATATAGCAATCATTTATCTGTTCTGGTCCCTTTTCCTCTGGCAGTCCCAAAATTGTAGTCTAGAGATATTTTTATGCTTTCTTTTTAAAAAAATAACTTATTTTTTTAATTAAGAGTTGATTGTTCATGTACACAAAAAACACTTGATATTTACTTTTTTAAATGAATATTTTGAAATCAATTCCTCTCATATGAATTTGAAAGCAATACCCAATGGTATCATAGTTTTTAAATAGAGTTTTTTATTCTAATATTATTTATTATTTTGAGTGTGTGTGTATATATATATATAATGATTTTATTTTTGTGTCTAAAGTTGTAGTCTAAAAACACTTTATGCTTTCTTTAAAAAAATGCTTATTTTTTAAAATATATAAAATAAACCTAATATAATACTTTTAAAAATTAATATTCTCATCAATACTATAAAATTTTATTTTAAATCTTTAAATTTTTATGCGATTTTCAAAAAAAATTAATTGTTGCTTTATTTTCTTGATATGGTCTTATAAAATAAATAATTAAATTTATAAATATTTTTTCAACGATTTTTGATAAATTGAAACTTGCCTTTATGCTTTCCTTTAAAAAATTATATTTGATGGTTGGTTTTGTTTTTCAAGAATTTTTTTCTGCATTGAATTGTAGTTCAAATCTATATGCATCTGTATTGATTTTGTGTGCTTTTTTTATTTGTGCTATGTGCAATTCATTTGATCAAATGTTTGAGCGCTAAAAAGATGATAAAATTACTATTATATTATTTATAATGAAATTAAATATCAAAATTATTCTCAAATAAAATAATAATAAAATGTATATTTTAAAAACAACACTTGATGGTATCATACTTTTTAAAATGAGTTTTTTATGCACTTTTACGAAATTAATTATTATTATTATTTTTAAAATATATGTATATAAACCTAATATACATACTTTTAAAAATTCAACTTTTCATCAACATGATAAAAAAAAATATTTTCAATCTTAAATTTTTTAAGCATTTTTTTAAAATTAACTGTTGCTTTATTTTCTCAATACAATTCTATAAATAAATAATTAAATTTATACATATATATATTTTTAGGATTTATGATAAATTGAAACTTGCATTTTAGATTATTATAAATCATTATTTTGAGAATTCATGCATAACAAAAAATAAATCGTCTTTTCTAAAAATAATCGTGTTTTGAGAAATTAATTAATTAGTCTTTTTAATTTCAAAAATAATTATTTAATTATTTTAACCAGTGTTGATTAGGATAATTTTTCTTAATTATAAACATATTATTTTTCATCGATCTTTTCATATTTTTACTTATTTTTTTTTCTTTTGTATATGTTAAAGGAAGAAAATAAATTGGAAAATGCAAATAAAATTAAATAATCAATTTTTAAAACTATAGAAACTAATTGATTTGTTTGTGAAAACAACAAGGACCAATTTATAATTTACTCTTCATTGCAATTTTTGCCTGCAAAAACAAAGAAAGAGGAAAAAAACAATGAATGACATAGCATTAAATGCTATGTCTAAAGCAAAAGAAGTGACCATAAAAAAAAAAAAAAACGAAAGAAGCAAATTAAAAGCAAATCAATGAAGGATAAATATGAAATTTCATAATTTTACTTTGTGGCATGATAGAAATTAAGAAGAAAATAAAAAAGCTTTTGTATGCAAAGCAAAAAAAAAAAAAAAAAAGGCTTTGCTTGGATAATGTTTATCGGCAATGAAGCGCGGGCCACATCCTAGTTACAACTAAATTTGGTAAGAGATATTCATAGCAAGACAACGAAATGAAAATCGGTTAGAAGAATTTTGGAGTTTTCTTAGGAAATAAAAAACTGGTCAAAAAGTTAAACATTAAGAAAAAATTAAAAAATATAAATAAAAATGCATATGAATTGTTAGATTATGATTTCAAGATGAAATCTAATTATAAATTATAAATTCTATCAATCAAACGATTTATGTATATTATTGAAGTTTATATATATATATATACGGGTTACTTTAAAAATTATTAATGATTTTGGAGATGGGGTTAGCTGAGATCTTTTAGTTGTGCTTGCTGATCCAATTGATTTATTTGCTACGTTGGGAGGGTATTGTTTGTGGCTGTGAATGGCATTGAACCATGTTGAATGTTGGGTGAGTTGAGCAAGCATTTTGTGTAGTACTATTTGTGCTGACTTCTTGTTGACCCTCCCTATTCTAACGACACAAATTCCTGCAAGTGCTTTTCTTTGACCTTCCGGTTCCTTTTATCATAGCAACCTCCTTTCTTTTCTAAGTCCCCCACACCCCACCCCACCCCCCCCCCCCCCCCCCCCCGGCGAAAGTGATGGTAAATGATTTATATAGCAATCATTTATCTGTTCTGGTCCATTTTCCTCTGGCAGTCTCTTTCTAATCAAGTGTTGGAAATGTCTATGAAAATAGCCAAGGTGTTTATTGATCATTGATGATATTAATAACGTCAAGTCCCCACGTTATTATTAAAAATGAAATGGTCAGGTCAAGGATACTAACATGACAATAACATGACGTTACTCTATATTTTCAAACCATCTAAAGCCACGGTATCAAAGCCATAGATTTATGGAGGTTGTATATTTATCGCTTATATAATTCATGTTTAGATTCTGCTAAAGAGATAAGAGTATAGACAATTGAGTCGGTGTGGTTGTCGTAAGTCCTTAAGGTTAGATAGTAAATCAGAGGAATCACCTTCATAACTTGCGTATCCCATGCTCTAAACCATAATCTAGCCATGGATTCTATATTCTGTAGATCTACTTCCTTTACAAACTCTTCTGTTTCGATTCTTCTGAATCTAGGAAGATAATAAATAGTGTTGAATATGTAATTGAAGATTTTGAAAAACAAATTGATGATTGGACAATACCTAAGATTCACAAAGATGAAATTTACAAAACCTCAAAATATAATCTTTTCAAAATAGATTTTACTATCAAAACCGAGGAAATGGACATTCAGCTTTTAAAACCCTTTGAAACAATTCATCTCCTCCCTTCCAAAACTTGGAATTAAACCGCTTACAAAAGAAGGATTAAACACTTCAATCTCGACAGATCCTTAGAGACAATAGGTTTACCAATTTTCGGGACTCTCCGCTTAGTTCTATTGAGTCCAGTTTATGCAATGAACATATATCCTTTGATTGTTACCCAAATTTTATGGTATCTTTAAAAGACAAAAACATTCTAAAGTCTCTAGTACTCCAAATCAAAACTCATAATTACAACATGATGGAAGGATCAATCCCAGTTGCATTAATCACAAAAATCCATTATAAGGCCATGAACTCGCCTTTGTCTCAAAACACAAAAGACAGTCAACCAAAGGAGAAACCCTTCTCCTACAAACAGACTTGACCAAGTCTAACACCGTCATTCCTACACCTATTAAATGGAAAGATATTGTCTTACCGGACGAATGGGTCTTGGAGTAACCGGACACTGGATCTCTACCAATGCTAGAGATCCCAAAACCAAACACATAAATTAGATCTATAGCCCGACATATAGATGGAAGTGTTAGACTCTCATTTGACGGAAAATTTACCAGCAGTAGATTTTCCGACGTTGCCTCTAGTTTTACGACTTATGACTTAGGAAGATTTTCTGAAATCCCTTCGTCATAAATTTACAAAATGATAGGACGGATACGGACTTAGACCAAAGTCTATCACCTCTAAAACAACAACATAGGTTTTCAACCTCGACGTTCCTAACCCTGTTTTACAAAATGTTGATTATTGTACAAATATCCTAAAACCTATATATTCAAATCAAGATGAATCTCCACCTACATCTCCTACTACATCTGCTATCATCGATAATATTGCAAATAAATGTAATGCCTTGTCCGATGATACCTTTACGGTAGACAAACAATATCCGCATGATGATTTCTATACAAAACATAATTTTGAAAAAAGAATTTGGTTCTTTAAAAACTTTCTAGATAACAAAAAAGATATTCAAAATAAATTTTATGCGTTTGTGAATGTTCATAAGATTCATATATTGTTCTTTGATTGGTTTGAATTATATGCTAATGATAATTTAATTGATTATCCTTTTGCTAAGAATTTGAACCACGTTACCACCGGGAAAAAAACCCATATTTGGAAAGTAGAAGGACGGATGATTCATTCTAACCATTCTTTATCTAGGAAATTAGCCTTTTCGCACGGAGAAGCTAAAATTGAAGCTTGTCCTTATAAAATCCCCAAAGATGATGACTCGGTCAACATCAAGAATATTGTTCAACGGAATAATTTTACAAATACAAACCTTCGAACCATAGAAAAACAACTGGTTAGGATAGAAAGTTATATCCATAAGTCGGTTGTTTACGCCATTTCGTTGCTCCAAAAGAAACTAAGTATGAAGATAAAAAACTAAAAAACCCAGTCTTCAAACCTTTCTAGGTTTCCAAATCAAGCCAACAACAAATTCATTCAAACCAACTTGAGTTTGCTAGAGCCATTAGAGACCAACTCGGTAGGATAGGAATATCTTTCGAAGGTACCTCTAAGCAAATAGCTTCAAAACTCCCCAATCAAATAGTGTAAATGTTTTGGACCAAAACTTAGAGACAAAATCTATCGCTGAAATTAATAAGTTTCACTAGAAAAACCCATTACCTATGATCACCGCCCCTAACATAAGAGAAATGCCAAACAAGTTAGCACAACCTAGGTTTAGTGCCTCTTCCAATTACGAATAGACCATAGATGGATTATCGGAGTATAATATCCTTAGCTTACTCCAACAAATGACCATGGCCGCTAACGCCTACAAAACCTAAAGCTGGAACCCACGACCATGCGATAGCTGAATTGCTCATTATTGGTTTTTCGGCCAATTAAAAGGATGGTGGGACTATCATCTCATCGTCCAACAACACTAAAAAATCCTAAATGCTATAGAAAATTATCAAGAATGATTCCCCATTTTAGATGATTTAGGTGAACCAATTCAAGATGTAATATCAACACTCATCCCGACCATTTTCCTACATTTCATAGGAGATCTCTCACACCTTAAATATAAAAATACCGAACTTCTAAGTAACCTTATATGCAATAAACTTAGTGATTTTCAGTATTACAAAACCACATTCTTGACCGAGTCATGCTTAGGAAGATTCTAATCGGCCTTTTTGAAAGGAGAAATTCCTTACAGGACTTCCTATACTTTTAGGTGAAAAGGTCAAAACTAGGATCAAGGATGCATTTGGTGGCCGGATTCCTTATGACCAATTAACCTATGGTGAATTAATTAGTCTTACCCAAAACGAAGGATTTAAATATGTCGGGATTTAAAATTACAAAAACACCTTAAGTGGGAAATGAAAAAGACCGGACGAGGAATTAGGAAGTTTACGTAAACAGTTTGATATTTCTACTTCAAAACCTTCGGGATGTAAAAATAAGCTGTGATGCTAAGGCCTATAGAAAATCCTATAAAAAGCCCTATCGTCATCATAAAGGAAAGCCCAAAGAAGTAGAACCCTTCTATCAAAAACCTTTCCAAAAGAAAACCCAAAAGCCCTTTAGAAAAATCCAGTTTAGGCCCAAGCCCGAACTAACCAAAAGGACTTTACCTATTACAAATGCGGTAAAAACGGCCACATATCAAAATATTGTAAGATGAATACCGGACTATAAGAACTTCACCTAGAAGAAGAGATTTACAACAAAATCTCTACCTTGTTAATAGAATCATCCGACCTTTCGGACTATTCCGATAGAGAAGAAACCTTCCAAGTAGATGAACTTGTAACATCCTTTAGCTCAAACCCTAGTTCGGATAATGAACCTACAACTAAACAAATCAATGTCTTAACCAAGGATCGGGACCTTATCTTAGACATTATTCGGAAAATTAAGGACCTTCGATTACAAAAAGAATACTTAGACGGACTCTTAAAGTCTATAGAAGATAAGCCTATAGAAAAACCAAAACCCTTCATCCTACCTTCCACTAGTACTAATACCTACGACCTTACGACCATACTAGATAGGAAGAAGAAAATCAAAAACACTTGACCACAATTCAGGACCTTCGATCCAAAATTAAGGTTATCAAAACTAAGCTCAAAGAGCTCAAGGAAAGATAGACTAGAGACTCCGAGTCTCTTAAAAACCTTGTTAGAAACAAAGGCGAGAAGAAGAGTCAAATTCGACTCTAAAAATCTTGAAGAAAACCAATAGTTACAAAACCTTGAAAATCTAGAACGAGTTTCAAAAGATTTCTGTTTGTGCTTAGAGAAGTTACTTCAGGAAATACTTGATTAAAATTACTCTTGTATTTCGGAATGATTTCAAAATTGATACTATTACCTTGTTTGATACTGGTGCTGATTCAAATTGTATTAAACAAAGCATTCTCCCAAAACGTTTTCATGTACAAACCAAAGAACGTCTTTCTGCAGTAAACAATTCCAAAATGACCATTAAAGGAAAAACGAAGCCTCGTGTTCAATGGAAATACTAGAATAAAAATCATTTTCTACTAATTGAAAATATGCATCATATGGTAATCTTAGGAACGCCTTTCATTAATTTGATTACTCCATATTCTGTGAAGCATGATTGCATATCATTCAAAAATAGAAATACAAAACTTGTTTTTCCGTTTCTAGAAAAACCTAGAACTAGGAATCTTGACATCATCAAATCATGTTCCATTTATAGCTTTGAATTAAATGCTCTGATTGCTGGAAAACAATAACATTTAATGCATTTAAAGCATGATGTTTCTTTACAACAAATCCAAAGACAATTACAAAATGAATTTCTAAAAAAGAAAATTTTAGATTTTCAAAGCATGCTTGAAAAAGAGATTTGTTGTGATTTGCCAAATGCCTTCTGGAATAGAAAAAACCATAGTGTTCACCTACCCTATGAAATAGTTTTTGACGATAAACAAATCCCTACCAAAGCCAGACCCATTCGGATGAATGCTGACTTAGAAAAACATTATAGGTTAGAAATTTAGGATTTAGAAACTAAGGGTCTTATCCAAAAATCTCAATCATCCTGGTCTTGTGCACTTTTACGAAATTAATTATTATTATTATTTTTAAAATATATGTATATAAACCTAATATACGTACTTTTAAAAATTCAACTTTTCATCAACATGATAAAAAAAAATATTTTCAATCTTGAATTTTTTAAAGCATTTTTTAAAATTAACTGTTGCTTTATTTTCTCAATACAATTCTATAAAATAAATAATTAAATTTATACATATATATATTTTTAGGATTTATGATAAATTGAAACTTGCAGTTTAGATTATTATAAATCATTATTTTGAGAATTCATGCATAACAAAAAATAAATCGTGTTTTGAGAAATTAATTAATTAGTCTTTTTAATTTCAAAATAATTATTTAATTATTTTAACCAGTGTTGATTAGGATAATTTTTTTTAATTATAAAACATATTATTTTTTCATCAATCTTTTCATATTTTCACTTATTTTTTTTATTTCTTTATTTCTTTTGTATATGTTAAAGGAAGAAAATAAATTGGAAAATGCAAATAAAATTAAATAATCAATTTTTAAAACTATAGAAACTAATTGATTTGTTTGTGAAAACAACAGGGACCAATTTATAATTTACTCTTCATTGCAATTTTCGCCTGCAAAAACAAAGAAAGAGGAAAAAAAACAATGAATGACATAGCATTAAATGATTTGTCTAAAGCAAAAGGAAGTGACCATAAAAAAAAAAAAAAAAAGAAGCAAATTAAAAGCAAATCAATGAAGGATAAATATGAAATTTCATAATTTTACTTTGTTGCATTATAGAAATTAAGAAGAAAGTAAAAAAGCTTTTGTATGCAAAGCAAAAAAAAAAAAAAAAACCTTTGCTTGGATAATGTTTACCGGCAATGAAGCGCGGGCCACATCCTAGTTACAACTAAATTTGGTAAGGGATATTCACAGCAAGACAACGAAATGAAAATCGGTTAGAAGAATTTTGGAGTTTTCTTAGGAAATAAAAAACTGTTCAAAAAGTTAAACATTAAGAAACAATAATAAAAAATATTAAAAATGCATATGAATAGTTAGATTATGATTTATTTGCTACGTTGGGAGGGTATTGTTTGTGGCTGTTAATAGCATTGAACCATGTTGAATGTTGGTTGAGTTGAGCAACCATTTTGTGTAGTACTGTTTGTGCTGACTTCTTGTTGACCCTCCCCATTCTAACGACACAAAATTCCTGCACGTGCTTTTCTTTGACCTTCCGGTTCCTTTTATCATAGCAACCTCCTTTCTTTTCTAACGTTTTTTTTTTTTTCCCCCTGAAAGTGATTTATATAGCAATCATTTATCTGTTGTCGTGGAGTTTTCTGTTCTGGTCCCTCATCCTCTGGCAATCTCTTTCTAATCATGCGTTGGAAATGTCTATAAAAAAAAATAGCCAAGCAAGGGCCACATCCTAGTTGCAACTAAATTTGGTAACGAATATTCATAGCAAGACAACGAAATGAAAATCGGTCAGAAGGATTTTGGAGTTTTTTAAGGAAATAAAAGGCTGTTCAAAAAGTTAAAACATTAAGCAGGGTTATTGAAAGTCGAAACTAAAAATTTTCACGTGGTGGTCTTTCACTGAACGAAGGCCTAGTGCGACTGGTGAGCTTGTTAAATGATCCAATGGCCAATATTCTACTGTTAAGACGCGTGGCCTATCCTTGGTGGGGTTCCACCTAAGCTGGACCAATAGCCATCATTGGTCATGTACGATCTTAATAACGCTTAGCCTTATTATAAAATAATAATAAAAAATAAATAAATAAATAGAAATGGTCCGGTCGAGGACACTAGCAAGACGTTACTTTATATTTTCAAACGAATGATCCAGGGACAACATAAGTTATGTAGTGATGTCCCATCAATCGCATTATGGGTTTGGCGTACGTCTAAGAAAAGATAAAATTCAATTAATATAATTATTTATTTATTTTTTTATAAAGGTTGGTATTTTCTTTCTATTCTCTTGAAGTATATAAATAATATTTATTGTTTATTAGTTTGAGTAGAAGTATTTTATAAATATTAAGATAACCATTTGAATTTATTATCTTTTATATCTACTTTATTTCAAAATAAAATTTATTATTTTATTATATATTTTTTTAATTTTATTATTATTGTCATTTATAACGTAGTCTTTAATTTTAATAAATTATTCAATGTTTTGGTGGAAACATAAAGTCGTTGACTTTTACGTTTAAATATGTTAGCCGAAGCTGAAAAGTGAATACTTTGTGCTTTCATAAGATACTCGAGACTGTACCCTTAACTTTTCATCGTGAATCAATATTAAATTCTTCCGTACCAACTTTGTTATAACTATAATTTCAATGCCTTTACCCCTCTATGGATGATTTATGGGAAAATAATTACTTATCAATTGTCCAAATGTTTTATATTTCAAAAAAAAAATTCTTTTTTTTTTTAATGAAAATGGACATGTATGGAGACAATAGTAGCACAAGGTAGATGACTAATACTCTTCCAAACAGATGGTATAGTTAGTCAAGATACTATTTCTACATCTAGTTCTAAGTTTTATTTTATTGTTAAAATTAGAATATGTGTGGATTTGAGTTTCTGAGTCTTTAATTTCAAGAGTTTGTGTTTTTTTTTTTTTTGTGAAAAATAAACAAAGAAATATATATTTTGGTGGTTGTGGATGATACTGGCCGGAATCCGACATGATTAACTTATATATTTGGAAAGATTTCTATTTTTATTTTTCTTATATCTTTTAAATTATCTGGAGATATCTAATTCTATTATTTTCAACCAATTATTATTAAAATATTCAATATAAAAATAAATAATAATTTAAATTGTTTCACATAAATTCTATCAAGGAATACAAATAAATAACTAAGTAAAAAAATATTTTATATACTTTTATGTGAAATTTACTTAAAAGCTACATTATTTCACTAAAAAAACATATATTTTTTTCTATTGGTTCTGCTCGCAAAATTCTAAATATCTTTGTTTCGATTACTGTCAGTGACTCTAGATTGATTTTCCAAATAACAAGACAGTAAATAAAGAAAACTAATTTATTTATAGATCTTTTATATTTGTTAATTCCGATGTGAGGTATTTATTGATCATTAATGATATTAACAATGTCAAGTCAACACCTTATTATTGAAAACGAAATAGTCAGGTGAAGGGCGCTAACAAGACGTTAATCTATATTTTCAAAAGAATGCTCCATGAAGACTATAATTTATCTAGCAATGCCCCTACAAGTGGCATTATGGGTCTGCCCTGAATAAGCTCATTTTCCAGAAAAATTCAGTGGCTTAAATGTAAAACCAACTTTCTTGCTTAAAGATCAAAACATAAATCATTCTATACAATAATCAAGACATAAATCATTCATACCCATTCAGGATCTTGAATAAAATAATAATCACATGAGTAAAGCGAATAAATTACTTACCTTGAGCGGAATTCATCATGATGTAGAGAGAGCTTTCAACAATCACGAACTTTATAAATTAGTTTCTCTCCCTTTACCCTCTTTTCGTAGCAGGTGGCTTGATAGATAGCCAAAATACGTACGTTACGTATTTTTATGTTTTTGTCTACATATTCCTTTAGGGTAGAGAGAGGACTAGTTTATATACCTATTATTATTAAATTTTGTACGTCCATCAAGTACTAAATTAACGGTCCAGATTTAACATACTATTAAATTAAGAAAACCCTAAACCAACTTAATATGGGCTTACATAAAATATGAGCCATAACATCGAGCCATATTTCTTACATTCTCCCACTTGGTCGGATGTTTCATCATTACATTTAATAGTATAACATAAGGCTAGCAAAATTAAATCTTATAAAGCGTTAACATCATAAGTACCTCAACAAAACAAATCACATAATGTGGGTTATGGCGGTCATACACGGTATAGTCGTATACTCCCTTCCATATACCACTACATTAAGAACTTATTATGTTAGGTTCATAAGTTACATATAAACAACATATAGTCCACATACTTGTTATGAAAATACATATAAATTTCTTATTCAAACAATCATGTATACATAAACATAATGAATAAGAAATATAAAATTCAGAAACATATCATTATTGAGCTCAAGAGTGTTAAAACATCATCATCAATCATCGATACAACCAAGACCCATCCTAAGCACATGTTCTTTGAAAGTCTTTGGTTGTAAACCCTTAGTTAAAGGATCTGCAACCATGAGATCCATCCTAATATGTTCTATACACACTCTTTGTTTCGAATCTCCTCTTTAACAATAAAATACTTTAATTTCATGTGTTTTGCACCTCTAGAGTATTTGTCATTTTTAGAGAAGAAAACCCGCTGCAGAATTATCACAATAAATTCTCGGCGGCTTCATTGACTGTGTCGACAACCCCAAGCCACGAAATAAAGTTCCGTGGCCATAATGCATGAATTGTAGCCTCATAACAAGCTACAAATTCTGCTTCCATAGTGGATGAAGCAATGATAGATTGTTTGACACTTTTCCATGAGATTGCTCCTTCTGCTAATAGGAATAAATAGCCAAACGTTGACTTTCTACTATCAACACATCCAAGAAAATCTAAATGCGAATATCCAATCACTTCTAAGTGATCGGACCTCTTGTAAGTGAGCATATAATCCTTTGTTCCCCGAAGGTATCTCAACACTTTCTTTGCGGCTTTCCAATGATCAATACCAGGATTACTTTGATATCTACCCGAGCATCTCTACTGCAAAGCCGATGTCGGGTCTAGTACGGGTTTGTAGGTACATCAAACTACCCACAACGAAGCATATGGAATTGTTTCCATTTTCTTACGTTCCACATCATTCTTTGGACATTGCATAAGACTAAATTTATCTCCCTTTTGAATAGGGATTACACTGCTGAGCACTTGCTCATGTTAAATTTCTCAAGAATTTTCTCAATATAGCTTTTTGAGACAATCCTAATAAACCTTCGATCTCTTACGGAATATTGAAATTCCAATCACATAGGATGCCTTTCCCATATCTTTTATTTCAAAACTCTTAGAAAGAAATTCTTTAGTCTTATGCAACAAACCCAAGTCATTAGCGACGAAGCAAAATGTCATCAACATATAGAACTAGAAATATAAACTTACTCCCACTAATCTTTCGATAAATACACCGATCAACGAGTGATTTTCTCAAAGCTGAAAGAGTTAATGGTATTATTGAACTTAATATACCATTGCACGGAAGCTTGTTTAAGTCCATATATTGACTTCTTCAATTTACACACCATACTTTCTTTACCTTCAATGGACAAACCTTCGGGTTGATCCATATAAACTTCCTCCTCAAGATCCTCATTCGGAAAGGCCGTTTTCACATCCATCCGATGTAGCTCTATATCAAATTGAGCCACTAATGCTAAAATTATTCTCAATGAATCTTTCTTTGAGACAAGTGAAAAGGTCTCCTTATAATCAATGCCATCTTTACGAGTGTAGCCTTTGGCAACAAGTCTAGCTTTATATCTTTCAACATTACCATTCGAGTCGCATTTGGTCTTAAAAACCCATTTGCAGCCAACTCGTTTAGAACCTTCCAGTAAGTCTACAAGATCCCAAACATTGTTTTGAGCCATTGATTTCAACTCTTCTTTCATAGCATCAATCCATCTTTCGGACTTATCACTACCTATAGCTTGTGAAAACGAAACAGGATCATTATCAATGCCACAATCAAAATCGACTCTTGTAAATAAACCACATAATCATTAGAAATAGCCGACCTTCTAACCCTTATAGGTCTATTTAAAGCTATACCAATCGGTTCATTTGCATGAGCTAATGGTAAGTTAGGTTCTTCATGGGGTGTTTCTTCATTATCCAAATGTTGTTCTTGATTATTTTGATCTTCCAAAACGAGAACAACATTTGTTGTGGTTGTGTATTTAAGAACATTTATGGGTAATGGAATATTAACCCTTATTTCATTGATATCCACAACCTCGTTTTTCAGCACTCCCACTAACCTCACCATTCTCTAAAAATTTGGCATTAGTCTGTTTCAACAATTCTAGAGCCGTGGTTCGGACGAGTAAAACCTATACCCTTTGGATTTCTCCGGGTAACCTATAAAGTAACCACTAACTATTCGAGAATCCAGTTTTCTTTCATGTGGATTATAAATTCGTGCTTCGATGGACAACCCCAAACATGCGAGTGTCTTAAACTAGGTTTCCTTCCGAGTCCATAACTCGAAAGGAGTTTTAGGAACCGCCTTGCTAGGAACCCTATTTAACGGATACATAGCAGTTCAAGTGCATACGTCCACAAACTTTTGGGTAATGAGGAATTACTCATCATACTCCTAACCATATCCATTAATGTTCTATTTCTTCTTTCCGCCACACCATTACGTTGCGGTGTGCCGGGCATAGTATACTCGTGCACATATGCCATGACTTTCGAGGAACTTAGCAAACGGACCGGGACATTGTCCGGATTCATCATATTTTCCATAATACTCACCACCTCTATCGGATCTTATAATTTTCACCTTTCTATCTAATTACCTCTCAATCTCTTTTACAAACACCTCAAGGGCATTTATAGCTTGAGATTTTTCATGCGAGCAAATAGATATATCCATACCGTAAAAAGTCATCTATAAAGGTGATGAAATATTTTTCTCCATTAAAGGATGAAGTGTCAAATGGTCCACAAATATCGGTGTGTATTATTTCAGTAGTCGACTTGCTTCGTGGCTTCTTTCTTATTATGTTTGGTTTGCTTGCCCTTAATGCATTCCATACATAAGCCAAGATCGATAAAATCTAGATTCGGTAGAATCTCATTCTTTACTAATCTTTCTAACCTTTCTTTGGATATATGACCCAAACATTTATGCCACAAGTAAGCGGAATGTTCATTCGCCAAACTCCGTTTCATTCCAACATTATGATTAACAATAAATAGGGATTCGGAAAAACCAACATCAAGTTTCAATTTATATAGACCATCCATAAGCATTGCATAACCGATAAAGCAATTATTCTTATACAAATTGAAACAACCACGTCCAACCTCAAAAGTATAACCACTAGCATCAAGTCTAGAAACAGAAACTAAATTTCTAGAAATTGAAGGTACATAGAGAGTGTTCATTAGATCCAAGTGATGTCCAAGTATCTAATGTCAACTCCGTAGGTCTCCACACCTTCAATTGGGGCCTTCATTCGGTTCCCCATAAACGGAAAATTGCTAGTTGGGCTTATGGTTTGGATTGTAAGAAATCCTCGCATAATATTGGAAACATGAGTAGTGGCACCGTAATCAAACCACCAAATATTAGAAGGAACTTTAGATAAGTTTGATTCAAAGCATACGAAACATAATGCATACCTTTCTTTTCGAACCAAGCCTTACGTTTTGGGCAATCCTTCCGATAATGTCCTTCTTTCTTGCGAAATGACATTTATCTAACTTTTGTCCCTTCCTTCCATCATCGACAACTCCGTAAAACTTTAGCGAGTTCTTTCTTCTTGAAATTCTTGGACTTTGGTTTGAATCTTTTTCCGACTCCTTAACCCACTAGGCTAATAAAATGAACTCCTTGTTTCTTTAATCTTGCTTCCTCCCGAATAAGCTTACCTGGATAGTTCATCGATATTCCACTTATCCTTTAATGTGTTATAATTGATGTGGAACGATCCATATTCGGTAGGAAGTGAGTTCATGATAAGCCGCACTAAGAAGGAGTCTTCCACAGTCATGCCCGATGTCTTAAGTCTTGCTCGCAATGTTAGTCGTATCAAGGACATGTTGCTCGCATACTCTTTGACCCATCAAACTTCATGGTCGTGAGTTCGGCCTTAAGTGTCCCCGCAAGTGCCTTGTCGGCAGAACGGAACTTCTCTTCCACAAGCTTAAGAAAATCTTTATCATTCGATTTTCGAGTGCTAGGAAGAGTAGACTTAATGTTGTTGGCAATCGACATTCGCATAAAATTCAAACATAATCTGTTAGACCTTACCCACGCCTTATGGTGTGCTTTTTCAGCCTCCGTACTAGTAGCATTAAGGTCAGCGAGGCTTATCCTCTAACGACGCCAAGTCAAGATCCAAAGCACCTAAATGGAAAGTGATTTGTTCGCTCCATTCGGAGAAATTCACACCGATAAACAAGGTAACGAGAAGATGCTTGAGAATGAAGGCTAATAGCCGCAAACATATAAACACTTACTTATTAACGATTCATACGGAAAGCATATACATTAAATATATTACGAGTTTCCTTTGGGTAAACACAACAATACATATCATCACTATCATTCGGATGCCATTTAGACTTTATAAGAAATTAAATAAACATTTTTCAAATACATATAGCATCTTTGGATAACTATATATATGTAACAAGAGTATAACAATTTCTTCCTTTATATTTATTAGTTATAGAACATTGATTTACCTTTGGGTAAAGTCCTTAATTTCTATCAACTAATAAATTTATAATTTTTAATAGCATTTTATAAAAATACATAAATTATATGACCACACATTCAAAATTAATTTGGCCACTTTGGTGACTAACAAATCAATTTAATCATATTGTCATATATATATATAAAATAAAAATAATTTTTATTCTCAATAGCATTTCATAAAAAACACATAAATTATATGATCACATATTCAAAATTAATTTGGCCACTTTGGTGACTAACAAATCAATTTAATCATACTATTATATATATATATATATATATATATATATATATATATATAAAGAAAAAATGCATACATAATTCATACATACACACACACATATATATATTTTCTCTTTGGCTGGCTGTATGGCCTGCTGCTGTGCGCAGGCCTTTTGTGCGAGCGGCCAGTCGCGCTTGCTGTGTTCAAGGCTTGCTGCATGGCCTGCTGTTGTGCGCAAAGCCAATCGCGCAGTGCGCGACTGTGTGGCCTTACTGCGCAGGCCTCTTGCGCGAGCGGCTAATCGCGCAAGGCGCGACTGATTTTTTTTTTTAAACATTGACAGTGTGATATTACTGTTAATGATTTGCTGTTGCCAATTGTTGGCAGTGGCAGTAGCTTAATCCCTTTTTTTTATTTATTTAATCATCAAATCAATAATCTAAGGATTATTATCTATCCAAAACCAGGCTCGATACCACATGTAAAACTAACTTTCTTGCTTAAAGATCAAAACATAAATCATTCTATGCAATGATCAAGACATAAATCATTCATGCCCATTCAGGATCTTGAATAAAATAATAATCACATGAGTAAAGCGAATAAATTACTTACCTTGAGCGGAATTCATCATGATGTAGAGAGAGCTTTCAACAATCACGAACTTTATAAATTAGTTTCTCTGCCTTGACCCCTTTTCCGTAGCAGGTGGCTTGATGGATAGCCAAAATACGTACGTTCGTATTTTTATGTTTTTTTCTGCATACTCCTTTAGGATAGAGAGAGGACTAGTTTATATACCTGTTAATATTAAATCTTGTACGTCCATCAAGTACTAAATTAACGGTACAGATTTAACATACTATTAAATTAAGAAAACCCGAAACCAACTTAATATGAGCTTACATAAAATATGGGCCATAACATCAGGCCATATTTCTTACATTATATCGTTTGAGAATAGCAAACCCGTCACCATCTGACTTGTAATTTATTCATTGTTAGGTTTGCCATGATATCTTCTCAGGTCAGCTTTTAATTCAAGATTAATTTCATTATAAACTAGGTTTTAGACGAGCCATCTCTATTTAAATTGATATATTTACAGAATTTTTTTAATAAATTAATTTAAAAATTGAATTTGCTTATCACTAGAGATCCAACTTTGAAATAATATTAAGGTTAATATTTTCACATGTCTTTACCTAATATAATAAATCAATTTTCTTATATATTCTTAAAATAAAAAATCATGTCTAATTTGTTTTTATATTTTGAAATAGTTTCTAATCTATCATTTTAATTAGGATTTTCAACTAATTTTCACAAATTAATTTTTATATTAATAAAAATAGATTATTTTTATTAAATAACAAAAAAAGTTAATTAAATCGCATATCATATACTTAATTTATAATAAATTAATTTAAAATTTTAACTAAAAATTAGATTATTAGAATATAAAAACAGATTGAAAATGACGGATCCGTTAAATTGCATCATGGAATTTGTGTGTCAATCTGTAACCTTTCTAGCCGGTTAATGCTAATCATGCCAGACTTCGTCCCGGTAACACTGTCGGGGCGCACCGAAATGCCAGATTCATGACAAGAAGACAACGTTTTTTTTCGCGTGAAGTTTTTATTATGAGCCACTTAAATTGTAGGGGTTTTATATGAATTTCATGGGGAAGGAAATTTGGTCCCGGTCAATCTATTCTTTGTTTTAATCATGCCAGATTGATTGGGCACAAGGAGACAACAACATTGGGTGCCATTTGGTGCCGGCACCAACTGTGATTTTGGAACAGTGTGAATCAGACACGGTTTGATTGGGTAAATGCTTTTGATTTGGTGATTTGTGGGACCAGATAGTGCTTTCATTTCCGTAACTTTCATCGCAAGTGCCTAAACTTAAAACGTAAATAGTCTTTAGAAATTTTATATTTTTATATTATTTTGTATCTATTCGATATGGCATTGTTTTTTTTTTTCTTTAATGTTTTTGAATGTTAAAAAAATTTATCCAATATCAAAAAAATACAAAAAATAAAATATGAAAATATAAAATTAAAAATAGATAATCTGTTACGAGGCTTTAAGTTTTTTTTTAATAACTTGAACACCTTAATTGAATAGGGTTAGAAATTGGAGGATTGTTATATAATTTTTCTTTTTCCACTTGCTGATTTGTCTTGCTTGGCTCGATTACATGGAATTAATTACGATGTGACTTCAATGCGCTTTTTCTTTTCCAACTGGAATTCTTTGTTTTTTTTTTTTTCAGACCATTTTAAAAATAGACTTTTTAAGTCCGCTATTTATCAACCTGATATATTTTGAAAAAGTTTAATAAATTCTTCAAAAAAAAATCTTGAAACTGAAGATATCTTCTTAAATAAAAAAGCTAAACCAATGACATTCTATTTTATGAATTTAAATGATTTTTAACGTGACTTGAACGTATTTGTTCTATAGGCAAAAAATAAATGCCATTTTGATAATGTATTCCTACAAAATCATTGAAGGACAGAGAAAATAATTGTGCCATTAATTGCGATTTGTTTATCGGTATAAAGACAAAGGGAGATTTGCTCCTATTGAAAATCATTTGATTTAACTTATACTAAAGATTTTTTTTTTACGAGGCGGCAATGTGGCGTCCAATCTATTTTTGGTGGCAATCATTTGATGTATATTTTTTTTCATATTACAAATACTCTAAAACAAAAGTCACATTTACTATATATTTATTGTTTTTTTTCACTATTTAATAAATAATATTTTTTGGATTTTTTTTTACTCTAAAACACTTTACTGTTAAATTTTTTTTCTCTTCTCTGTCGGCCTTTCTTCAACTTTTTACAAGCAATGGGTTTTTTTTTCTTTCTACTTTCACTATACATGTTTTTCCTCCTTTGCCTTTTTTTTCCCTATAAATTTAGTTTTTTATTTAATTTTTAAAAATTTTTAGGTTTATTTTATTTTGATCTCTAAAATTTTAATCCCCTAACTGATGCACTACATATAGTTTTTTTCTTTACTTTTTTTCATCGATTTATGTTCTTTTTTTATTTAATTAGGTATTAAAATTTGAAAAAATGAATCGATATTTTTTTACACAAACTAACTATTTATATAATAAATACGATATTTTTTATATTTATATGATATATTCTTTTCTTTTTTACTTACGTTTTATTTTTATAATTTTCATAAATGTATGTTTTTTTATTTAATCGGGTGCTCTATCTATCGGTAGCGTCGTACGGATAATTTTAAAAATTAATCTTTTTATTAACGTTAAATAAATTTTTTTCTTATTTATTAATTTTTAAAAGAATGATACATTACTTTATAACTAAAAGAGGTGGGATGTTTGAATAGTGATTTTCACTATTCACCATCTCACAAATCACTATTCACTATTTTTTTTTATAATTTTCAAGTTGTTTCATTTTAGTCCCTGATGTTTTTTTAAAAAAATTTAACCCCCTAGCTGGTATACTACACATTTGTTTTTGAGTTTTTTCCCTTTGATTTTTTTCATCAATTTATATTTTTTTATTTAACTGGATGTTAAAATTTTAAAAAATCGATCGTTATTTTTTCATATAAATCGACGATTATATAATATATACGATATGTTTTTAGATTTTAGAACAAATATATACTACTCGTTATTGTTTAAAATTGATCTTTTCAATTTATTATAAAAATTCACTTCAAGTTAATTTTTATTCTTATTTTTATATAATTTTATTTATTAACAAATATGATTTATTTTCTCTATATATGGATTCGAATAAGTTTTTTTTACAACTATTTTTATTTGCTTAATTCTCATATAATCAAAATTTAAAAATAAAATATATGTATTTTATTTTCTTATTCTTTATATAATCAAATTTTATCAAAATCAATTATATATATTTTTTATTGCACTCTATCAACTTCACTATATATTTTATAATTTAATTTTTTTAAAAATATTTTTCAATTTATGCTATACATTCTCACTCATTGAGTATGGTCATAATATATAAAATAATAATAATAATATTAGAGTTATTGATTTTATTAGAAATCGATTGTGTATCTACACATAATACCAACTATTTGTTATTATTTTTTAATATTTTAAAATTATTTTTTAAAATAAAATAATTGAAATAATATTTTAGAATAACCGCCTAATAATTCAAATACAATTTTGTATACTAATATTATTCATTATTTTGTATATATATATATATATATATATATATATATATATATCAAATGTAAATATTTTAAAAAATAATCTTCTCATGAGTAAAAAAGCTTTATTTGTTAATTTTCATACAAGTTTTTATATTAATTGTTGTTTTATTTCTTCGATGTAATGTTATGAAATAAATATTAAGTTTTTTTAAAAATTTATATTAAAATTTATTTATTATGGGTTTTTATTTAAGATTCAATGCATAAAAAAGAACAAATCATATGTTTTTTACTTCAAAATTTATTCAAAACATAAACAAAATATATAGATACAAAATTTTGATTAAAAATTATAAAATTAGATGAAATTGTATTTTTTATATTTAATTTAATATATTTTAATTAATCGACAATATAGTATGTATTATTAAACTCAAATAAATATGTTTAATTCGATCTCGAGCAGTAGCGTGGGAATCCGAACTATTTATATGCATAAAATTCCTATTTACTTATTCTTTATGTGCATGAAATTATTATTTACTTGATGGTGATTTAAGTAATTTTCGTGTATGGTTTTTTTTTTTGGCATTAATATGTAAATTTAACACTTTTTTCTATTTTTGTCTCTCATGCTGTAACATTTTTTTTTCAATTATCAGCTTTTATTTCCCTATAGCGTATGTATATTACATTTTAAATTAACATATACTTCATCTTATATTACTCTTATTATTAAAATTTCATTCTTTGAATTTATATTTTTTTATGAAAATTTTCATCCAATTAATATTTTTTATACAAAACTTTATCTACTGATAAATGTAATTTATTTTTTTATGTATTTTAATTTTAGAATAAAATTTTAAAACATGATTGTTCTTTCTTTTTTAAAAAATAAATTAGTATAACATATATCATGAATTCTTAGAATTTTTAAATGATAATTGTATATATATAAATATATAATTATTTTATTCTAAGGGGTTAAAAGTGCATTTCAAATAATTTTTCTTAGTTCACTAGGTATGGTCAAAATATATAAAAAAAACTATTAAATCATTATTTTTATTAAAAAATAATTATACATCCTCCAACATAATACATTATTTACCATGAATATTTTTTTAATATTATAGAATCAATTTATTTGAAATAGAATAATTAAAATAATTTTTTAAAGGAACCAACCAATTATTCAAATACATTTTTTAATGCTAATTTTATTGATTATTATTTTGTAAATAAATATATAAAGATCAAATGCATATACTTTTTAAAAATAATCTTCTCACAAACATTAAATAAGAATAAAATTTTATTTTTTCATTAGTTAATTTTTATGCAAGTCTATATATTAATTGTAACTTTATTTTTTGGATACATTCTAATAAAAAAATATTTTAAAAGTATTTATTTTTGAATTCTTAATTAATATTTTAGGTTGAAATTATTATAAGTTTTTTTTTAAGAATCCCTGAATAAAGAAGAATAAATCATATTTTTTTAAACAGAAATTTTATGAAAAACACAAAAAAATATTAATAATTAACTAAAAAATTAATGAAAAAATTATGAAATTTTGAAATAATTTTGTTCCATTTGCCTGTAGCATTTTGCGGATAATTTAAAAAATTAATTTTCTCATCAGTATTAAATATGAATTTTTTTTCATTTTTTAATTTTTATAAAAATCTATCCATTAATTATAATTTTTTTTGAAATACAATATTATGAAAAATATGTTTTTAATTTTTTTTATTCTTGATTAATATTTTAGTTTAAATTATTATAATTTTTTATTTTATAATCAATCCATAAATGAGAATGGTTTATTTTTTTAAACATAAAAATTTATAAAAAATTAATTAAATAAAAAATTATAAAATAATTTTATTGTATCATATCCGCAGCCGCAGCGTAGCACAGGCCACTGGCCAGTGAAAACTATAAGCCATGCAGTGATGCCCTAACCATGGCATTATGGGTCTGCCGTACCTCAAGGAAAACACAAAATCCAATGGTTCATATAGTTCGAGAATCACGAACTCAAATCTTTCCACTGTACACTCGTTTTCTAGCAAAATAACAAAATTTGACGCGGTTTTCCATTATGGACTTGGATGTCTTAGTATCTGGCTTGTAGTTTGTTTAATGTTAGGTTGCCATGACACCTTTAGGTAGAGTGGCATACCCCAGAACTAGGAGGAATGGGGAGCTGCAATCTCTTACACAGGCACATGGTGGGATTCCGAAACACTTCAATTTATTTATTTAGGGTTTCGAAATCGACAAATTTAAAGCAGTACTCTACTGCTACTGTTTCCATGCATCGACTTAGGATAATATAATTAGATCATTTCTAGTATTTTTAAATTAATTTTTATATTAATTGAAAATAAATTTATTATTTTTTAAATTAAATGATATCAGAACATGTTTAAATAGTATCTCAAAAAAATTGTTTTTAAAAATCCAATGGTTCATATAGTTCGAGAATCACGAACTCAAATCTTTCTACTGTACACTCATTTTCTACTAAAATAACAAATTTTTTTCAGGCGGTGTCCTTCACCAATCAAATGTTTCCACATTGCGTAGGTCTCTGGTTGTAAGATTGCATAGTAGATTTGTCTTGTTATCTGGTTTGCAGTTGATTTACCGTTAGGTTGCCATGATACCTTTAGGTAGAGTGATGTACCCCAGAACTAGAATGAATGATGAGCTGTCAGCTGTACACTTATTTATATCAAATTTTTCCAAAGAGTTGAGCTGCAATCTCTTACACAGGCACATGGTGGGGTTCCACCTAAGCTGGACCAAGAGCCATGGTGGAATCCGACTCCCTCGTGAAACACTTTAATTTAATTTATTTAGGGTTTCGAAATCAGTGGTAGATTCAATGAGTACAAATAAATAATTGAATAAAAAATATTTTATATACTTCCATGTGAAATTTACTTAAAAGCTATATTATTTTATTTTTAAAAAATATATTTTTTATATTGACACTAATCTCACAATTCTAAATATCTTTAGTTTGATTACTCTCGGTGATTTTGGATTGATTTTCTAAATAACAAAATAGTATATAAAGAAAAATAATTTATTTATAAATAATTTATGTTAATCATGTTAGATAATAATATAAATTATATTCTAGATCTGATTTAAAAATTATTTTTAAGTTTTTTTGATAAAATGATTTGTCATGATACCATATCTTCAAAATCAAATGATAACAAATTTGATTTCTATTTTTATTATTTTCTTTAATTAATTAAATATAAAATAATATGAAAGCGTGTAAGGTATAAAATCATATCTTAAAACGTGGCGTAAGAAGTTAAGTTTTTAGAAACAAAATAATTATTTTACATGTCAATTCTCATGTAAGGCGTTTCTACATCATGTATGATGTTAACAATGTCCAGGCCATATCTTATTATATATATAAAAAAGAAAAGTGGTCAGGTCGAGGAGACCGACAAGACGTTACTTTATATTTTCCATGCGAGGCGTTTGTTGGTCATGTATCATGTGTGATATTAATAACGTCAAGTCCACACCTTATTACAATAAAAAATAAAAAATAAAAAAATGGTCAGGTGGACGACATCACTTTATATTTTCAAACGAATGATCCATGAAGAATCTAAAAGTTGCCTAGTGATGCCCTACCAGTAGTGGCATTATTCTGCCGTACCTCAAAGAAAATACAAAATTTGAGAATCACGAACTCGTCACCATCCATGAATTTGATCTTCCGCTGTACTCTCTTTTCTATCCCAAAAAAAAAAAAAATTCACGTGGTGTCCTTCACCGACCAGTCAAATGTTTCCTCATTGCATAGGTCTCCGTCGTAAGATTGCATAATGTACTTGGATGTCTTATGATCTGGCTTGTAGTTTATTTACTGTTAGGTTGCCATGACATCTTTACGTAGAGTGACGTACGCAGGCACATGGTGGGGTTCCACCTAAAGCTGGGCCAAGAGCCATTATTGAACCCCACTCCCACGTGAAACACTTTAATTTATTTATTTAGGGTTTCGAAATCGACAAAATTAAAGCAGTACTCTACTGCTACTCCTGCCATGCATCGTGACTTAGCAGAAACAGCTATTTTCGAATTAATTTTTACATAAATTAAGATTAAATTAACAGCCATGCATCATGACTTAGCAGAAACAGCTATTTTCGAATTAATTTTTACATAAATTAAGATTAAATTAACACAGGGACTGTCCTGCATCTCAAAGACAGTAAAGAGAAAATTTTCCATCCCTAACCCAAAGAATTGATTTTACAAGGCCCACAAAAGAAATCAAAATAACGGAGAAGCAGGTAAAGGCCGGAAAGGAGAGGAAGCTTAAGTCCCTTTTTGGACTTTTGTTCACTTCTAATTCATAACTGGACAGTCCAGTAACTAATGTCCCAGTATTCAACTGCCATTGTGAGCCCATAATCCTTGCTGCCCTCAAATTCTCCTATTTATATGGTTTTCAACCCCAATTCATCCTTTCAGAAGCCAAGAAAATCGGAAAATGATAAGATAAACCTCTACTTAAAGCAACTAGTTTATTTTCTGGATATTGAAGCATAAAATTAGGACTAGTAAAAAGCCCCATCAATTCTGTTCATGGAACCAGCACGAAACGAAGTATACCGATGACTAGTTCAACAATACTCAATTAGATTACACTAAGCAATGAATTCACCAAACGCTCGAGAACCACTCATATTCATTAGACCACTCCTTTTATTTGCTAGTAAAGTTTCATTAAAATCACCTAGTAAAACCCATGGAAATTAAAAAGCAGACTCAAGTAAACAAAGATCTTCCCACAATAATTTCCTACCAGTTGTGTCACCATTTGCATAATTTCCCACTCCCTTTTGGACTTTTGTTCACTTCTGATTCAGAACTGGACAGTCCACTAACTAATGTCCCAGTATTCAACGGCCATTGTGAGCCCATACTCCTTGCGGGCCTCAAATTCTCCCTATCTAATTGTTGGTCTGGACTGACATCATGAAATACCCTCTCCTCATGCATCTTAAACGTTGTAACAGACCAGAAAATATTGTAGGCTGGCTGTCATAACTTCTGGAAAACGTATGCAGTCATCTAGCAATTGGAAATTTGAATTGGAGTTAACATCTAGCTTTTGCAATAGTCTTGCTGTACATTCGATCAATAAGAATAGGACTGATATCATCCAATAGAACCTTAACATCAGCAGCTCCATCACAATCCACCTCAACCTCCACAGCGCCATCTTCTTCCCCATCATCCTTCTCTGTAGAATTTGAATTTAAAGACAAATATTTATCTTGTTGAACCGCGAAATTTCGTATACAAAATTGGCTGTTTGCAAAGTCTGGTTATGTGTTGGAGATTCTTTGATCGTTATGCTATATTCGACACCATCCAAAACAACTTGTTCTTGCACACAGTCTCTCGTTCTAGTTACAATTAATTTGACTTTTAATTTTTATTTAATTAACTTAATTTCTTGTCGAATTAGCAATTTACCTGCCAAACCAATTAATCAATAAACATCTTGAAATATTTATCTACTCATTCATTCGGAATCTCAATTAACAAAGTTACCTGGATCATTTAAAATGAAATGGATTAAACCCGTACTAATTTTTATAGTACATTTTGGCAAGCTCCGGTAGCACCTTTTCTTCCGGCTCATCATCAACTTCGCTTTGAGTTTATATATGTTCTTAAGTACCTACACCGCAAGACAACTTGATGAGCTTATGCTCAACAAGTGTAGTAATGTATGTATGTCACATAATGCATGATGCAATGAAATATATTTTCATGACTTTGAAATACATTTTTTGTGATATATATATATGGCATGACATGTAATCCATGAACATTAATTAACAATACACAAGTCAAATATCATTGAACACAAAACATACATTTATGAAACACTAACAATACATGAAAACAACATTAAACCAATCTATCAACATCAAGATCACAAAATTGCCTTTAGGCCAAATTCAACCACTACAAAAAAAAAGCAAGTTAATAATGGAATTTTTCATCACTAATTGATGAAATTCCGTCACTAATATCAATTAGCAACGGAACAACAATAGAAAAATTTCCATTGCTAATTTACTTGTTGCTAATTTTTTGAGACAAAAAATCCATTACGTCTCGAGGTTTAGCGAGGAACTATATCTATCGCTAATCGGAAAAAAATTCGTTGCTAATCTTGTCATGGGATATGTCGTTTCTTTCGTAGCTATTTTGTTGCTATGTCTCGTTGCTATTCCGTCTCTATTCCGTTTCTAATTTTGAAAATGAATTTGTCCCTAGGCCATCGCTATTTCGTCGTTAAGTTTGAAAATGAATTTGTCACTAGTCGTCGCTATTTAGTCACTAATTTTATTTTATGTTTTTTTTACAATTTTTACATTATTAAGATTGTATTTAATAATTAATATTTCATAATCAATAATTTTAAGTAACAACATATATATAAAAAATGAAGTAATATTAACAATACCATTCTAGAGTATATTTCATTAAAAAAAAAAAAACAAAGTTACTAAATGCCCTATTACTCATCCTCGCTTGTCTAATCCCATATCCTCCTCCTTATACTCGTGTGGTGGGCTCGGTAGGAGGATGGACTGGAGGCGAAACAAAAGGGTGTATGGAAGGAACGTAGATCGTTGACCGACGATAGATCTATAGGCACCCGATTGTTCGTGCCAACCTCATCACTAAGGATGCCATCAAATCGTACCGAGATTTCAAATTATAAATAGTCCGATGCTACTATGAGATCCGGCTTTAGAGCTCATTTTGTAACACCCGCATCCTCTTCATTGCTTCCTTCATAGCCTCGTAGTCCTTTCGAAGCTCTTCATTAATCAAGTCGGTGGCGTAATGCTACATCGTAGATGAGGAGCTGCTACCATCCGACTAGGATAGATAATGCCCCGTGCCTATACCATAAAATCTTTTCTTCTTCTTCCCAAATAGCCTCGAGGTATATGGCATTTTCGTCAACTTCGACTCCATAATTCCTATTGCCGTTTGAGCTATAATTGCTTCATTGATGAGTTGCTCTATATGGTCCTCCGTAATCAAAATAATAATATCATCATTACATGATTAAAATAAAATTTGGATTATCTTTTCATATTTAATATTTTAATTGAAAAACACTTGCCATTGTCTTCCGAGAGCTTAGATCGATGAATGAATCATCTTGTCCCTTATGAGTCATCTAGAATAACTCAAAACTCATTGATTGATGGCCCAATTTTATCACCTAAAAAAAATTCATTACGAACAATATGAGAAGAAAATTAAAATTTTTTGAAATAAGTAAATAATAATAAAGAGTGAAATTTACCAAGTGATGGGCATGGTCTTCTGAAGATATAGAGCCCCTCGTATGCCCGAAAGGACCCGCACTAGGATCACCGATCTCGACAATCGATTTTGCGAAGCTTGCTTTAAACGAGCCACGCCATCGGGTCTCCCGAAATCGCTCGCCATACATCCCATACCTCCTCACTAATAGAAATAGGTCGATCATTCATCTTACCGATCTTGTAGATGAAGTCAACGTAGTATTTCTTTGCCACACCCTCCTATACGACTTCGGCAAATGCCTTATGTTGATATCTTTGTCAAAAAAAATTTGCACGAACAAAAAAAATTAATATTTACAACTTTATATGATGATAAATTTTTATTGTAATTATAAAGAAAATTGATAATACATTACGCAAAATTCACCGAAGTAGAAGTCTTTAGTGATGTCCGTGATAGACTTCTAGGATGATCCACTCTTGTCTATCCATTCCTTAAAAATCTCGGAGATCTTCATAGAATAATCTTTACTAGGCGGAGTCAAACTATCGAACAACAAAATGATAAATAAGTATTAAAAAGAACACGGGAATTATTGAAATTATATATTAAAGTAAAAAAATAATTACATAGTGTCCTCGATCGATAGAAATACGTTGTAGACTAGAAGAGCTATGGGAAGCTGTCCGGAATGTCGGACATGTAAGCGGAGGGGCCACTCTTGGAGGTCAATGATGGAACCTCGGGTGTTGATATAGGAACACTTATCGATGCGGATATGCTAGCTTCATGACTCGCGAGAGCTGTGGGACCCATGTAGAAGGCTTGTCGTCGGAGAACCATGATCGATATTGGTAGGCGATCCTAGTAGACTACCATTAGACGGTGATGCTCATCCATGATTACCAAAATATGATCCGATAGTGACTATAGGGGGATGACGAAAATCACGATTATCACGAGTCAATGTTATATGATCTAACGTTAAACAAATAAACAAAATATAACAAATACATTTTCGAGTAAAGTAATAGGTAATTAAATTAAAATACATCATTTTTTATGGATAAAAAATAACCAAAATAGACAAGAACATTTATTTGTGGTATAAAAATCGATATCATTAATCGTATGTAATAAATTAATAATGAGAAAAAAATCACATCAATTCTTACTAATACAACAAATGAAATATGAATTTAATTAAAACTATTGTAATCATTGTTTATGTTATCATCTCCATCATCCGACATATTTTTACAATAGTTATCATCATCAACCACATCTACTTTTCTATCTAGACTTCCTCTATCAATTTGTGCTTGGATTTTCAAATCGTCCTACCGAAATGGTTCAAGATGTTGTTGGATGGTAGTCGATGAATCAAGAAAGTCAAATACGGACTTAGCTTTGATCTTACACATAGCCTACCAATTTTAATTCTTGCGTCTTAAGCTAGGGTAGTCCATATAATACACGTACGCCAACCGTGGTGCTAAGACAAATGGTTCATAATTATTCAAGGTTCTCTTACAATTAACATTTACAAGTTTATACTACGGATGAACTCTTGTTCCTCGTGGTGTAGGATCAAACCAATCATATTTGAATAATATTATTCTCTTGATTGGCAATGCAAGATATTCTACTTCAAAATTTTTTATCGGTATCCCGTAATAGTCACTCTCGGCTATACTTGTAATTGCTTCCTTTAATATAGACACCGCTATTGAAAGATCCTATTTTTGAAGATCCATCAATTATGTAAAACCTATTATCATTAACAGAATAATCGCTTTACAATCTTACCGTAAGCAATGGGCCTTGTGCAAGATCTTTTAAGAACTATTCTTTTATGAAAATTGCTTATGCATTTTGTGTATGTAAATTAAATATAAAATCCCCTATAAGTTTAATTCTCTTTCAATTAATGCTATTAACAAACTAAACATATAAAATGATACTAATTATATATTGATTAAATCAAGAGGCAAACTTATTTTCAATTAGAGCATTGGCCTCGTTCTCGGACATGAAGGGATTGTTCGAGTTGCATTTCGACAAGAAATCCATTAAAGAGAAGAGAATGAACAAAAAAATTGAGTTAATCTTTACTATATTGCTAATATTATTAAATGTAATAAAATAGGTATGATATAGAATTTGAATTTTGATAAACTCACTCAATGTAAGGTTTTACTTCTTCATAATTCAACAATATATATTCATTGAGTCGCTTGGTGTTCTAGTTGTGTCAATTTTCATATTGTGTGTTGACCAATTGGTAAACTTTGTTATTTGAATATGGATAACATCCTTCTAATGTGGTCGTTTTGTTCTCTCGTCATAATAGTCAACATTATGCGGTATTTTTTGATGCCTAGTATGCAAATGAGGCTCGAAATAATACAAGTAAAATAAAGTGGCTTCTTCGACTAAATATGCATTGCATATTGATCCTTCCATTTTAGCCTTATTCTCAACATTATTTTTTAACTTTTGTAAATACCTACGGAATGAATTATTTTAGCTTTCAAAAGTTAGAAATTTATTTAATTCTACATTTAAATTAAATACAATACCTTTCAAATGGATACATCCATCGATATTGCACATGTCCTACAATAGATGCCTCATATGGTAGATGGATTGAAAGATGTTCCATGGAGTCAAAAAACTCAGGTGGAAATATACGCTCTAGTTTATACAAAATAATGGGTATCTCATCATTAAGTCACAACATATCTTCTTCCCTTATTACCGTAGAAGTCAATTGCTTAGAAAACAAACTCAACTTTATAAGTATCTACCAAACATTTCCCAACAAAAACTCCCAAAATGCAATTAAAGTAACCTCCGTATGAAGCGAGTCATGAATTTTCATCCCATAAAGTTTGTTATGCTTGCATATCGGTATATCTAGCTAGATTAGATACATATCCATCGAGAAACCCGAGTTATTTTATCCATTCAATCAATTTTGTTTTTTGTTATTTAGATAAAGTAAATGCAGCTTTAGGATACTTATTAGACGCATCATCCTTTGCTAATTCGGCCTTTTATAAAAAAGTTTCAAGTCTTTACTGGAGCTAGCATTGTCTTTAGTCTTACTCGGCTCATTTATGATTGTGTTAAAAACATTATCGAAACATTTTTCTCAATATGTATGACATCTAAATTATGCCGAAAGAGATTTGTATTCCAATAAGGTAAATCCTAAAAAATACTCCGTAGCCTCTATCCATACATATGAGTGATTCTACTTTTATGATCATCCGCACCATCTTCTATTATCTTCAACAACCCCTACTCGTTCCACCATATGTAACATTTTTGCTCTAGATCAAATTGGAGGAGAGCCGGATTTAATAACTTTTTAAGTAATGAATGCTTTCTTGTTTCTTCTATATGGATGATCATGAGGAAGAAATTTATGGTGGTTGTCAAATCGGAAGGTCTTCCTTCCATTAAAAAGGAAAAAACATCAATTTTTCATATAGTACTCCAACTAGACAATATCGAATATACATAAAAGTTACTAATGTCCACATAACTACAACTCTTAATAAAAAATTCTGCTTATGATATACATCGTAGGTCACCACACGCACTTCCCATAACTAGATAAGCTCGGATATGAAAAGTCGTATGTAAACGTTCAACTTATGTTTCGAATTTGTTGGATCCATAACAATCACTCGTTAGGAACATATATTTTTCCTTCATACACATCCATGGTGGTAAATTATATGGAGTCATAATGACCGAGCATGAGGAATATTATGCATTGGATTAACCAAGTTGGTCGAAGCCCATCAATGGACACTCCTAATCTAATTTTCCTTCTTTCAACTGTAAAAGGAAAATTAATCTAATTGAAACTTTGCCAAGAATTAAAATCAAAGGGATGATGCATTACTCCTACATCATATCCCCCATATTCAACATGTCACATCATGTGTTCGACTATCGCATTTGATGCATACAATCACTGCAGATGCGAGGTTAGAGGAAGTAGTATATTTTTTTAATTGGAATAAGTTTTCCTCTTCCCGATCTTTGATGAGAAATTCGATATCGAGGATGTTGACAAAACCTATATTTATCTAATTTATTTTCTTCCTTCTAATAAATCATGCATTCATTCCGAAAATAATGAATTTTTTCAATCGATAAGCTTCTTTGTTTCATAAATATTGCCTATCATACGGTTATCAACCAACATTAACTCCTTTATGAACTCACATAACTAGTCGAAACACTTCTCCGAAAAATGATATTCAACTTTTAGATTCAGCATTTGAGCAAGTATTGACAATTGCGAGTGCTCATAACAACCGAGCCAAATCTCTCTACGTGATGCATTCAACATATTATAAAAGTGTCGTGCGCTAGGATTAGGAACCTCCTCCTTGTTAGACGGATCAAAGGATGAACTCGTTGCATCCATTACCATAGTTTGATATGGGTTTTAGGATTCATCGGAATGACCTTCGCCTATATAATAATTTCCAAAAACATACCGACTCCAAGAATTTTCGGATGCCATACAGAGTTTCAAATTCGCTATGATGTACCCAATCATAATATCCCGAGCACAAAACCCTTATCGCATAAATGATATTTTACTATTTTAACCTCTTCATAATTTCGATTTTGACACTTACTAAAATTATAAGAATATCTAATTTTGGTTTTGTCTAAACATTCAAGATGCTCAACAACGAAAAGCTAAATATTATTCTAGACCTCCGAGAAAGTCATCATTTAACAATCCGTTAACTAACCTAACAACATTCATCCATTATCGATCGGATCTCATTTTTATAATTATCGCAAAAAAGTCATAACTAATGTAATTACTTGTCACCATTCCTATGAATTTTAAATAAACATTAAGCATATATATTAGTTGTGTAATTGTCTTTAATTAGTTATGAATTTTGTTTTAAGAATTTGACTTTATATTTAAATAATTGTTTAAAGAATGATTACATTTTTTTTATTTTTTAGTTCTTAAATAATTAATTTTATAAGATTCAATGATTTATTACGTAGTTTTGTTTTTTACATTTTCGACCTTAGGTCGAATAATAACCCTAACCTAAACCAAACATTTACTTTTAATTTTAATTTCAATGCCCATTTTTCATATAATTTCATTCATTGTACCTAAATTAACTCAATTAAGTATTAATTGATCAATTACATGCATAAAATCCAAATTGGCCCTAAACCTTAATTGAGGTAATCGAAGCTAATTTTTTAATTTAAATGTGATTTCTCATTTTATCTCATCTAATTATATTATTCTAAGTCTAAATTAATTAATTGAAGTTAAAATTTAGGTTTATTTTTATTAAAATTTTCTAATTAATTTAATAATAAATCCAAGTAAATTTAATTTAATTAATCTTAAAAAAATGTTTATTAAATTCTATTAATTAATAAAATGTTTATTAAATTTTAACATTTATGTTTATTTTCCAATTACATTTTTATTCCAAGTATTTTTTAATTTCCAAACTAAATTACATAAATTTTTTTTTTAATTTAACTACAAATCAACCTAAACTAAATTACATAAAAAAAATTTACATTAATAACATTAAACCTAAAAACTTAACATAATTAAAATTTTTTAGTTTTACATTAACATAAAATTAACCTAAAAATTTTAATATAACCAAAAAAATGACACTTAACAAAATTAATCTAAAAGTTCAAAAATTAAATAAAAATTTAATAAATTTACTTTGATAACTACCATACAACTTAACATAATTAAAAATTGACAAAATAATAAAATTAACAATATTCAAATAATTAATCAACTAACAAATAACAAAATTAATCTATGAAATTTATAGCATTTATTTAATTTTAAAAAATAAGAGTTAGAGAGAGAAAGTTTTACCCCGAGAGAGCACGGATCCGATCCGATTTTAAGGGAGAAAGATGCACATCACTTTGTTGAACGATTTACGTAGTCACTTGGTGGAGTGTGGAGACGTGGGTGGTGGTTTTTTGGTCGGCGAGGTGGTTTTTGGTGGAGAAGAGGGGAGTTGAAAGGGGAAGATGAAAGGGGATGGGGTATTTATAGTGGCAATTAGCGATGGACTTTGATTTCATCGCTAATTGGAGAATTTAGGGGGAATTGTCCCCCTAAATTAGCAACATAATCAAATTTCGTCGCTATTTTAGGGGGGTCCCCCCTAAATTTTCCAATTAGCAACGAAATCCCAATTTTGTCGTTATCAAGGCTTTTTGGGGAAAATTCCCCCAAAAATAGCAATATAATCAAATTTCGTTGCTAGTTTCTTCCTAAATTAGCAACGGATCCCTAACTTAGCAACGGATTGGGAATCCATTGCTAATTTGTTCTACTTTGGCTTTAGCGATCATTTTTAGTGATCGATGCACAACGAATCTAATTTAATAGGTAATTACCGATGAAAATCTCTCGCTAATCTGTCATGAAAAGTGGCACTTTTTTTTCTCATGTAAATTGATGACAAAATTATTTCGTTGCTAAGTTGTCCTTACGAATCGTTGCTAATGAATCACAAGCATAAACTTTTTCTAGTCGGTCACTAACTCATTGTTAATTTGTCACTATTTAGAGATAGAATGAAATCCGTCGCTAATTGCCAAATTCCCCGTAGTGAACCATGAACCATTCCTTGCCTAAGTTCAACATAAGCCCATTTACTTTCCACATGAATTCATTATCAAATTGTCATGTCACTAATAACTTGCATAATTATTGTTCAACATAACAAAACACATCAACATATATAAATAATTAGCCTTAGCCAAAAATACCAAGAACAAACCAAGAGCATCACACTTTTCTTAGCTATAATCAATCATAAAACCAATCAATTTTCATCTAAACACATGATCATTCAACTTAAATACACTAACATTAACATGATTATTATTAAACCCATGTAAATTATACCAATCTATCAAAATCCAAATTTGATCAACATATATAAACGACCAATACTTCATTAATTTAATAATTTAAAGATTTTTAAATCTTGTTTAAGTTTAATTCTATCCTTTATTCATTGATTCAACGCATGACCCATCATAATACAATTCAAGCAACCATAATCATAAAACTTACTTTTCCTACATAGACCCTTAAACACCATTTAAACAACTCATAGTGTTTCATTATTTCGGGCATAATATAAGTTCTAGACACATAAATTCAACACATATGTAAAAATCCATTAAACCTTCAAATACACAATTTATGCTCTTTTTTTCAAAAGTTACTCCGTTTCCAAGTAAGCTTGTTTTAGGCATCGTTTAAACAAGTAGTTATAACTCCACTTTTTGACATAATTAGAACATGTTATTTTACCAGTAGTAACTAGATATATTACTCCAAAAAATATCTAAAAATTAGATCAAAACACTAAATATATGATTAATACTATAATTTAAAAGTTGAAGAACTAATCTGTCCAAGTAGCTAGGTTATATACAAAACTAATGGTAAAGCCATTTTACGGAGACTTAGAAGAGATATAGATCAACAACTTTCATTTTATATAAATTTACCCAAAAATCACTCTAAGACCAATGAACAAGCAAGTACAAAATTAGAGCATAACCTAATTCTTAAGAATACCGATTCTTACATACTTGATTTTTAGCTTCCAATTCGTGTTTCTAAACTTACCCACTCTTTTAATACATTAATCAATCACTAAGTAATCATATAATTATTATTATCAAAGAATATCACGCAAATTGAAAAATTAGATCCTAAATTATAGTCTAAGAACACAACCTTAATTTAACCTTCAAACATGTTTCAACCTTTACAAACATATTTCCATCAACAATTCATCAAGACATATCAATTACAACAAAACCCATTACTTTGAATAACCAATTCACAATTTCAAGAAATTCAAAATAGTAAGTATCAAACATCAAATTGATCATCTTTTTATGGTGTAGTGAGGACTAGATTTACCTCACTTAATGCTTGATCAAATTCTTTCAGTTTCTTGAAGTTTACTCCTTCTTCCTCAATGTTTCGACCAAACCTTCACTTTTTCTTCCTTTTTTTTTCTTTTTATTTTTTATTTTTTTCAAGTGTTTCTACAGATGTATTTAGGGGGTGTATCTAAGGTATTTTGGGTGATTTTAGGTGGTGGGTAGGCTTAATTTATCTTGAATTTGGCTTGAGCTCAACTTGATCTTCCTTGAGTTTTTAGGTTTCTCGTCCACTTTTTTCTTCCTCTTCTTGCCAAATTTATAGAGGAGGATTTCCTTGTGATTTTTCAAATTGTGGCACACTTAGATTAACCCCCTATCCTTTATTTAATGTCTCCTCTTTAGAATTCTCTCTATTTCTCTTTTTTTTCCTTCTCCACTTCTCTTGCCTTTGTTGACTTATTAGGCCCTCTTTCTTTTTGTTTTTCTAACTTGAATTTGCATTTAAAGGGCTAATTCCAACTGAATTACTTGATCTCTCAATTTGCTAAAAATTTACTTCTTGGTCCATAAACTTGTAATTAGTTCAATTAGGTGTTTCAATTTCAGTCTCAAAACTTTCAATTTTCCATGTTTAAGCCCTTAATCTAGGCTTTTTCCAATTTTTAATGATTACTTGAATTTTTTAATTATTTTAGTCAAGTAACCAATCTTTTAATTGTTGTGATTAAACATCCTAAAATCATGTAATTACGCCCTTAAATTATTATAATCTCTATGATTAATCTTATAACCTACTAAACCAAGCATTAAATAATTTATTTAACTTTTATAATATTTATGGATGCGTTAATTTATTTTCTATGTAGGCATAAAACACTATTGAAAAAAATCATTCAAGCATTGGTATAAGTCGTCACTAACAAAAAAACCATTGCTAATAATAATTAGCGACCGTTTAAAACCCACTAAAAAGCCTTCTTGCTAAATATTTTATGATGGTTTACTATAAACCATCGCTAAATTAGCGATGATTAATTCATCACTAAACAACCATAAAACTGTCGCTTAATAATGTTTAGAAAGTAGCAGATTTAGCAATAGTTTTACAAAACCGTCGCTAAACCTATCGCTATATAGCGACATATTACCGACGATTTTTGAAAATTGTCGCTAAGTTTTTTTCAATTTTATATTTTTTCAATTAATTATTTCATCAAGTACATGTCGCTAATAAGAAACATAAAATTCAATCCAAATTAACAACTACAATAACGTTATGAAGCAAATTTATAAATATTACAAAACCTTTATAATATATAAAATTCAATCAAATCAAATATAAATTCAATCAAATCAAATATATATTCAAACATCAAATTATATTAAATTTTATTATTATAGCGAAAAAAAACATAAAAGCGATAAGAAAATATATCGTGATGAAAGGGATACATGTCATGACATATCATCATTTTCATCGGATGCATGATGTTCGATTGGAGGATCAATAGATGAACTTCCTTTTTGCATATTCAAGCAACATCTGTCGTATTATCGCATTCTCGCTCCTTAGTATACTCGCTCCAATCACCTTTGACTTTCTAGGAACGATGTAATAGTATCCTCTAGTTTCTAGACCTTTTCTTTTGTCTAGAAGTACTTGCCTCCATTTTCTTTCGATGCACCTTAATATTGACATGAAAGCATGATGTAGCCAAACTAGAGTATGTATTGACATCGGAGTAATAGTGAAGGGCTCGTGATCGAAGTTCATATATCCTCTTTCTCTTCTTGTCTCCTCTTTGAATAGCCATTTTAAAAATCTTGTTCTTGTCGATGTTGGATGATGAAATACCCTCCATCTCTTGACTAGTAATTTCCTCTTCAAATATTTTCTCAAAGGTCTCCCACATAATTGCATAAATTTTAATATTAGATAGTTATCTTAATAAGTTATATAAAAGTGCCATACGTATTTAATAAGCATATAAATTACTTATATTGATATTTCTTGTTTGTCGATCGATGAATACATATTTATCATTAACCTTCTTCCCACGAGTCTTCAAGAAAACCTCGTGTGCATCGAGTTCCTAACCCAACTCCTTAAGTCGAAACAAATATACTTAAATAATTATTGATGTTGTAATATATATTAATGAGTGTGTGTTTGCACACACACGTGTGTATGATATATACTCCTTGCCATTAACAATAGTAATCCAAATTCAAGGATTGTATGTAGATTTGATAGGTGCGAAGGAAAACTGGAAGAAATGTTTGGTGACGGGCTATGTGTAGGAACTTGAAGGTCATCTTGGATTGCCAAGGGCTTTAATGACAACAAAGGTTTTAATGGCCGTGGATGTGGAGGTCCATAATAATAGGACTCGGACTAAGACATGTCAAATAATGATGGGTTTGACACCGTAGTTGGGGGAGGGGTATGGAGACATGTCGACGATGGGTGCCATCCTACCCGGAATAGAAGTAGGACTATGCCTATGTCCACGATCACTACCATCATTAGTGGCGGAACCACGATCCTCACCATATGCTATGGGTCACCGCATGCGGGAACATCCCTTACCATGAGCTATAAACCACATATTATCACATTAATTAATTAATTAATACAATTATAAAACATTGATATTACCCACTAGTTTCTAGATCTTTTCTTCTTGTCTAGAAGTATTGGCTTCCATTTTCTTTCAATACACCTCAATGTCGATATGAAACCATGATATGACCAAACTAGAGGATGAATTGACATTAGAGTAATAGTGAAAGACTTGTGACCGGAGTCCATACATCCTTTTTTTTTACCGTCTCCTCTTCTAATAGCCATCTTATAAATCTTGTTCTTGTCGATGTTGGGTGATGAAGTATCCTCCATCTCTTGGCTAGTAACCTCATTCTCAAATATTTTTCTCGAAGGTCTCCTACATAATTATATAAATTTTAATATTACATAGTTATCTTAATAACTTATACAAAAGTGGCATACGTATTTAGTAAGCTTATAAATTACTTATCATGAGATTTCTTGCTCATCGATCGATGAATACATATTTATCATCAACCTTCTTTCGTGAGTCTTTAAGAAAACCTCGTGAGCATCGGGTTCACGACCTAACTCCTTACATTGAAATAAATATACTTAATTTTTTTTGATATTGTAATAATTATAAATAAAAAATAATATCTATGTGTGTGTGTGTGCGTGTGCACGTATGTATAATACATACTCCTTGCTATTAACAATAGTAATCAAAATTTGAAGATTGTACGTAAATCCAATAAGTACGAAGGAAAATTAGAAAGGACGTTTGGTGACAAGCGATGTATAGGAACATGAAGGTCATCTTGTTGGGCCGAGGGCCCTAATGATAACAAAGGTTCTAATGGGTAGGGACATGGAGTTCTATAATAATAGGGCTTAGGTTGAGACACGTCAAACAATGATGAGTCCGTAATATAATTGTTTTTCTAGAGCTTTTTGTTAAATTGACATTATTATATGTAATATTAACATAAATAAATAAATAGCAAAATAAATTTATAACTATCTCTATGCAATAGAAATGATGAGAAAAATATAAAACATCTTATTTATAAATAGAAAAGCTAACAAGTTATTTATTTTAATTACCTCCATTTTAATATATAAAATTAGCCTCTATATTTTATTCTTTTCTTTTTAGCGATGTTTGATAAAAATCAATGAGGTGCTTTAGTGTACGGCAGTGTATATGATCAATGTCCATTTATGCCACATCTATAACATTCATTTTCGAATGCCGACTTGATCCATTTTTATTCTTTTTTGCATAGTTATCCGCTTCTTGTGGAGAGATGTATTATTACTGGTCATCACGATTATAATAATAAGTATTTTGACTACGTCCATGGCTATAACCACATCTTCGTCTATGCCTAAAATTATTATAAGTTGTCACATTCACTTCGTGGAATAAAGTATAACCAATTGGATGTGATTTATTCTTTTTCATTAATAACTAATCATTTTATTTAGCCATAAGTAAGTATGAAATCAATTCGAATATTTCTTAAACTTGTTTTCTCAATATGCTACCTGCAGGAACATATTCAAGACATTAAAAGTAAAGAATATTTACTTAGCATCAAGTATTCATGATCAATAATTCTTACCCAAAATATCAAGGGCCACTAAATCAAGTTTTGTAAGGTTTGATATCATAAAAATTCTATAATGCAAAGTATAATAATAATATTAGGAAATAAAAACAAAAATATTAATAAAATTTAAACTTTTCAAACAATATATATTATATCATTAGATTCTATATATTAAATCATTTAAGTTTTTCAAATGTATATTTTATGGATCATTAGATTTAAAGTGCATGATAAATTAGATACATACCTCTTAATGATCTAAATAATTTAGATCTTTTGATAGAAGCACTTGTGTAGAAAAAAATCCAATGGTTGAAACAAATAATTAAGTCTTTTGGTAGATATATACCTCAAGATCTATTATCTCGATTGGTTAGAGCTTCGAGCTGATAACATATTATAAAAGAAATGATAACAATGATAGAATTGAAGAGAAATATGATAAGAAAATGAATTCACTATAAGATAAAGTAAATATAAGAGATAATAACTTCAAATAATCTCTCAATCTTTATAAAATACTTGTACACAAACTAATGAACAATAAAGTCTATTTATAGGCTCCGAGATTAGGAAGAGAATTTAAAGGGATTATGGACCATTAAAAGATACTTAAATAATTAAATAAATTACATCACCCTTTTAATTCCTTATGTTGAATGGTGAATTTAATTACATAAGTAGTGGGAATATGAAATGAACATTCATTATTTTATAACACTATAAATATTTTTTTAGCATTATAGAACCAATTTTTTTGAAATAAAATAATTAAAATAATTTTTTAAAGGAACCAACTAATTATTCAAATACAATTTTATGCTAATTTTATTGATTATTTTGTAAATAAAAAGTTACAGATCAAATGCATATAGTTGAAAAAAAAAATAATCTTCTCACCAACACTAAATAAGAATAAAATTTTATTTTTTCATTAGTTAACTTTTTTGCAAGTCTATACATTAGTTGAACTTTATCTTTTTAGATACATTTTTATTAAAAAATGATTTTAAATTATTTTTTTGAATTCTTAATGAATATTTTTGGTTTAAATTATTACAAGTTGTTATTTAAGAATCCCCGAATGAAGAAGAATAAATCATGTTTTTTCAAGCGAAATTTTATGAAAAACACAATAATAATAATAATAATTAAATAAAAAATTATAAAATTTTGAAATGATTTTGTTCTATCTACCTATACTTGTTGAGCGGATAATTTCAAAAATTAATTTTCTCATCAACATTAAATAAGAATTTTTTTAGTCGTTTGTTAATTTTTATAAAAGTCTATCAATTAATTTTAACTTTATTTTTTGAAATAAAATATTATAAAAAAATATATTTTAAAAGTTTTTTTAATTCTTGATTAATATTTTAGTTAAAATTATTATAATTTTTTTTTAAAACCAAACCATAAAGAAAAATAATTTTTTTATAAGCGTAAAATTTATGAAAACCTTAGAAAAAATTAATTAAATAAAAAATTATAGTTTAAAAAATTTTAAAATTTTAAAATGTTTTGTTCTACCGATCCCGTAGCAAATAGCGGGCATCCGACCAGTTACTTTCTAGTGCATTCTTTCAAATGAAAACTATTTAAATGCTAAATTATTCTTAATTATGTGATTTAATTAAAAAAAATATGAGGGTGGTAGGAATCGAACTCTTAACCATTGGATCGACTAAGCTCGAGACGATTTTAAAAGATTATTTCAACTTAAAAGCTTAAACTTGTATGAATCTCGAAGAAGGTTTTATATGACAATTTAATAAGAGGGATTATGAAATCAAATGAAGTGAATCCTTACAATGAAAAAAAGCATTGGAAATTAGTGTTACCTTTTCTTTGGCTAGAAAAGACATTTGGATTATGGGGTAATTGGATTCAATTATTGCAATAGTATGGGTAAAAAATAATTCTAAAGTGAGACCTCGGAGGTTGCAATAGTATTTTATTTCTTTCTTTTTATGGAGTTTTCTTCATATCTTTCCCTTTTATTGTTTTCTCTTTAAGTTCGATCTCATACCCTTTTGATGTTTTTTAATGAATTCATGGCTTGTATAAAACTACAAAAGAAAAAAAATTGACCTTTGAATTTTATTATTGCAACGTAAATCAAACCAAGTGACAATTAGTATATATTATATATTATTAGAAAACATATTCTATATTGAATAGTTAAACCAAAGATGATAAATACATAAATTTGGGAAGAGAACACCCACTAGAAGGCTTAAGCTTTTTTTTTTTTAATAGAACTCAATCTCAACTATCTAACTTTATATGATATCGAGCCTCAAAGAAGCCTAATGACCCGAGTAAGGATCCTAAAGTCTAATCCACTTGCTAGATCCTAAAAGATGAACGGCAAGTGAGGGAAAGTGTTATTGAACATATCCCATTATCAAAGATGATTAATATATAAAATTGAGAAGATGCCACTTATCATAAGGTTTATGTTTTTTGGATAGAACTTTATATATATAATAGATAAATAAGATGCCCACTTATTGAAAAGATGATCAATATATTAGAATCCAATCTCAACTATGTAACTTTATAAATATATAAACTCATAACACTTTGCTTAGAGAAGATATTGGATACCGAATAGATAAACAAAACATGAGTAATATTAAAGTTAAGAAAAGACCATTCATCGTAAGGTTTAAATTTTTTAGATAAAATCTAATCTCAATCATCCAACTCTATATAATATCGGAATTTTAAAGAGGTTCGGTGGCTCATTAAAGATCCTAAAGTCTAAAGCTCGAATAAAACCTAATTGAATTATGTATTTCGATTCGGTTTTGAACTTAAATTTGTAAAATTTAAAACAAAATCGAAATACTCAATAACTTCACCGAATCAAAATCAATTTTCAATCACACCTCCCTCTCCTTAGCTCCCTATTCTTCATTCCTTTTTTCCCTAGTTATCCTTAATCACATTAGGCCTTCTACGACATCATAATAGTAACACAACCAACATAGTCAACACCCATCACCCTCCTCTTTAGCTCTATGTCATCCTCCTCTAATCTCACTCGTTACCATCTACGTCTCCGTCATCTTCCTTCAATCTCATAGTCATCGGTCATCGCTGATTAGTAACCACCCACCACCCTCCTCCTTCAACTTAGCTACTTTTCGTATATTCCTCTACTCATGAGCTCTCCCAAGTCCAGTCACTTTTAACTTTTTTTTTCATTTTGATACCCATGTGATTTGGGTTTTCATTTAGTTGGGAAAGGTTATGATTAGATTACGATTCTTGATTCTAACCCCATTACGGAACTATAAGTTAGAAAATCAGCCTATGCTTTTGTATTCTTAATCTGTGCTTAGGATGTGATGTCTTAATTATGAGTATGCTTCTCTACTTAATTGCATATATAGGAGTTGTGTGTTGAGTTCTAAGTTCAAAAGCCAAACCTTTTGATGCATCATCTAGTTTGGTTTTAGTTGGTTTTAGCAAATATTCTCTTCTCAATGGATGTGTAGATATTTCATGTCATCATTTTTTTGATATTAATAGGAGATTTGTTGTCTTTATGATGAACTAGGCATACCGAGTTATTTGAAACTCAAAAGACCTTCCTTTTACTTTTGAGGAATTTCCATTTGTTAGAAGCAAAAATTGTTTTGAAGGAGTTAAAACATGAATATCAATTTGCTAAAATTGGTTATTGAATTGATAGGTTATGTGAACTTTGTAATGATTTCGGAACATGTCTTGTTGCTTAATGCATGATCATAGATGATAAAGTGCTTGGTTGATGGATATGTTTTATGAATAAATTTTTTGTTGGATAGTTTTTCTCCCTTTTTCTTGTTATAAGATTATGCTTACATTTTTTATGCATATTTTGTTTGATAGTAAGTAGCTATCTTCTATCATATATCCTCTTGTTTGATGGTGGATTTGTGTCCTCTAAAGTTTTAGCTTTTCTTCATAATCGAGCATATTGAATTCTAGTTTGATTTCTCTTTTGGGTATAGTATGGTTTTTGATTTTTCTAAGTTTGAGAACATGGCTAAAGCTTTTTGCTACACAGCAGAAAGAAAATTTGAACCTAAAGAGTGTGAAGCTTAATACTCTTTGTCCTTTTCTATTTATGTAGATGTCACAATCCGAAGAGATAAATTATGAAAATATGGGTTTAAGCAATTCACAATCAAGTGTAGCTTCAAGTAACACTTAAGAAGATGTTAAAGGAAGGAAGAGGAAATCAATGAAGCCAAGATCGATGGTGTAAGACCATTTCACAACTTTTGAAGATGAGAATAAAGACATGAAGGCTAAATGCAACTATTTTGATAAGGTATTTGCTTGTAATTCTTCAAAAAATGGGCAAACCTCACTTAAGCCTCATGTTTGACTTAAAAAATGTTACTAGAAAAGATTTAGCTGAAATAATAATTATAGATGAACTTCCATTTAAGTTTATAGAGGGCGGAGCGTTAAATTTTTTTGTCTAATAAGAAACCTCGATTTAAGCTTCCATCACGTTTTACGATTTCAAAAGATTTCTACCAACTTTATTTAGATGAGAAAATAAAGTTAAAGCAGCTTTTAAAATAAAATTATGAAAGAATTTACCTTACTATGGACACATGGATATCTATTTGAAGAATCAATTACATGTGTTTAATGACACATTTTATTGATAATGGTTGATATTCATAAAGAAGTAGATTTAGGTACTGCTATTAAGAAATGACTCATTGATTAGGGAATTGGGAAGGTTTTTACTGCTATAATTGATAATGCAAGTTTGAATGATATGGCAGTTAGACACTTAAAAAATACTATTAAGAATTAGGGTCATAACATCTTAGATGGAGAATTCATTTATATGAGGTGTATGGCTCATACAAATCTAGTTGTTATTGATGGGTTGAAATATTTTAACCATCATTCGTATTCGATTGGCTATTAGATTATTAAGAAAATCTCCAGCTAGGTTGAGAACATTTAAGGAATGCATTTAACTTGAAAAGATTGATTCTAAGAGTTTGTTACAACTAGATATTGCTACTTGATGGAATTCAACTTATTAGATGTTAGAGTTGGCTCTAAAGTTTGAAAGAATCTTTAAGAGATATGAGCAAATTAATCCTTTATGTAGGAGTGAATTTGATATAGATCATGGTGATAATGTTATTGTGCCACTTAATGTTGATGAGTGGAAGGTTTGTAAGAAGATGTGGACATGTTGAAAATTGTTTATGAACTTACTTTGCTTATTTTGAGTTCTTTGTATGTGACTTCAAATATTTATTTTGAAGAGATTTATGCGCTTGAACATGTTTTGAAAAAATTACAACAAAGTGGGGATGTTGATATTTTTATTGGCTAGTAAAATGAAAGAAAAGTTTAAGTATTGGGGGGACATTAAGAAAATGAACAAGTTAATTTATATTCGATGATACATGATTTAAGGCATAAACTTGTATTTATTGAATTTTCAATCAAGGAATTATATGGTGATTTGGAGGGTCAAACTATGACAAATGTTGTGAAAGAATCTATATATGTCATGTATGATATTTATATTATTGTTTGTCAACACCTCAAGATCAAATTGGCTAAAGTGGTGGGAGAATAGATGTGGATTGTGCAAATGAAGAAATGTTTGATTAAGGAGAAAGTAGCGTAAAATTATAGATAATAATGCATTTTGAAAACTACAAGTGTGATATTGGAGGTGGAGAAAATAAAACAAAGTTGGATAAATATTTTAGTTAAGGAGTTGAAAATAATAGTACTGATTTTAATATTTTAGAGTGATGGAAAAAAATTTCTCCTTTTTCCCATCCTTTCACAAATGGCTTATGATGTATTAGCGGTTCCTGTTTGTACTATTTCGCAGAATTGACATTTAGTGTCGGAGGAAGAGTTCTTGACTACTTTAGGAGTTCTTTAACTCCTACTTTAATGGAATCTATGATATGTGTTCAAGATTGCATTAAAAATTCGTCGACAATAATTATTACTAAAGAAAATTTACAAGATGTTGAGAAAATGCAAGTTGATAATTTTTGTAATTTTATCTTTTCATTTGTTATTTCTTTCCTCTATAGTAATGTTAAAGCGTTAAATTTTTTTTATCTTATATTTTTTAGATTTTCCAATTGCCACTCCCACTACTATAAATGTTTGATAGGTTGATGGTGTTTTGGCTTTTGGGGTGACATGTGTAAGTTACTAAGTTTTTAATTTTGATTTTGTTCTTGGTTGGAATATGTTGATGGTTATGTGATGCAAAAATACATGTACTTGTTATTAGAGTAACATTCATGTAGCTATAGAAAATACATGTTCTCGGTTAGAATATGTTGATGATAACTTCAAAGCCGAAAGAGGTGCTCCTATTGCACTACCCGTCGCAACACTAGCCATAGTTGAAACTGCGAGAGTGATCATGTTAATTGAATTCAAAAGAAGAATGTTTCAATTGTCGTGTTGCTTGCCAATGTTTTTGTTCATCTCTACCCTATCCGCAATATCCTCTAAGATTGCATAAACCTAGCCTCGCTACTATAGTAGTAGTTGTAGAATTGATTGGCTCATATTGATCTACTTTTATGTTTTCTAATGAGATTGTACTTGTGAACAAATCGTTAAATCTAGTTTCTCAACTAGTTTTAATGGATTTTTTAGAACTAATAAGTGATTTTTTAAAGGTTAGAGACGAGTAATGAGCCCATGTTGTAACTTGGGGTTTCTTTGATATTTTTATGCTTTGGTTTCTTTAATGTGTTTGTAAGTAGGATGACAAGTTGGTAATGAAAATGGAGGGAGGCAATAGTGAAGAATGATATAAATGCAAGGAGTCATAATCGATTGGAGCCTCTTTGTTTTTGGATGTAAGGATGAAGAAGAATTAGTTTTGTGTTGTTATTGTTATTGTTCTTCATCTTTTTAAGGTGAGAGATAAAGAAAATTTTGAGAGAGAGAGAGAGAGGTATCAGTGTGAGATCCCTCTTGTTGTGTTATGGTGGTAAAGATTATAAGTCTTGATGGGAATAAGGAAAGATGAAATTATTTAAATATGCGGTTAGCTAGCTCAAGGAAGCAAATCAACCTAGTTTTAATGGAAAATGGTGGTGGCTCAAGACAAAAGGAGACAATGATTTGGGTTTTTTATAGGAAAATGTGTTGATTAAAACCAAATTTTTAGAAAACCAACTAAAATAATTCGATGTCTAACCAAAATTATTTGGATTCTATTTTGGTTTTAGTTTTTCTTAATTTGGTTAATCAAAAACTAAATTGAATTATACAAAACCAAGCTATTTAACCATTTGCTCACCCTTAGTTGTAAGTGAGAAGGATCGAGTGTTAAGAAAATATTCCATATGTTAGTATAGGTGCCAAAATCCAACCTTATTTGGATGGTTTGATGTATTATAACATTGTATTTTAATATTAATAAAGAAATCTTTCTATTAATTCTTGTTATTTATAATTTGATAGAATTAGATAAAATTCCATATGATATGTATTACATTAATGATTGATCGAAATATGTGAGATAAAATTAACACACTTAAATGATATATCATTAAATTTTCTAAGTCATAACATTGATAAGAGTGGACATTGAACATTTGCGATAAGACTTGTGAGTGTTATGCTCTTACTATAAGATAACAATAGGAGATCTCACATATTGGCATAGTAATGCCAAAGAAAGCACTTAGGTAATTAATGTTAAAGTGCATTTCACCTGGATGTGACTCACCATGAAAATCGATTTGGTTTAGTCTATAGGAATTTCATACGAGATGGGTATAATCGATCCTTTGACTTGAAGTCATCATGGTTATCTCATTAGAGGATTGGCGTACTTTGACATTCATTTCAATAAGTTTAATAAAGAGCTATATGTGGGTGATTTGTTAAGTGCATTAGGAACATAATAGAGATATGTGGATGATTGAGATATGATATGTCATTCCTTATATGCTAAAGAGTTATCACATTACACTTCGATGAATGTACGCTCAAGAAATTTATGGCTATAGTGGGAGTACACTAATAGAGCATAGTTGGTTTACTTTAGAGCAAAGACATTTGAAAATCGAAGAACACTTATGTGATCATAATCGAACGGACTTTAAATCAAGTTTGAGATCATACTATGATAAATTAACATGAAGACTGAATTGTATGGTAATTATTCTTATGAAAGGTAATTACCGATTAATAAATTCTCTTAAAGAATTGAATAGTCATGATGCCTTGTTAGAAGCCAATCTTGATTTATGTATCAAGAGATAAAAAGAGGTGTCTTTTATTTTCTTGATACATTGCCAACATATCTAGGAGCCTATTGAGTCGAAGCATAAGTTTTCACATTCACATGATAAAAGAGAAGCAAAGGTTAGTGGAAAAAAAGTTTCTTATTTTGAAAAGTTTCTGTTTTAAAAAAAATTTCCTAAAATAGAAAGTTTCCTATTTTGGAAAGTTATTTTCCTAAAATGGAAAGTTTCCTATTTTAGGAATCAATTTCTAATTTGGAAGTCGGTTCCAAATTTGGAAGACGATTACCAAAAAGAAAATTAGTTTCCTAATTTAGGTTTAAGGGTAATTTAGGAAATTATTTTCTAATGTGGGCCTCCTAAAAATATCCGACACAATTTATTTAGATGGTCCAAATTAATTGGTAATAAATTAGGTCAAAAGCGTTTGGGCCAATTGATTTAATTAAAAGCCTACAAGATATTTTGATTGAGATAAACTTGAGCCCTATTGAATAAGGCTCGGGATTTACAAGGATAAGGTTAGACAAAGCTCACATAGGCAACATCTCCTTAACCTACAAAGAGAGGTTGCCGCCTTTTATATATAAAAGGGATGAGAAAGGCAAAAATAAGTGTGCAAGAGAAAGAAAACACACACCCAAAAATAAAAAAAGAGAAAACATTTTTCTCCCTTAAAAACAAAAGTTACTGCATTTCTCTCTAAAAAGCCAAAAGTTGGCGTAAATTACCCTATAGGATTTCTACGGAAAAATAAATTACATAAAAGGATAGGAGCTAGCACTCTAGGATTTTTGTTTCTTCTTGTGTGGGTGTTTGAGTCGTGTGGATAATAAATAGAGGCTAGATAATTAGATGATTCTCTTTCTGCTTGAATTGTTTCTACGTTACAAAAGTAATCACTCACAATATTTATACTCATGTCTATGTATGATTAGTTGTTTAAAAGGCATGATCTTGAGAACCTTACATAGAGAAATTTTTTGTTTATTTTACACCTTCATAGGATGCATAATCCTTCACCATATTGAATAAATAAATAAAAATAAGTAATATATAAAGTTAAAAAAGACCATCCATCAAAGGTTTAAGTTTTTTTTAATAGAATTAAATCTTAATCATTTAACTCTATATACTTAAGGGTTCAATATAACCTAACTCATCTATCTAACTTTATACACTTGAAAGAAAGGAGGGCTTTAAACATATCGAATCTACGTAATAATTATTTGATAGAAAGAACCAAGCAAAAAAAGAAATGTTGAGCAATACTAAGTGACAAAAAAGAAATTTTGAGTAATTAAAAGAAACTAAAAGAGGTAAGGGTTTTGATGAGTGATTTTTACTATTCATCCCCTCACAAGTCACTCGTTTATAAACTGTAGAAGGGGGTGACATTTTTTTTATTTTTTGAGCTATTTTTGGATATTTATATTTGAATTTTACATCATATTTCATTTTAGTCCTTAAATTTTTTAATCAAATTATAATCCCCTAAGTCGTTTCAACAATTAGCCTATTACATTGGGCCTTAACCGAGGTTAGCGAGCCTACTCCTCGTTTTTTTTCTTTATTTTTTTTCCACCAATTTATATTTTTATTATTGAATTAGGTGTGAAAATTATGAAAAATAAATTACAATTTTTTCTCTTCTTTTTATTTTTTTATTTAGTTTTTTCCACCCATTTATTTTTTTATTGTTGAATTAGGTGTAAAAATTATGAAAAAATCAAATTTTTTTCCACACAAGTTGACGGTTATGAAATATATATGACATGGTTTTAGATTTTAAAATAAACACATATTGGATTATATCACTCTCATTATTTATAATTGGTATATTTAATTTCGTCGTTTCTTATAAAAATTCTCACCATATTAATTTTTTATTCTTCTTTTTTATGTAATTTATTTCTTAATAAATATGATTTATTTTCTCTTATGTATCAATTTTTTAATCAAATTTTTTTTGTAGTTTTTTTATTTGCTTATTTATAGAAGATGCATTAAAAGAAACTAAAAAAGGTGAGGGGTTTGGATAGTAATTTTACTCGTTCATCCTCTCACAAGTCACTCTTCATGGACTCGTAGATGAGAGTGGCATTTTTGTGACTTTCAGCTATTTTTGGATATTGATATTCAAAGTTTACACCATATTTCATTTTGATTCCCGAAATTTTCAAATCAAAATTTAACTCCTAGGTTGTTCCACCAGTTGGCTCGCTACATTGGGCCTTAAGAAGGTCGAAGGTAGGCACACAAGCCTACTCCTCTTTTCTTTTTCTTTGATTTTTTTCTTTTTTTTTCCCACCGATTTATGTTTTTTTTTATATATTTAATTAAGAGTTCAAATTGAGACCAAATATTTCTCCTTTGTTTTAGTCACTTCTTTTGTGTCCTATACGTATGAGTATTTAAGTGTCCTTATATAATATGAAAAGAGGTCTTATGTTGAATTGAGTAAAAATTTATGAGTCTATATATTTCGAAATTTATTTGTACCAAAAACTTTTCTTCGTATATTTCCCGAGATATTAGATAATGATTTGTTTTGAATGCACAAACCATAGACCATAAAAATAAGAACATATATCTACTTTACAATTAATTAAGAAAACACAAGCATCCAATCGTTTTTATAATTTGAGAATCACCAATGCATAATTGACTTGGATGTCGTGTTATCCGACTTGTAATTTATTTATTGTTAGGTTTCCATGATATCTTCTCGAGTCGGCTTTTAATTCAAGATCAATTTCATTATCAACTACATTTTGGACAAGCCATCTCTATTTAAATTGATATATTTACGTAAAACTTTTTTTTTCAACGAGAAGTAAATTTGCTTATCACTAGAGATCCAACCTTGAAATACTATTAGGGTTAATATATCCATATATCTTTATACAATAAGCTAATTTTTTAATCTGTCCTTTAAAAAAAAAGAAAAAAAAACACCTCAAATATGTTTTTGTTATGAAAAAATAAATATCTATTTCATATTCTCACTACTTATGTGATTCAATTCACCACTCAATATGAGAAATTGAAAGGTCGATGCAATTTATTCAATTATTTAGGCATCTTTTAATGGTTCATAATCCCTTGCAATTCTCTACTTATGTGATTCAATTCACCACTCAATATGAAAAATTGAAAGACTGATGCAATTTATTCAATTATTTATGTATTTTTTAATGGTTCATAGTCCCTTGCAATTCTCTTCTTAATTCAAAGCCTATAAATAGGCTTGATTGTTTATTAGTTTGGGGATAAGTATTTTGTAGATATTGAGAGAATTATTTAGTGTTGTTATCTCTTGTATTTTCTTTATTTCATAGTGAAATCATTTTTTCATCATTTTTCTCTCCAATTCTATCATTGATACTATTTTTTTTTATAATACGTTATCGAGCATGAAACTCTAATGAATTGAGATAATAGACCATAAGGTATGTATCTACCAAAAGACTCAATTATTTATTTCAATTATTGGATTGTTCCTCTACATGAGTGCTTCTACTAAAAGATCTAAATTATTTAGATCATTAAGAGGTATGTATTTAATTCATCATATACTTTAAATCTAATGATATATAGAGTATGCATTTGAAAAACATAAATAATTTAATATAAAGAATCTAATTATCTAATATATTGTTTGAAAAGTTTAAATTTTATTATTATGTGTTTAAATTTAAATTTTATTATTATATTTTGTTCTTATTGCCTAATATTAATATTATACTTTACATTCTAAAATTTTTATGATAGCAAACCTCATAAAACTTAATTTTTTGGCTCTTGACATTTTGGGCAAGAATTATTGATCATGAGTGCTTGATGCTGAGTAAATATTATGCACTTTTCATGTCTCGAATGTGCTTTTGCAGTAGCATATTGAGAAAAAAGTTTAAGAAATATTCGAATCAATTTCATACTTGCTCGTGGCTAAATAAAATAACAAGTTATCGATGAAAAAGACTAAATCTTATCCAATTGGATCTACTCCATTCCCTAAAGTGAATGTGACAACTTAGAATAATTTTAGGCATGGAAAAAGATGTGGTCATAGCCATGGACATGATCGAAATAATTATCGTTATAATCATGATGACCATAATAATACATCCCACCACTAGAAGTGGATAACTATGAAAAAAAAAGAAAAAAATAAAAATTGATGAAGTCAATATTGTAAAAATGAATGTTATAGATGTGGCATGAATGGACATTGGTCTCGTACCTACTATACACCAAAGCATCTAATCGAGCCTCATCAAGCCTCGTTAAAAAAAGAAAAGATTAAAATATATAGGCTAACTTTATATATCAAAATAGAGTTAATTAAAATTAATAACTTGTTAGCTTTTCTATTTATAAATAAGATGTTTTATATTTTCTTATAATTTCTATTGCATAAAGATAGTTATAGATTTGTTTTACTATATATTTATTTATCTATGTTTATGAAGAATATATTTATTTTATGTATTTTATGTTTTTTAATTTAATTATTTATTTCATGTTAATATTGTATATAATAATATCAATCTAATAGAAAGCTCCGGAAGAGTGACTATATTATTACCTAAGAAACAAATTTTGAAGACTCTAGAAGAGCGAATATATTATTACTTGAAGAGATAACTTTTAAAAACTCTAGAAGAGTGAATATATTATTACTTGAAATGATAAAATTTGAAGACTCCGGGAGGAAAATTATATTATTATCTGAAAATATAAATTTTATTATAAATGAAGCATTATTCTTTCTAAAGAATCATAAAAATTTATTGAGTTTCAAATATATTCATCTAAATGGCCATCATATCAAGACAACAAATATGAAAAATATTGAATTCTTGAATATTAGAATTATATCGGATAGAAAACATGTATTGAAGAAATTTCACTTTTTAATCTAGTCTTTATTATAAACATTGGAATGATTGAAATAAATGATATAGTAAACCGTAAGCTTGCTAATTCAAATACGTTTATTATATGGTATGATCAGTTGTGTTATTCGGGTTTTTCATGATGTAAAAAATTATTAAAATTCATATGGGCATCTATGAAAGAGCTAGAAGATTCTTTGATTTAATGAATTTTCAAGTTCTATATGTTCTCAAGACAAATTGATTATTCAGCCATCATCAAGTAAAATTGAGATTGAATCTTTAGTATTTTTAGAATATATTCAAGGTGATATATGTGGATCAATTCATCCACCATATAGACCATTTAGATATTTTATGGTTTTAATAGATGCATCCATAAAATGGTCATATGCATATTTATTATCTACTTGAAACCCGACATTTTTTAGATTGACCGAGTCTAAATAATTCAATTACAAGCATAATTTCTAAATTATATCATTAAAAAAATTCACCTTAATAATACCGGTAAATTTATTTCTCAAGTATTAAATGATTATTGACTAGCTATTAGAATAAAGGTTAAATAACTCCGTTGCTCATGTTTATACTCATAATGGTTTAGCAAAATTATTTATCAAAAGAATCTAACTAATAACTAAACCATCATTTAAAAATAAAACTTCATGTTTATATTTAGGGACATAAAGAGAATACAAGCGATAAAGACTCTAAATAATTCTCTCAATCTCTACAAATTACTTGTCCCTAAACTAATAAACAATTAAGCCTATTTATAGGCTTCATGATTAAGAAAAGAATTGAAAAGGACTATGAATCATTAAAAGATGCATAAATAATTGAATAAATTACATTATCTTTTCAATTTCTCATATTAAATAGTCAATTGAATCACATAAATAGTGAAAAAATGAAATAGATATTTATTATTTCATAACACTCCCCTTAAATGTTCATTGTGCATAGGAATATGTCTTGTTAAAACCTTAGTAGGAAAAAACCCATTGGAAAAAAATCCTAATGAAAGAAAAAAAGTACAATAGTTCTTGTACATATTAATCTCTACGTTGGACTCCCCTTGTTAAAAATATCATTTAAGATCTTTAAGAAGATACATCTCAGTCTTATGAACCATTTTCTCAAAAGTTGTGATAGGTAATGCCTTAGCAAATAAGTCTATTGGATTATCACTTTGATGTATTCTTCTTTTAATTAAATTATGCAAGCAACATTATCTTCATATGATATTGTTAGAATTGTTTTATTGGTAAATAAGTCGTATGTCTCTTAGATATAATGGATTATTGATCTTAGCCAAACACATTCTTAACTTTCCTCATGAATTTTTATTTCTACATGGTGTGAATATCTAGTTACTATAGTTTGCTTCATAGAACGTCGTGATATAGTTATATCACTAAGTGTAAATACATAAATCGTTTGTGATCAAGTTTTGTATGGATCAAATAAATAACTTGAATCTACATAATCAATTAAATCGACTTTGATTTATTTGAGTAAAATAAGTACCATATCAATTTTTCTCAAAGATAATATAGAAAATATTTAATTCCATTCCAATATCTCCGTATTGGAGCAAAACTTATGTCTTGCTAATAAATTTATAAAAAAAGCTATATCAAGTTGAGTATTATTAGCAAGATATATCAATACAAAAATTACATTAAGATATAGTACTTCAAGACCAACTAATTCTTTGTTATCTTGTCAAAGTCGAAAAAGAATCGTTTTAGATAGCAAGTGAACGAACTACCATTGGGCTAATCAATGGATGAGCTTTATATAGAATTCAAATCTTTTCTCCGTCATTTTTCTCTCTAATTCTATCATTGTTACCATTTTTTTATAGTAGTTTTTATATTTTGATATATGTCGTGTTTGTTTGAGAAAAAACAAGTTCCGGGAACTTATTTTTCTCATTTTTCAGATGTTTGTTTCGTTTTAAGGAAAAGAGTCAATGAAAAATAATTTTCAACCAATGGAAAATGGTAGATTGTTTTTGAGAAAATGTTTTCTTAGCTAAAGAAGAGGAAAAAATTTCCCTTGTCACGAGTTGTCTCGCTATTGTGTTACTTACCTCTCTCTTGATATATTTTAACAATTTTTTACTTTATCTTTTTTATTTAAAATATAGTAAATTAATTTTTAATTATTCCTTATCAATTATTATTAATTATTTTTCTCTATTTCTGTTGATATTTGATTTTTTGATTTATAGATACATTAAATATTCCTAAAAACCCTTTTTACACCTTAAGATTATTTTTGTAACAAATATTTCAATTTTTTTTTAATTATCTCAAACACCACCTAAACTATACTTGAACGATTGGAAATGATTATTACAAAACTATAATTTTTTCTTAAAAAAATTGAAATTAATTAATTCAGTAATAAATACATTATTTTCTCAATACTATTCATTTGCAACTAAATCAATAATTTGCAATTTTAATCCGTTGTAGAATTTTGTTGATAATTGTAGTAAATAATTTGTTACTAATTATTCCAGCATTAATCTTTTGAAACCAAATGAATAATTTTTCACAAATGATAACTAATAATTTATAAAACTATTTTTTAGACTAAATTATTACTTTAACTTTCAAAAAAAAAAAAAAGAATTCTTATTTGAGTTACCAAAATAACAATGCTAAGATTACCTAGAATTTTTTTTTTTACTAAATGTGAATATTGATTTGATTTTGTCCCAAGTAATTTTGATGAATTGGTTCGATAGTTAAAAAAGTATATTTTATTTTTTGAATTAAAATTTTAGAGTCGGTATTTATGAAAATTTATTAAATTTTTCTAAACGTATCTTATATTGTGAAATTGTGAATATGCATTTTTTAAGTTTTCTCAAAACTTTTTAACGTGACAATCACATACTTTTTTTTGTATTTTAATTTTCCGTATCAAACAACGCTTGAGTATGTTTTTCAACAGCTTTTTCATATAATTACCAAATGGCGGAAAATATTTTTTTAAAAAATAATTTTCTAGAAAATAATTTCTTCAAGAATTGATTTTCTTATGGAAGTTATTTTCCGTCAAATAAACAGAGCCATAGTTTTTTATCCATTCTTCTTATTAGAATTTTCGACCAATTTTCACAAATTAATTTTAATATTAATAAAAATATATCTTTTTTTAAATAATAAAGATAATTTAATTAAATCATATATCATGTGAAAATCATATGCTTAATTTGTAATAAATAGATCTAAAATTTTAATTAAAAAATAAGTTCAAAATCAATTCAAAGTATAAAAACAGATTAAAAATATCACTTACGCGTTAAATTGCATCGTGGAATTTGTGTGTCAATTAGTACCCTTCCTTAGCTGGTTAACACTTATCATGCCAGACTTCGTAAATGCTTTTGATTAGGTGACGTGGGGGACCAGACTGCTTTCATTTCCGTAACTTTGATCACAAGTGCTTAAACTTAAAACCTAACTAGTGTTTAGGAATTTTATATTTTTATATTATTTTTCATCGATTCGATATGGAATAGTTGTTTTTCTTAATATTTTGAATGTTAAAAAAATTATCTTATATCAAATAAATACAAAAAATAATATGAAAATATACAATTAAAAATAAACCATCTATTACGAGGTATTAAGTTTTAAGTCTTTTAGATAAAATTTGATAGTAATTATTTAACTTAATAGAATCCCAATACTTCTTAATTCCTTTTAGAAGTGAATTTGCAGGTATGGCGTGGAGTTGTAAGATGGTGGGTATAGGGTGGCTGTGCTGGGTGGATTGACAAGATAAAACGGTTGACAATAGAGTGTGCAGGATGGAATTGTGGAGGCTGGCAGTAGGGCATGGGGGATTGTAGGGGGCTGGCATTAGGGAGATTGTATGTTGCAAGGTGCCATACGGTTTGTAGTAAGGAGATAGAGTTGTGCAGGACAAGTTGCTGCGGGGTTTTGTGGTCAGTTGCAATAGGAAAATTGTACAGAGATGGAGGGAAACTGTCACTCCATCTCTGTTTATATCTATATATATTAAATCCCTAATTTCAATGAAAGAAAGAATTTTTTTTCTAATTTTTCTTAGTTGTTGTTGTTATTATTATCATTATTATTATTATTTTGAAATAGAACAACATGAACTAAAATAGATAAATAAAAACACTAAAATAAAAGAAACCAAAATATCAAAGAAAAAAACTGAAATAAAAAAAAAAGAAATGAAAAATAAATAAAAATTTGGAAAATTTTGAGGTACGACAATTGTTATATAAATGATAACAAGTATCAGTTGGTTTCTTATAGAAATAACCAATCTGTTAACATTGTATAGATAACAAGTATCAAATTGATTTTTCTTTTTTTAATATTTTCTCTCCATAGATAGATTACTATTAGAGAATATTATAAATTATATTTAGGGCTTCAAACTTCAAATGATGAAGTTAAAAAATTGGAGCAAAAAACTACTTGAGGAGTAAGATCTAAGGTTTTATCGAGCTTGAATTTCACCTTTTAATTGATTTGATGTACTAAATCTGGGTGTTGGGGTGCCAATTAAATGTTTTTATTTGTGGTGATGGAGGGAATCAACACCAAGCTAGGTTTCGTCCCGAGTGTGATCACTTGATTTTGGAGTAAATTATAAATTAGTCTCTTTAATTTTGAAAAAAAATATTTCAAAAGTCTGTTTATTTAGTCAATTGACAAATGTTGATTATGTTTGATTTAATATTATTTCATTTCAATTTTCTTATTATTATATTTGGAAAGATTTTCTATTTTTATTTTCTCATATATATATATAGGTTATTTATTTGATCTATTTATTTTACTCAATTAAATCAAAGTTAGGTTTAATTGGTTATGCATATATAAGTTATTTATCTGATCTATACAAAGATCAATCACAAACAATTTATGTATTTAAACATAATAATACAATTATATCATGGTGTTTTATGAAGCAAAATATAACTGCTACATATTCAAATCATGGTAATACATTGAAATAAAATTAAACATTTCATACGTTATCCCTAAGAAAAAAATGAATATGATATTTATTTTACTCAATAAATCAAAGTCGAGTTTAATTGGTTATGCATATATAAGTTATTTATCTGATCTATACAAAGTTTGATCACAAACAATTTATGTATTTACACATGATAATACGACTATATCATGACATTCCGTGAAGCAAAATATAACTACTACATATTCAAACCATGCGTAAGTACAAATTCATGAGGCAAGTCGAGAATGTGTTAGATTAAGATTAGTGACCCATCATATTTGAGAGACATGCGATTTATCTATCGACGAAAGAACTTTCAATAATATCATATGAAAATAATGTCGCTTGTATAATTCAATTAAAGATAAAATACATTAAAGTGGTAATCCAACGGACTTATTCACTAAGTCATTACTTACCATAACTTTTAAAAAAATGGTTCATAAGACCGAGATACGTCGTTATAAAGATCTTAAATGATGTTTTCAATAGGAGGAACCCAACATAGAGATTAATGTATACAAGGAATATTATACTTTTTTTCCTTCATCATAATTTTTTTCGAGTGGCTTTTTTCTAGTAAGGTTTTAACAAAGTATATTTTTTTATGATGAACATTCAATGGGGAGTGTTATAAAATAATGAATGTCCATAACTATTTCATATTCTCACTACTCATGTGATTCAATTTATCATTTAATATGAGAAATTGAAATAGTTATGCAATTGATTCAATTATTTATGCACCTTTTTAATGGTTCATAGTCCTTTCTAATTCTTTTCTTAATCTTCAAGTCTATAAATAAATTTGATTGTTCAATAGTTTGAGTAGAAGTGTTTTGTAGAGATTGAGAGAATTGTTTGAATATGTTATCTCTTATATTCACTTTATTTCATAGTGAAATTCATTTTTCTATTATCTTTCTTTTCAATTCTATTATTATTATCATTATTTTTATCATTTATAACACAAGTCCTTAATTTTGATAAAACATTCAATGTTTTGGTGGGAACATAAAATCATTGACTTTTATGTTTAAATATGTTAGTTGAAGCACAAAAGTGAATACTTTGTGTTTCCACCAAGACACTCGAGACTGTACCCTTAATTTTTCATCATGAATTTGTAGTAAATTCTTAAATACTAGCTTTGTTATAAATATAATCTCCATGCCTTTACCACTCTATGGATGATTTATGGGAAAAGAATTTCTTATTAATAGTCCAAATGTTTTATATTTTCAAAAAAAAAAAAAAGAAATCTTTTTTTTTAATGAAAATCGATATTGTTGGAAGACAATAGTAGCACAAGGGAGATCACTAGTACCCTTCAAAACAGATGGTACAATTAGCCAAGATACTATTTTTATATCTAATTCTAAACTTTTTCAGTAAGTATTGTGTCTCATGTGATTCAATTCTCATGTAACTTTATATTGATCATGTATGATATTAATAATGTCGAGTACACACCCTATTATCAAAAAAGAAATGGTCAAGTCGAGGGCATTAAGAACATATTATTAGAAAATAATATAAATCATATTCGAAATCTTATTTAATAGCTTGAGTTCTTGAATGAAATGATTTTTTAATATGGTATCGTAACTTAATGATTAAACGATCATAAATTCAAATCTCATCATCACTACTTTCTTCTCTAATTAATTAAACATAAGATATTATAAATTTATATACGTTTCAAATCAAAAAAGTTTTCTCTTTTTAACACGTTGCTTTACATTTAAAAAGAGAGGAAAGAGCCCCGTTTATTGTCTGCCGCGAATGGGGAAAGCTTCAGTGCCACCTTTCACATGCCTCCCCAACTTATTGGTTTTATTTTATTTTTTTAATTTTTTTTCCGGTAAAAATATTATGGGAGCTGCAAGCTCGTACACCGGAGCATGGTGGGGTTCCACCTACTGAACCCCACGTGAAACACTTTAATGTATTTATTTTGGGTTTCGAAATCAACAAAATTAAAGCAGTACTCCACTGCTACTCTTGCCATGTATCATGACTTATCATATGGATTTTTTTTTACCTATAATGTTAAAAAAATTATCCTATATCAAATAAATACAAAAAAATAATATGAAAATATAAAATTGATAATAGACCATAATTTAATAAATTATTTAAAATTTAATTGTAAATTAATTATTTAACTTAATAGAATCCTAATACTTCTTAATTCCTCAGACATTAGAATGATAAAAAGGCACTCTAGCTTCAATAAGCCATAATTTTTTAATTCAACTCTTCAATTAAAAACAAATAATACTGTTGAGCTCTACAAATTGGAACTTGCTTGTATTTAATCAAATGGTTTAACCACCTCACGGTTTTGGATTTTTTTCTTTATTTTTACAGGTATGTATTTAATTGGATGTGTCTTAGGTACAACTCAATAATGTTGAGCTAGCACGAGTATAACATGTTTCTTGAAATGGATCAATCAAACGCGCATGTTCGACTAAATTCCAAATCCTTGCTCAATAAATTTCAGCTCTCAACGCATTCTTTCTCAACACATCAGACAAGGCACAGTATTGGGATAACTGATCTTACTATTCAACCATGAAGATAACTAAATTTCTCGTGCTCTCCTTCTTTCTCCTTGCCTTCACAACTTCTTCTTCTCCTGAGGACATTCAGGCTCAAGATCCTGAAGCAGTGATCGATATCTTCGGTAACGAGCTTGTGGCTGGTGGTAGTTATTTCATCAGAGCCTTTCCAGCTGGCAGTAAAACTCCTCTCGCGGTCTCTAGCGTGGGTGCATGCCCACCAGATGTTAGACTTTCCTCAATCTAGCAATAAGGTCCCAATAAGAATTACACCAGTACAAAACGACGACAGTGTCATCCACGAAGAAACATATGTGAACTTCAACTTTGTTAAAGGCATACATATGTCCGAGGTCCGACGTGACAAGCGATGTGGAAGGTTTCCTACAACCCAGGTATGGATCGATACATTGTGACCACCGGAGGTATGGGTCCTTTGAAGCAGTTTAAGATCACCAAGGATAGAGCTAATGATGGATTGTATCAGCTTTCTTACTATCCGACGAGTGAGGCCTTCAATAAACGCCTAAGGGTCGATGTTGGCTATTTGGCCAATAATGACGAAGTAACCTACTTGACTCCTAATGCCAACCCAGTTCGTTTTGCGTTTGTGCCATATTTGGTTGAAGTTCCTAAAATCGAGTATAAGAAGGTGTCGGCATGATATTGATCAGTATTATTATCTACTGTAATCCTGTACAGAGGAGCTCCGTTGCCTACTATCATGCATGTATTGGGCATAAATAAACACCAAGCCTTAGCTTTTGGTTTTGCTTAATTTTCATGTTCTCTCCTCTTTGTTGCTTTATCATTTCACAAGAAAATCATCTTGTTGCTACAATCTTCTAAACATTTGGAACCCCAAATATTACAGCAGAAATAATTAAATAAAAAATAATGAGATATGTGTACCATGTCATAATCAAACATTAAAATTCTACACACTAGTACAACAATGAGAAAGAAAAAATAAACTTTTCAATAAAAAAACTTTTGAATGAAAAATTTATATAATAACGGGAGTTAACATCCAACTTTTGCAATAGCCTTGCCGTACATTCGGTAAGAATAGGACTGATATCATCCAATAGAACCTCCACATCAGCAGCCCCATCACAGTCCATCTCAACCTCCTCAGCGCCATCTTCTTCTGCATCATCCTTCTCTCTAGAATTTGAACTTAAAGACAAATCTTTATCTTGTTGAACTGTGAAATTTCGTATAGAAAATTAGATCTTATGTGTTGGAGATTCTTTGATCGTTGTACTATATTCCACACCATCCACTACCAAAACAACTTGTTCTTCCACAGAGTCTCTCATTCTAGTTCCGATGAGAATCCGAACAATAGATAAATTGGAGAAGCAATGGCTTAATTTAACATAGCCAATCATCCTTCCCAAAGGGGTTAAAAGACTGCGAAAACAATCCACTGACCATGCTGATAGTGTTAAGCCATGAATTTTTAACCAACATTATCTATCCAGAGCACCATCCCTAACAATGCAAGGTCGAGCTTCATCAAAGAATAGATTCAATATAAAATTAGAATTACCAAAGGCCTGGTGCATTTTTGTCACAGAGTCAAAGGTAATCACGGTATGTGAAGCATCTAGAAACCAGAAACCCACACAAGCAATATCACTACTCTCCAAGACATTTGAGAGTTCTATAATCCACACCTTCAGAAATAGCACAAACTAAGCTTCTCTTAAGCCATTCAACATCATCTTCTTTTAAGTCTTCAAATCCATTTAAATAAGAAAGCCTTGTTCTTGGCTACACGAGAACCAATGCCAATTTCTCATTTCTTCTAACAGCGAGCTAGGAAATTCCAAGCTACCTTATACATGTATTTCTTATAGCCACAACCATTCTAGAGAAAACTTAGCTGAATTGCAACGATCTTCTTTGCTACCCCTACTGGTATTTTAAAAAGTAAAAGATAATAGACAGGAATAGAGGACAAAACTAACTTGAGAAGACAAATTCGTCCACCTAGAGAAAGCAACCTTCCCTTCCAAAGCTTCAAATGGTGCCTAATCTTATCAATCACTAAGGATTAGGTTGACTTACGTTTAGGACTACCACCTATAGGCAAGCTAAGATACTTTATAGGAAGTTGATTTGCTTTATATCTCAAAATATTTGCTAAAGCTGAACAATAGCCTTCATCAATATTAATACATCTAGTTCTAAACTTTATTTTATTGTCAAAATTAGAATTTGTGTGGATTTAAATTTTTTTAAAATTAGAAATTATAAAGTAGAACTTTTGTGTCGAGTAGTTGTTAAACAAATATTTATAACGTTATAGATTTGAGTTTATGAGTCTTTAATTTGAAGAGTGTGTACTTATATTTTTTGGTGAAAAATAACAAAGAAATATATATTTTGGTATTTGTGGATGATATTGGCTAGAAACTGATATGATTGTCAGACTTCGACCACTTTGGGAAAAAACGAAAGAAAATAATGCATTCTGTAATACTTAGATTTAATCTTTATACTTTATGTGAATATTTATTTTGTTAATCATGCTCATGTTATGCTTGTGTTGTTCGTGTTGTTAATGATAAATGTTTGGTTTATAAAATTAAAATTTGTTAAGTGTTATTTATAAATAATACATTTATCCACAGGTGAAAAACTTAATAAATATAGTTTAATTAAATAATTTTCATATATATATAAGTTAGGATTAAAATTAAATTAGTAATCTAAATATATATTAATCTAGGAGATAATACCTCAGTTAAATGTTTTACCTAAATTAAAATATTTAAACGTAAAATATCACCTTATGATATATATATATATATATATATATATATATATATATATATATATATATATATATATATAGCTCATTAAAGGCCTTTCGCACAAAAGTTTCAGACAAAAAAAAGAAATAAAAAAATATATATATATCTATATTCTTTTGACCAAATCTTTCCTCACTGCATAGGTCTCTGGTCGTAAGATTGCGTAATGGACTTGGACGTCTTATTATCTGACTTGTAATTTAGTTATTGTTTGGTTGCGATGATATCCTTGGGTAGAGTGATGTACCCCACAACATTTATTGTCTGACACGAATGGGAGAGTTTTAGTACCACCATTCACATGTCCTCAACTTATTGGTTTTATTTTAATTTTTTATTTTTTCCAGTAAAAACATTATCATTTTTGGCTAAATGTAAACGTCTGGACAAGCTGTGAGCTCGTACAGAGGGACCTGGTGGGGCTCCACCTAAGCGGGACTAAGAGCCATTATTGAGACGCTTTAATTTATTTATTTCGATATCGACAAAACTAAAGCAGTACTCTGCTGCTACGTTCGAAATCGACAAAAATTAAATAAAAATTGGTGTAAGGGAATCTCCAACACATAACCAGATTTTGCAAACATCTAATTTTCTATACCAAATTTCGCAGTTCAACAAGATAAAGATTTGTCTTTAAATTCAATTTCTACAAAGAAGGATGATGGGGAAGAAGATGGCGCTGTGGAGGTTGAGGTGGACTGTGATGGGGCTGCTGATGTGGAGGTTCTATTGGATGATCTCAGTCCTACTCTTACCGATCGAATGTACAGCAAGATTATTGCAAAAGTTAGATGTTAACTCCCATTATTATGTAAATTTTTCATTCAAAAGGTTTTTTATTGAAAAAATTATTTTTTCTTTTTCATTGCTTTGCATTATTGTTGTACTAGCGTGTACAATTTTTATGTTTGATTATGACATGGTACACATATCCCATTATTTTTTATTTAATTATTTCTGCTGTAATATTTGGGGTTCCAAATGTTTAGAAGATTGTAGCAACAAGATGATTTTCTTATGAAAAGATAAAGCAACAAAGAGGAGAGAACATGAAAATTAAGCAAAACCAAAAGCTAAGGCTTGGTATTTATTTATGCCCAATACATGCATGATAGTAGGCAACGGAGCTCCTCTGTACAGGATTACAGTAGATAATAATACTGATCAATATCATTCCGACACCTTCTTATACTCGATTTTAGGAACTTCAACCAGATATGGCACAAACGCAAAAAGAACTGGGTTGGCATTGGGAGTCAAGTAGGTTACGTCGTCATTATCGGCCAAATAGCCAAGTTCGAACCTTAGGCGTTTATTGAAGGCCTCACTCGTCGGATAGTAAGAAAGCTGATACAATCCATCATTAGCTCTATCCTTGGTGATCTTAAACTGCTTCAAAGGACCCATACCTCCGGTGGTCACAATGTATCGATCCATACCTGGTTTGTAGGAAACCTTCCACATTGTTGTCACGTCGCCCCTCCTACATGTGGGTACTTCTAAGTTAAAGTTCACGTATGTGTCTTCGTAGATGACACTGTCGTTTTGTATTGGTGTAATTCTTACTGAGACCTTATTGAAGATTGTTGAAAGTCTAACATCTGGTGGGCACGTACCCTCGCTAGAGACCGCAAGAGTAGTTGCACTGCCAGCTGGGAAGGCTCTGATGAAATAACTACGACCAGCTTCAAGCTCGTTACCGAAGATATCGACCACTGGTTCAGGATCTTTAGCCTGAATGGCCTCAGGAAAAGAAGAAGCTGTGAAGGCAAAGAGAAAGAAGGAGAGCACTAGAAATTTAGTTATCTTCATGGTTGAATATTAAGATCAGTTATCCCAATACTGTGCCTTGTCTGATGTGTTGAGAAAGAATGCGTTGAGAGCTGAAATTTATTGAGCAAGGATTTGGAATTTAGTCGAACATGCGCGTTTGATTGATCCATTTCAAGAAACATGTTATACTCGTGCTAGCTCAAAATTATTGAGTTGTACGACACATCCAATTAAATCTGTAAAAAAGAAAGGAAAAAAAAATCCATGAAGGTGAGAGGGAGTGTTTTGTCGGTAACGAGTCAGATTTGATCGCAAAGAAAAGACCTTCCCACGATAATTTTCTTGCTTCCCTTACCCCACTTTGAGACGAAAGAAAATGCATAGCACGAGCATTTATTTCTCCAACATGGACCATGTGTTTCACCGATCTTTACCCAAAAAAGTTTCGGCTACCATGATGAATTATCAGAAAAACATAACACAAAAAAAAATACTTTGTAAGCTTTTATTTCACCTCAAACGGGATGGGGGTGGGATGAGGCTCCGTCAGATTATTTTTTTTAGATAAGCCCTCTTTGGCAGCGAAAGAAGACGAGAGATTTTTGTGAGGCAAAAGATATACACGTCACTGCTTACGCTCCACTGGGAGCGAAAGGAATGCTTTGGGGTACAAACAAAGTGATGGACTGTGAAGCGTTTGAAAGAGATAGCAGAGAGAGTGTTAAAAAAAACCAACAAAAAGAAATTCAAAATTTATCAGCATTAAACGTTAAATCTTAAGAGTCTTTTAAATCGAATAAGAAATTTTACTGCACATTGTCATAAAAATTAAGGTAGAAGACCCAGTGTATTAATTGTCTGATACCATTATAGGTTTGACGTTGCTGTACACTCATTTTCTACCAAAATAACAAATTTTTCCATAAAAATATTATGGGAGATGAACCAAGGGGCATCATTGAAACACTTTAATCATTTTCCACAAAACAAAAGCAGTACTCTCCTGCTACTTTCGAAATCGACAAAATTAAAGCAGTCTTCTACTGCTACTCTTGCCATGGATCATGACTTATCAAATAGAAGCAGGATAATTTTTTTCTTTTATATTATAGAATAATATAAAATCAAATTTAGGTTTTCAGAATATGATTGTTTTTAATATAATATCGAACTCTTAATAACAGTACGGTAATCCATTTTTTTAAAAAAATGATTTAAAATTATTTTTAAAATCACGTTTTTTTCGTGAAGTTTTTGCTAGGAATCTCTCATGAGAAAGGAAAGGAACTGTGATTTTGGAACAGTGTGCATCGAAGACGGTTTGATTAAGTAAATGCTGTAGATTTGGTGATTCGAGGGACCAGACAGTGCTTTCCTTTCTGTAACTTTGATCACAAGTGCTTAAACTTAAAACGTAAATAGTGTTTAGGAATTTTATATTATTTTCGTATCTATTCCATATGGAATAGTTTTTTTTTTTTCCTTAATATTGTTTAATGTTAAAAAAATTATCTTATATCAAGCAAATACAAAAAATAATATAAAAATATAAAATTGAAAATAAACCATCTGTTACGAGGTTTTAAGTTTTTTAGATAAAATTTAATTGTAATTATTTAACTTAATAAAATCCTAATTTTTCTTAATTCCTTAGAAATTAGAATGATAAAAAGGCACTCTAGCTTCAATAAGCCATAATTTTTTAATTCAATTGTTCAATTAAAACAAATGATACTGTTTTGAAAAACTAATTCAGACCTCTACAAATTGGAACTTGCTTGCATTTAATCGGATGGTTTAACCATGGTCCAATTTATGAAAATATTGTGTATTTCGGAATAAACCTAATCCACATCTTTCCAGTTTTGTTGCCATTTATTAGATGTGACTTTCAAATTTTCTGATAACAAGGAATGGTGTGGGTTGTTTCGATTAGGAGATGGGATAAAGATCGGTGAAATACATGGTTCATATTGGAGAAAAAAGAGAGTGAGAGAGATAATGAAAAAAACAAAAATTGAGAGATTGTCATTTCCTCTGACTTGTTTAAAGAAAACGAAAAAAATAAAATAAAATAATTAATGATAAAATTACATGTGAATTTTTTTACACTATTATACATGTAATTAATTATTCATTAGAAATCAATGTTTAAAACCGAATAGTGTTTTCATTACAAGCTAATTTTCTCCATGTTCTTACGTAATTGAAAAATTCAATAACTCACAAAGTATTTTTTTTGTGTTATGTTTTTCTGATAATTCATCATGGTAGCTGAAACTTTCTTGGGTAAAGATCGGTGAAATACATGGTTCGTATTGGAGAAATAAATGCTGGTGATAAGCATTTTCTTTCGTATGAAAGTGGGGTAAGGGAAGCAAGAAAATTATCGTGGGAAGGTCTTTTCTTTTCTATCAAATTAGATGAATACCCATGCTATACTACAGTCGGATACTCACTACATGTGCATAGTTTGCGATTTATATGATGCAGTATAAAAAAAGTTGTTTTTATGATTAAATGAATTTATAATTTTTTTTCTAGTGTTTCTTTTATTTTTAATTTTTATTATAAATATTATTCAATATTTTTTTTATTTCTAGTGTTAGTTTGCCGTCTTTTCTAATAAGCAAACGAATCATCCGAAATATTATAAAAATTACTTGCATGGAATTACAATGGATTTTGCATTAAATCTTAATGGATTTCTAGTGTTAGTTATCCCAATATTGTGCTTTTGCTTGATCCATTTCATGAAACATGTTAAACTCGTGCTAGCTCAACATTATTGAGTCGTACGTAAGACAGATCCAATTAAATACGTACCTGTAAAAACAAAGAAAAAAAAATCCAAAACCGTGAGGTGGTTAAACCATTTGATTAAATTCAAGCAAGTTCATATTTGTATAAAATAATCAACAAAATTAGCATAAAAAAACTATATTTGAATATATACACACACAAAATAATCAACAAAATTAACATAAAAAAAATATATTTGAATAATTGGTTGGTTCCTTTAAAAAATTATTTTAATTATTTTATTACAAATGAATTTGTTCTGTAATGTTAAAAAAATATTCATAGAAAATAATTTATATTATGTTAGAAGATGTATAATTAATTTTTAATAAAATCAACGATTCAATAATTTTTTTATATGTCTTGACCATACCTAGTAAACTCGAAATAAATTATTTGAAATACACTTATAACTTTTTAGAATAAAATAATTATATATTTATATATGCACAACTATCATTTAACAATTCTAAGAATTCATGATATATATATCATACTAATTTATTTTTTAAAAAAAAAAGAGAAAACAACCATGCTTTAAAATTTTATTCTAAAATTCAAACATAAAGAAAAATAAATTATATTTATATACATTAGATCTATATATATTTATTTACAAAATAATCAAAAAAATTAGCATAAAAAAATATATTTGAATAATTAGTTGGTTCCTTAAAAAATTATTTTAATTATTTTATTACAAATAAATTTGTTCTATAACGTTAAAAAAATATTCATAGAAAATAGTTTGTATTATGTTGGAAGATGTATAGTTAATTTTTAATAAAATCAACAATTCAATTGTTTTTTTTTTATATGTCTTAATCATACCTAGTGAACTGAAATAAATTATTTGAAATACACTTTTAACCTTTTAGAATGAAATAATTATATATTTATATATGCGCAACTATTATTTAAAAATTCTAAGAATTTATGATATATATATATATATTATACTAATTTATTTTTTAAAAAAAGAGAAAACAATCATGTTTTAAAATTTTATTCTAAAATTCAAACATAGAGAAAAATAAATTATTTTTATCAGTAAATAAAATCTTACATAAAAAAAAATGTTAATTGGATGAGAATTTTCACAAAAAATGATAAATTCAAAGAATGAAATTTAAATTATAAGAGTAATATAAGCTGACGTATATGTTATATATATACTATGTGAAAATGAAAGGAAAATAAAAACTAAGGATTGAAAAAAAATGTTACAACATGAGGGATGAAAAGTAGAAAAAGTTGTTAAATTTGCATGTTAATGCCCAAAACCACATAAAAAAACGACACACAAAAATTACTTCAATTGTCATCAAGTGAATAGTAATTTTATACATACGAATAGCGAGTGAATAAGAATTTTAGACATATGAATAGTTTGAATCCTCGCGCTATGCTATGGACCAAACTAAACATATTTATTTCAATTTGATAACATATACTATGTTATCGGATAATTAAAATATATTAATTAAATATAAAAGATAAAATTTTATCTAATTTTATATTATTTTTAAAAATATATACATTTGATTTGTAAGGTGTGAACTTGACATTATTAATATCATACATGATCAATAAACACCTCACATGAGAATTGACAAACATAAAAGATCTATAAATAAATTAGTTTTCTTTATTTACTGTCCTGTTATTTAGAAAATCAATCCAAAGTCATCCAAAGTAATCCAAAGATATTTAAAATTTTGCGAGTAGAACCAACAGAAATAAAAAAATAAATTTTTTTTTGGGTAAAATAATATAGCTTTTAAGTAAATTTCACATGAAAGTATATAAAATAATTTTTTATTCAATTATTTATTTTTATTCTTTGATAGAATTTATGTCCAACTATATAAATTATTATTTATTTTTATATTGAATATTTTAATATTAATTGGTTGAATATATATATATAGAGAGAGAATCTTTTCAAATATAATAAAAAAAATTTTTAAATGAAATAATATTAGATCAAACATGACCAACATTTATCAATTGACTAAATAAATAGCTTTGAAATAATTTTTTTAAAACTGACGAGACTAATTTATAATTTACCCCAAAATCAAGTGATCACAGTTAGGAAGAAACCTAGCTCGTTGTTGATTCCCTCCATCACTGCAAATAAAAACATTTAATTGGCACCCCAACACTCAGATTTAGTACATCAAATCAATTAAAAGGTGAAATTGAAGCTCAGTTCAAACCTTAGATCTTACTCCTCACGTATTGTTTCGCTCCAATTTTTTTAACTTCATCATTTAAAGTTTTGAAGCCCAGTGCTGAAAATGGATGCAAAAGCATCCATTACAGGCTTGAGATTTGATACTACAATTTCAATCTCCCCCTGATTTTGGGCATCACATGCTGCAATTGCTTCCCCACCCAAAATCAATACTATACATCTTAAACTTGGGCGATGAAAAACTTCCCAAAAACCAACCTTCGGAAGCTGCTTCCCACTCTGTCACCCAATTCTTAGCAATTTCAATACTCCTCCTGCATGGTTAAACCATTTGATTAAATTCAAGCAAGTTCCAATTTGTAGAGGTCTGAATTAGTTTTTCAAAACAGGATTATTTGTTTTAATTGAACAGTTGAATTAAAAAAAAATTAAGGCTAGATTGCCTTTTTTTCATTCTAATTTCTAAGGAATTAAGAAATGATTAAAATTAAATTTTATCTTAAAAAAACTTAAAAACCTTATGGCTTATTTTTAATTTTATATTTTCATATTATTTTTATATTTATTCGATATGAGAGTTTTTTTTAACACTATTCTTTACTTGCAATCTATCTACCAAGAAAATATATATATATATATAATCAGTTTGATACTTGCTATGTTAACATACTTCGTATTTCTTGTTATTTCTTTAAGAAACCAATAACTGATACTTGTTATCATCTATATAACAATGTTAAATTATAATACAGAATAATTAAAATGTTACAGAGGATTTAAAACAATATTCTTTTTCTCCTTTATTGGTAAAATATTTAAAAGAATTGTTAATAATTTAAATGGCTGAAAGGGTCAGATCTCCCTTGAATTTTAATTTATTTAAAATCATTTTCTAAACTTTTCATTTGTGTTTTAATCTTTTTGATTTTTTTTTATAAATTTAATCCATCTTTCAATTTTCTGTTATTTATTCCAAAAAATAACAAATACATAAATAGATTTATGATAGAAATCATTCAATGAGATTTATCTAAAGCTCCCTAAAAATTTGAAATAATTCCAGATTATTTTCTATTTTTTATATTTTTATATTTATTCGATATGAGATAGTTTTTTTTAACCCTCTTCTTTACTTGTAATCCATATATGGAGAATATATATATATCTCACATCAGATAAATAAAAAAACAATATAAAAATACAAAATTCCTAATCACTAATTACATTTTAAGTTTAAACATTTCCTCATCCGGAAAGGCATAAAAAAAAAAAGCAATAAATATTTCTCATCCTTTTGATATGTCAATTATAAAGTTAGACATTACAACGAATTTACCAATAAGCGACAGAGTTTAATGATGGCATTCATTCAATCTTTAATTAGCGACAAATTAACGACTAGTTAGCAACCGATATAAAAAATTGATATTTATGACTCTTTAGCGACGGATTAGTGATGAGATAATAGCGAAATATTTTTTCCGTCGCAAATTTATGCAGTAAAAAAAACACCACTTTTAGCGATGAATTTCTATCACTAATTAGCTACCGATAAACATCTATCACCATTTAATCACTAATTTGACATGCAACATGGCGATGGAGTCAAATCCGTCACCGATTTTAGAGACAAACAATCATTACAACATAGCATGGCAAGACAAACAATCAAAAAGGAAAAAGCAAGCAGCTAGTAGAGCACAGTAAAACAAGCATTAATAAACATAATTGACATGTGAAGAAAGAATTTTAGAAAATAAAACCAAGGAACATGTTTATTGCTTGCAAACAAACATTCTAATCCAATAAATAGCAGTAAAATTTAATCATATATTTAATGTTTAAACTTTTAATTTCTTATCACTGTCAACGAATCAAAAAAGAAAAAGTAAGCAGATGATAGATTATAGTAAAACCAGCATTACAAAATTTTAGAAAAGATGTTTTTTTTGGTAACAAAGAATACAAGGAATGAAATGGTGAGAATAAAAATGAAAAACAATAAGAATAAAAATGAAAGTTTTATTACTATTTTGTAGGTTTTTAGTTGAAAGAAATGAAGCAAAAAATGAAAGTTTCATTATTATTTTGTAAGAATCTGGTTGAAAGAAATAAAGGAAGAATGAAAATAAAAAATGAAAATGAAAACTATACATTATTTCATTCTCATGAAAAAAGTGGAAATAAAAAAAATAAATGAAAGTGATTTTTTTTTAAATAATAATATATTGTTTTTATTTATTGTGTATTAATAATTTTTACCACTCTCACCACTAACACCACACCATTATTGCCCATGTTTTTTAAATTATTGTTGTTGTTCTTGTTATTATTATTATTTCGTTATTACTCTTTTACCATTATCATCATTTTTATTATACAACAATCACCACTATATTTTTTTCCACTTCCAACTCCTACGGTGGTGGCATTAATTTTTTAAAAATATATTATTACTATTACTATATTATTAGTACTATCACCTGTCACTTTCTCTTTCTCTCTCACCACCACCACAATCACTTTTATTATTTTTACTATTATTATAATTGATAAAATTAATTTTTTAATTATTATTATTACTATTTATTTTAAAATTTAAAATTTTATTTTGATTCTTTATTAATATTTTAAATACAATATGATAATAAAAACATCATTATTATTCTTTAAGTTTAATTCGATTCATGCATTTTCATTCTAAATCTTTGATTTTCGATAATCAAACTACACATAAATATTTAAATTGATTTTTTTTTATGACATATACTATAATCCTTTTAATTAAACTGATCAATAATTCAAAAGATAGGCAATATTATAACTGTAGTTGTGGCCGTTTTGATTGTGAAAAAAAAAAAATTGGTAATATGTGCCATTAAAATTTTTGTATATTAAATAAAACTTAAATTTATCATTTTGTAACTCCTAATTTTTAGCTTCCAAAATAACTTTTAAATCAGTTTAGAATTTTACCAAATACTTTTACAATAGCTTTAAAAAAAAAAAAAAAAAAGCGCCAAAAGACCAAAAAAAAAAAAATCTCTAATTGCCAAATTGGCACTATATCTGTTGATGAGTTGGTTGGGCCTCCAAGGACCTACAACACCGGATTTTGGTGCCTCTCTTGAATCCTTGCCATTACATTTTGCTTTCCTTTAGTTATGGTCAAGGGGCATCTACCCCACAAATTAGAGCCATTAACAATTATATGTAGACACCAAGACACCACCCCTTTCCATGCTTTTGTGTATTAGATTACTTTGGAATGCAGGAATTTTTTGTACACCATTGCTTTAATTAGAATATTAAGGAATGAAATAATTGAGGATCCATGATTTTTCTCTTTCTTTTCTTTTTCTGTTTCTTTTTTACCTTTCCTTTGTCTCCACTAGGCCAAATATTCTTTAGTTAGCTGGGGAGTTAGAAGCTTGATCCCTAGCTATAACTAAAGAAACATTTCCTACTTCCCAATTAAAATTCATTTCACACATATTTTTTATTTGATGATGATATTCTGCAAGTTGTGATGGATTTACATTTTCCTTGCATGTTCAGAAATTTGAGTTTGGGATTTTAACATTACTTGAAAAAATTTAATCTTAATTTACCCTAAATTGGTTCAAAAATATTTTTTATCATCAAATAAAAAAATTTAATATCATTTCTAGGAAAAAAAGAAGATGTCATGTTTAAGACTAAATTAAGTAAATTACCTTTTAAATAAAAGTAGCATATCATCTTAATTAGGAACTAGGTTTAATCATAATCATGACTTTGTGGTTGCACAAAATCCTAGTCATCTATGCAATTCACATTTAATTAATATTATAAATAAAAATTTTAATTTCCATAATTAATAATATTTAATTAAAATTTAGGATTTTCTAAGTGAATTTACTCAAGAATAATAGTAGTGAAATATTTTATTTATATTATTTAATGTATTGAAAGATGTTAGTTATTTACATTAATTAATTAACATCATTACTTATTTCGTTTTCCTTTTTCCTTGTATTTTTTATTAACAAAGATACACAATAAAATAAGTAAAAAATAGGAGAAAAGAGAACACAAACAAAACACAAATCAAAGCTTTTAAAATTTAATATGAATGCGAGATGTTGTTTCTTATCTTTAGGAAATAAATAAATTAGTGATGCACGTAAAAGCAAACAAGAGCCATCATTTATACAAATGTAGGTCAATACCGGTAATTACATGTCAAATGTAGCTCAATGTTAATAGTACCCTCGATCAATCTAAATCCTAGGACGAGAGTGTTACATGTCATCCCACTCGAGCTTAGTATTTTTCCTTATTGGTCGAGTGAGAGGCATGGCTATTCTAGAGAATCCTTCTTTAAATTTTTTATAATAACCTACCATCCTAGAAAACCTTTTTACTTCTAACATATTTTTTGGTCGTTTCCATTCTTGCACTTCTTGCACTTTACTCGGGATCTACTATAATCCTATCCTTGGATACAACATGTCGCGAAATGCTACTTGGTTGAGCCAAAATGTATACCTTTTGAGTTTAGCATACAATCCGTGCTCTCGTAAGAAAACTTCTTACCTCCGACATATTTTTTTGTTGTTTTCAATCCCGCACTGCTTGCACTTTATTGGGATCTACTATAATCCTATTCTTGAATACAACATGTCCCAAAAATGCTACTTGCTCTAGCCAAAATGTATACTTTTAATTTTAGCATACAATTCATGCTCTTGCAAGGTTTGTAGTGTTTTCCTTAAATGTTCTACATGTTCCTCATGACTCCTTGAGTGTATCAAGATATCATAAACAAATACAATTATAAATTTATCCAAGTATTCATGAAACATCCTATTCTTTAAATCTATGAATACTACCGATGCATTGGTTAATTTGAATGGCATTACTAAAAATTCATAATATCCGTATAGAGTCCTAAAAGTAGTGTTTTTCGCATCATCCTACTTGATCCTTAATTAATGATATTTTGACTAGAGATCGATTTTAGAGAATACTAAAATCCCTCTCAATTGATCAAACAAATCATCAATGTGTGGAAGTGGATATTTATTTTTAATGATTACTTGATTCAAACCTTAATAGTCTATACATAGTCATAATGACCCGTCCTTATTTTTACAAATAATACTAGTGCTCCTCATAGTAAACAATTGGGTCGAATGTAACCTTTATCTAACAACTTCTATAGTTGCACCTTAGGCTCCTTTAATTCTACTAAGGCCATTCGAAATGGTGCATTGGATATAGGCATTATCCCTAATTCTAACTCAATTTCAAAATCGATCTTCCTTCTAGGAGCCAATCTCAATAAATTTTTGGGAAAAACATCCAAGAAATCCTTAACCACCTCAATCTCTTCTAATTTTAGGCTCCCCTCCTTTTTATAATCAATTATGTTTACTAGGTAGCCCATACATCTACCTTTTATCATCTTCTAAGCTGTCATTGATGAAACTATCGTTACGAGTCTTACCTTAGTTTCGACTTGTAACTCAACTAATTGCTCACTCGATCAATGAAATATCACTTTCTCAACTAAACGAGTCAATCAAAGCTTCATTTTTAGATAAGCAATCTATGCCTAAAATAACATCATAGTCTTGAATACTCAAGACTATGAGATGAATATATAAAATGTGATTTCCAATTATCTTAACGATCCTTAATTATAGTATTTGATTCCAACGACTCTTTAAATGGGAGTGCCACTTCATAAATAATATTTAACACTTCGAGAGTCAAAGCTAATCTTCTTCACAATGATTGCATAATAAATGAATGTGTGGCACCTAAATTTACTAATATATATGCAGTAAGATTAGAGATTAGTAAATTACCGTATAATATTAGCATGCTCCTAATCCGCTCTTCTTGTGTCATCGTGTAGAGGTCCAAGAACTCTTTGTCCTTCAATTAGTTTCTTGTGTACTGCAGATAGTTGGTAGCCAAATATCCTAATTTATGGTAAAAGTAGCATACGTTCATGCTAATCAAATAATCTGTGACATGCGAACGATCACACTTAGTGCAATTTTATCCGCCCCAATCTCTTGTCCTTTGTGGCCTCACTCGCCTTGTCCTTTTTTTGTTACTTTAACACCAATTTTTGATTAAAGGATATCTTTTTATTGGATTGGCCTTCAAATTTATTTGGAGTAACTCCTCTTTTAGCCCCTAGTACTTACATCTATTCCTTCGGTCAATCTCAATTTCAAATGCCTTTCTCACCATATCCATATAAGTATCCGCATACTAAACTTTTAATCTCCATTTTCGAGTCCACGGAGAAAATGCTTTTTTTTTATGCCTTTTTTTTTGGAAATAAAAGTAACAAAGTGGCAACCAAGCTCAAATCTACGAGCATACTCCATTACCGACATATCTCATTGGACTAGTCTGTAGAAATTATTGGATTTTTTTAGACTTCATCGTATCCGAAAAATACTTCTTATTAAATACCTCCTTAAATCTATTTCACGTGAGTTGTGGCATGTCAAGGGCAACTCTCACCAACTCTTACCAATTTTGAGCATCACTAACCAATATAAAAGGTCGCACATGCTATATGATCCACATCATTTACGACCAAGTGCTCGAAAATGACTTTTAGAGATTCAATCCATTCTTCTATAATGATGGGATTCGGATCGTCCTTAAATTCCTTTGGATTAAACATTTGAAAGCACTCCACCACTTTAGCTCGCTATGGCGGTCGTGCTTCAACCAACCTATATTGTTATATTTCCATTCACCTTAGCATTTGTTCCTCATACCTATTCTATTGTCATTCCATCATCCTTTATTACCTTTTAAGCATCTCTAATAATTCCCTTTCTCGATCCGAAATCAATCAGCTCGGACCCATGCCACTATTAGTATTATTATTTTTAACCCTTTTTACGACATCCTTTCTCTCTCTTCAATTCATGTATATAAACAACGTAAATTAAATCATTCAATTAATTCTTTAAACATTTACTTTAATCATATCATTCACAGTTAACATTCATATTACAATCACTTATAACATTTGATTGCAAGCAAATCATTCATACACCTAGTATTCAAGTATAACTATTTATCACAATAAATTATTATACCATTCGCATTTACCGAGCAATCATAACATTTCGATCATCAAACATATTTGTTATCGAAGTTCGTCTCCCATGTACCTTACTTACGTCTTCCTTTCATCCTTTGGTAAAATAATGCTCCGATATCATCTTGTAACACCCCCGACATAGGACTTAAATAGGTTGAGGATATTATCGTTGTGGCCCAAAGTGAATGTAAGACATAAGGCACCATGTCCTTCTTATCGTATTATTAATTATGGTTTTTGCTGTGAAAGCTTATTAAATAGTTAATTGGTCCAACTTTGGTTATGAATTTATCCTAAAATGCACTATTAAATTTTTCTCGTTTTAACATTTTATTTTAATAGTTTAGATTAAAATAATTTGATTCATGTCTTTTAGTTTCGTCAAATTATTTTTCTAGAAGATAGAATAAATCTATCTAGACTGGTACCATTCCATGTTTCAAAAGTGATTTTACATATTTACAAGCCTACTCTTCCTTTTATATGCTAACTATCTAAACTCGTTTACATGGTCACTACCTTTATCATCATATAAACAGAGTAGTCATACCAAATACATATACCAAAATATTGAAAGATTAACAACACGATCTTGTGTAATAGATCTAACTTGCAACCACAAGTAAGATACATCTTGCGGATCGACGGGAGAGTTCCTTCGGTAATAAGCTCTAGCGGGAACATGATGATTTTTTTTATTCTTCACCCCTACATTACAAAACCTAGATGAGCTATTGCTCAATAAATTAATTATCCATATTATGCACGTATGTAAGTATGCAAGTGAATGCACTTTAAAATTCTTTTGACAAAGACAATAGAAGCACAAGGGAGATGACTAATACTCTTCAAAACGGATGGTAAAGTTCGCCAAGATGCTATTTCTACATTTGGTTCTAAACTTTATGTTATTGTTAAAATTAGCATATTTGAGTTTCTAGTCTTTAATTTGAAGAGTATATATTTATATTTTTTGGGTGAAAAATAAACAAACAAATATATATTTATTTTAATTTTGTGGCGTCCGGACAAGTCGTATGAATATTTGGTCGCGTCTAGTTTAGCTATACAAAAGAGGAAAGAACAAGGGGTGTTCACTATTCAGGTGAAAATCGAATAACCGAACCGAACCACACTCGAAATATCAATTTCGATGGGATTTTTTTTTAGAAACTAAAAAAAAAACCCGAACCGAAATATAGTCGGTTTTCAATTTCGATTTCGGTTTTTTTTTTAATTCGGTTAAAACCAAATAATCGAAATTATTAATTTTTTTTTTAAATTCATTAGTGAACGACGCCGTTCATTCCAATCCTCACACCCTCACCTTACCGTCATGCAAGCCTAAGCTAACTGGAGTTAAATCAATTAGCCTATAACCAATTCTTGTTGCATTGATTACATGAGCCCAATGCCAAATGACCATAACCAATTCTTGTTTATAATTGCCCAATGAGGTACATAATTTCTTTCTTGATTCAATTTATAGTTTTAAAAAAAAGATGTGAGATAGTGTTTTTTTTCTATGTGAAAGAAACTAGTTAATTTATGGACCTTTTTAATAATTAGTATGTCTCTTTTTAGTAAACACATATAATTTAAAATTGCGCTAAAGAAAGTTGAGTGTTTAAAGTTTTAATATTCTTCATTGTTCAAAAACAACATTGCCATTTAATTAGCAAAGGTTATCTTATGACCGTAGTGTTTAACAAGTTATCTAAAATTATTAGTTCTAATTACATCAAGTTAATTAAAAGTGTCTTTCATAAAGACAAATAAGTCATTTATATTTCAGCTTCAAAGCATACTCGTTTCTTTTTAGAATGAATTGTTAAAATGTCTTAATTGTAACACATATTTGACGGTATTATCTATTGATATCGATAAACAATAACGTATATTATGTATTATTAGACTTTATATATATATATATATATATATATTAGTAATGATTATTGAGGAGTAGTAAAATAATACTAAATAGACAGAGTTTAATGAGATTGAAAAACGTATACATATAGAAACATAGTCTAAACATCACAATGCAAATACTAAATTTATTTTTTCGAAAGTGTATAATCCTTTCAAAAATCAAAAGTATAGATAATTATAGGTGAAAACCGAATTACCGAATAAAAAAACTGATATATTTCAAAATCGAACAAAAAAACTGAATAACAATTCAGTTCGATTTTGGTTATTTTTTAGACAATTCGATTAATCAAAATTCGATCAAATAAGTTCAAAATCGAACCAAATTACTGAACGAATACTCCTAGAAAGAACCCCTTTTATTGTCTGACATGAATGGGAAAGCTTTAGTATCACCATTCACATGTCCTCAACTTATTGGTTTTATTTTAATTTTTTATTTTTTCCAGTAAAAATATTATCATTTTTGGCTAAATGTAAATGTCCGGACAAGCTGTGAGCTCGTAGAGAGGGACCTGGTGGGCTCCACCTAAGCGAGACTAAGAGCCATTATTGAGACGCTTTAATTTATTTATTTCGATATCGACAAAACTAAAGCAGTACTCTGCTGCTACGTTCGAAATCGACAAAAACTAAATAAAAATTGGTGTAAGGGAATCTCCAACACAACCAGATTTTGCAAACATCTAATTTTCTATACGAAATTTCACAGTTCAACGAGATAAAGATTTGTCTTTAAATTCAAATTCTACAGAGAAGGATGATGGGGAAGAAGATGGCGCTGAGGAGGTTGAGGTGGACTGTGATGGGGCTGCTGATGTGGAGGTTCTATTGGATGATCTCAGTCCTACTCTTACCGAATGTACAGCAAGACTATGGCAAGAGTTAGATGTTAACTCCCATTATTATGTAAATTTTTTCATTCAAAAGGTTTTTTATTGAAAAAATTATTTTTTCTTTCTCATTGCTTTGCATTATTGTTGTACTAGTGTGTACAATTTTTATGTTTGATTATGACATGTACACATATCCCATTATTTTTTATTTAATTATTTCTGCTGTAATATTTGGGATTCCAAACGTTTAGAAGATTGTAGCAACAAGATGATTTTCTTGTGAAATGATAAAGCAACAAAGAGGAGAGAACATGAAAATTAAGCAAAACCAAAAGCTAAGGCTTGGTGTTTATTTATGCCCAATACATGCATGATAGTAGGCAACGGAGCTCCTCTGTACAGGATTACAGTAGATAATAATACTGATCAATATCATTCCGACACCTTCTTATACTCGATTTTAGGAACTCCAAACAGATATGGCTCAAACGCAAAAAGAACTGGGTTGGCATTGGGAGTCAAGTAGGTTACGTCGTCATTATCGGCCAAATAGCCAAGTTCGAACCTTAGGCGTTTATTGAAGGCCTCACTCTTCGGGTAGTAAGAAAGCTGATACAATCCATCATTAGCTCTATCCTTGGTGATCTTAAACTGCTTCAAAGGCCCCATACCTCCGGTGGTCACAATGTATCGATCCATACCTGGTTTGTAGGAAACCTTCCACATCGTTGTCACGTCGCCCCTCCTACATGTGGGTACTTCTAAGTTGAAGTTCACGTATGTGTCTTCGTAGATGACACTGTCGTTTTGTACTGGTGTAATTCTTATTGAGACCTTATCGAAGATTGCTGAAAGTCTAACATCTGGTGGGCACATACCTTCGCTAGAGACGGCAAGAGGAGTTGTACTGCCAGCTGGAAAGGCTCTGATGAAATAACTACCACCAGCTTCAAGCTCGTTACCGAAGCTATCGACCACTGCTTCAGGAACTTTAGCCTGAATGGCCTCAGGAAAAGAAGAAGCTGTGAAGGCAAAAAGAAAGAAGGAGAGCACTAGAAATTTAGTTATCTTCATGGTTGAATATTAAGATCAGTTATCCCGATAATGTGCCTTGTCTGATGTGTTGAGAAAGAATGCGTTGAGAGCCGAAATTTATTGAGCAAGGATTTGGAGTTTAGTCCAACATGTGCTTTTGAGTTGTACGACACATTCAATTAAATACATACCTGTAAAAAAGAAAGGAAAAAAAAAAATCCATGAAGGTGAGAGGGAGTGTTTTGTCGGTAATGAGTCAGATTTGATCGCAAAGGAAAGACCTTCCCACGATAATTTTCTTGCTTCCCTTACCCCACTTTGATACGAAAGAAAATGCACATCACGAGCATTTATTTCTCCAATATGGACCATGTATTTCACCGATCTTTACCCAAAAAAGTTTCAGCTACCATGATGAATTATCAGAAAAACAAAACACAAAAAAAAAAAAAAAAAAAAACTTTGTGAGTTATTGAATTTTTCAATTACGTAAAAACATGGAGAAATTTAGCTTGTAATGAAAACACTATTCCTCTAACTTGTTTAAAGAAAACGAAAATTCATTATTTCTCTCACTCTCTTTTTTCCTTAACTTTCCTTATTGCAGACAGAGCGTTAAAAAAGACCAACAAAAAGAAATTCAAAATTTATTAGCATTAAACATTAAATCTTAAGAGTCCTAGTATTTTAAAGCGAATAAGAAATTTTACCAAACATATATATATATATGTTCACCATGCTACAATGAAAAAATTGATTAATGTGAAAAAAAAAACATCATATTTTTTTATCGTAAATGGATTTAGATGGAAATACGATTGTATTTCTTAGTTTTAGTGTGGTTCCCAGCTGCACACAAAAACACAAAAAACCATAGCTATCTTCAATAAACACATATAACTATGATATTAGTTGCTGCTTGATATCAGACGAGATTTTTGAAAAAAAAATTAAGAATTTAAGATCTTTATGAATTTATTTATAAATTCTGAGAATATGAGTTATCATTGATTTTGGGAGTCACCATTTAACATTGAAGGAATTTAAAACCTAAAAATAGCATTGATCCAAAAATTATGAGGAAGGAGTTGGTTACGTCTTTTAAAAGATATCGATTACTTATAAACGTTCTTTTCCAACAACGGTCCTTAAAAATTAAGAGATTCGACAATTCATCTACCTATTAATTACTTAAACTAATTATTAAAACAAAATTCTAAATTAAAATAAACTAATATTCCTTTTTTTTCATCATTTTTTTTTTTGTCGGTGGGAAATTGTCATCAATCTTTTAAAAATAAGAGACTCTATAATTCATCCGCTTATTAATTACCTAAACTAATTATTGAAACAAAATTCTAAAATTAAAATTAACTAAATAAATTTTAAGAGATCTAAATTAAACAGAAAATAAACATGCATAAATAAAAATCAATTTAAGATCAATTTATTTTAAAAAAAATGAAATTTAAACATTTGGGCTTTTTTGTCAGTGGGTCGTCGGCCCATATGGGCCGGGCGCACTAGACTGGGTTAAGGCCAGCCCAGGCTAGATGCCAAGTGGGTTGGACTTGGCCCAAACCACAATTCCCATTTTTTTCTCTCCTGACCAAACCCAAATCCACAAACAGGTACCAAATTCGTTTCCCTTTCATTTTCTATAAAGCCCGATCTCTCCCCTCTCTCTAGCTTTCGTTTCTCTTCCACCTCTCTATCAGAAAGAAACCTAGAAAGCTTCTTCCCGTCCCTCATCTCCTGCACCATTCGAAACCAACAAGCTTCTACTGAGATCGATATGATCTCATCGTATGAACCCTTTTTCTTTTTCTTCCTCTAAGAATCAAGCCCCAATTCCTCCACCTCTCTCTCGTTCTTCACCCATTCATTCTTTGTCTTCACTCATTCAGAAAACCCAGAAAGCTTTCCCTTCTTTCCTCAAACATAAAAAAGGGAGGGTTGCATGTTATATGATGGCAGTGACATCATTGGTTCGTGATGATGAAATGAATCAAAATGAAAGGGGGTAAGGGGATTACCTGAATCGGTCGGTCGAGAATGGAACGATGGCGGTGAGGAGGGAGTAGCCTTCTACTCGTTTCCCCCAACTGTTCTTCTTTCGACCCAGTAACCCAGAAAACCTGCATCTTTGCTTGGAACAGCAGACATTAGACAACAAAACACGTATAAAGGAATTTGAACACTTACATATGAAACTTTGTTTTGGACATTAAACCTAAATTTAGAATCATTGAATCATCAAAAGGTACTATAATTTGCTCCAAACATCTCTAACTACTTAATTATATTTGATTTTTAGAGAATAAAATAAAAATCATATTCTATGATATCATATGATTTTTGCAACAAAGAATACAACAATGAAATGGTGAGAATAAAAATGAAAATTTTATTATTATTTTATAGGTGTTTAGTTGAAAGAAATGAAAAAAAAAAAAAGAAAATTTTATTACTATTTTATAAGTATTTGGTTGAAAGAAATAAACGAAAAATAAAAATAAAAATGAAGATTATACATTATTTCCTTCTCACGAAAGAAGTGGAAATAAAAATAAATAAATGAAATTGAGATTTTTTTAAAAAAATAATAATATATATTTTTTTTATTGTGTATTAATAATTTTTACCACTCTCACTATTAATACCACATCATTGTTGCCCATGTTTTTGAAATTATTGTTGTTGTTGTTTATTGTTGTTATTATTATTACTATTTCATTGCTAATCTTCTACCATTATTATCATTTTTATTATATAACAGCCACCACTATTTTTTTTTCCACTTCCAACTCATGGTAACATTAATTTTTATAAAAATATATTATTACTATTACTATGCTATTAGTACTATCACTATCACTATCACTTTCTCCTTCTCTCTCACCACCATGCACAATCATTTTTATTATTTTTACTATCAATATAATTGATGAAATTATTTTTTTAATTGTTATTATCATTATTTATTTTAAAATTTAAAATTTTATTTTGATTGTTTATTAATATTTTAAGTAAAAATATCATTATTATTCTTTAAGTTTCATTCTAATTCATGCATTTTTATTCCAAATATTTAATTTCTGATAATCAAACTACACCTTAATATTTAAATTGAGTTATTTTTTTATATGACATATACTATAACCCTTTTAATTAAAGTGATCAGTAATTCAAAAGATAGGTAATATTATAACTGTAGTTGTGGCTATTTTGATTGTTAAAAAAAAAAAAAGGTAATACGTGCCATTAAAATGTTTGTACATTAAATAAAACTTAAATTTTTCATTTTGTAACTCCTAGTTTTTAGCTTCCAAAATAACTTTTAAATCAGTTTAGAATTTTACCAAATACTTTTTACAATAGCCTTCAAAAAAAATCTCCCAAAAAAAAAAAAAAAAAAAAAAAACCCTACTTGCCAAATAGGCACTATAGCTGTTGATTGGTTGGTTGGGCCTCCAAGGACCTACAACATTGGATTTTGGTGCTTCTCTTGGACCCTTGCCGTTGCATTTTCCTGTCCTTTAGTTATGGTCAAGGGGCATCTACCCCCACAAATTAGAGCCATCAACAATTATATGTAGAAGCCGAGACATCACCTCTTTCCATGCTTTTGTGTATTAGATTACTTTGGAATGCAAGAATGTTTTGTACACCATTGCTTTAATCAGAATATTAAGGAATTAAATAATTGAGGATCCATGATTTTTCTTTTTCTTTCCTTTTTCTGTTTCTTTTTTACCTTTCCTTTGTCTCCACTAGGCCAAATATTCTTTAGTTAGCCAGGGAGTTAGAAGATTATTCTGATGAAACATTTCCTACTTACCACTTAAAATTCATTTCACACATATTTCTGATTTGATGATGATATTCTGCAAGTTGTGATGGATTTACATTTTCCTTGCATGTTCAGAAATTTGAGTTTGGGATTTTAACATTACTTGAAAAAAATTTAATCTTAATTTACACCAAACTAGTTCAAAATATTTTTTACCATCAAATAAAAAAATTTAATGTCATTTCTAGGTAAAAAAGAAGATGTCATGTTTAAGACTAAATTAAGTAAATTAACTTTTAAGTAAAAGTAGCATATCATCTTAATTAGAAACTATGTTTAAGCATAATCATGACTTTGTGGTTGCACAAAATCGTAGTCATCCATGCCATTCACATCTAATTAATATTATAAATAAAAAATTTTAATTTCCATAATTAATGATATTTAATTAAAATTCAGGATTTTATAAGTGAATTTACTCAATTATAATAGTATTGAAATATTTTATTTATATTATTTAATGTACTGAAACATGTTAGTTATTTATATTGATGAATTAACATCATTACTTATTTGCTTTTCCTTTTTTCTTTGTACTTTTTATTAACAAAGATACACAATAATTGATAAAAAAAAAAAAAAAGGGGGAAAAGAGAACAAAAACAAAACACATATCAAAGCTTTTAAGAGTTAATATGGATGCACATGTTCTTTCTTATCTTTAGGAAATAAATAAATAAATTAGTGATGCACATAAAAAGCAAATCACATGGTATTATTTAGAATTATCTCCCAAAAAAAGACGTTCCCTCCTCTTCAGGAAACTACCAGTCAGGTGGCAAGACATCTCTTGCAGCTCTTAAAACAATAAAATCCACTCTCTCCACACAATCTTTCTTTTCTGTCAAAATTTGTGGAGGCAAAATAAACCTTTTTTTTTTTTAACTATTTGCTTACGACTCCAAATAACTAAATAAATCACAAACAATTATACACACACACATATATAATTTTTTGTTCCCAAAAGCAAACTTAATATAATTTCAAAGTTCTAACCTTAGAAAATAAAGAATCTTTTATATGGTCTTAACTTAATAAAATGACACTAATAAGTTGTTGAGTCAATGATAAACGAATTGATTTCAAAAAGTGAATTTTTCATCGATATGTGGGATTAATTTTAAAACTGTACTTATTATGAGGGATTAACTTTTATTGCTTTAATCTCTAAATAAAATTAGTTATATATCTAATATAAGATGAGAATATTCAAAAATAAATAAATAAAAATAAAACGTCTAATTTTTACTTTTATTTAAAAAAAAAGATTATCTATCCTGAATAAATTAGATATTTTTTATCAATAATTCAGAAAGACATTCACAAATTTTTATCCTTTTTTTTTTAATTTATAATAAAAGTATCTTTAGACTCAATCAAAACTAAATTTGGTACAAATTTTAAGTATAAACCCCATATATGAATTAGTAAAAATTGTGTGTTGCACGGTTTAATTAAATCCCACTTTTGTACCTAAAAAACCGTAGTATTTTAAAGCACAGCATCCATGTGCCAAAATACGCTATAAAAAAGAGAAAATTATAAATTAATTCTTCTAGTTTTTCAAAATAAATTGATTAGTCTTTTTAATTTAAAAATATAATTAATCAGTCCTTATATTTTCACATCTATTTGCAACTTAAGCTTTTTTCCTTTTTTGTAATTTATTTTGAATTTCTAAGAAATAGAAAAGAAAAGAAAAAGTAATAAATAAGGAAGGAGTGATGAGAAAATAAAATATTATTTAGAGTAAATAATACTTAATTAATTATTATAAAAACTAATTAAAGAACTAATTATTTTAATTTATTTTACAAAACTTGAAGGATTATTTTATAATTTACTCTTCTAAAAGAATATATTTTTGGCCAAAAAAAACAATTAATTAAGCAGCATCCAATTCCATTAAAGCCTTTGTTCTTTCCACATTATGGAGTACAAACAAAACCATCTAAATTTTAATTTAATCACAGCCATAGATTTTTTTTAGCTATAAAAATCATAATCACAAAGTACAAAACACAAAAAATCTTAGGGTTAGCCAAGTTCTAAGCTTTACCACATGCCTCTTCCTTAGATCAAATCTCACCTTCTCAAGGGAAAATAAAAATAAAAATAAATAAATATTTTCCAAATTTTTATTTTTAATAACGAATTCTGTTTATTTTGTTAGCTCAAGAACAACCCACAACAACAAAATAACAAGACTACCTTTTCTCTATTGCAAAAAAGACTATTGTATTTATCAAAACCTGGCTAAAGAAAGGTAACATCTTTCTCCTTCTTCTTTACTTTTTTGGGTGTTAATTGCTTTGATTTTTGTTTTCTCAAAATGGGTTCTTTTTGTTTTTGTGTATTTCCTGGTTTTGATGCATATAATTTACAAGTTTGTGGAGGTGGGTATGTTTTTTGTTGGAGAGGATGAATTCTTTTCGCTTGTTTTTGAGCTGAAAGTTAATTCTGCATAAAAATTTTGTATTCTTGAATATATGGGAAGGGATTTGTTTTTATTTGCTTATGGATAGAGTGGCCTCTCGTTTCTTTGAATAGCAGCAATGTCTCTGCTTCATTAGGTTTTGTTTTTTGAAATATTGAAATTTGTTGTGGTTGGTTCAAGCTTATTGGCTGCTGCATTGGATATATGTGATTGCGTTGAGGAACGATGGCTATAGAGTTTAGATGAATGATATTCCTTAATTTGATTCTTGTTTAGAAACCATGCTTGAGAAAGAAAGCTTCTTTAGATGCTCTCTTCTTTTTTCTTATCGCAGCACAAAGTTCAATTTCCCCATATTTGCCTGGTTTGGTTGTAGCAACCCAATGTGGATCTTGAAGTGTAAATGGTTATCATGGTTATCAATTGTATCACCCCTGTAATTTTATTTATTTATTTATTTTGTTGTGGGTGGGTTCCTTGTGTAAATATGCAGGACATTTGTTTGAACTTTTTTCCTTATTTTCAGGCCAGCATCTGTTATGCATAATAGAAATTGGGTTTTCCTGATTGGCAAAGATTCACTCTGGCCGCTGCAACAAATTTAAAGTATTCTCACACCTGTAGCAGGGTGTGGGGTGAAAACGAGGGTGTGATATTTCTTTGTGTTTTAAGGCGATCGAGATCATCGCATGTTTGGAGGCTGTGCCGTGTTTCGGAGGGCTTGTCTCTTGATTATGGCTAAGGTTTGCTAGGTTGCTGGAAGCTTGATGGTAGTTGAAGATAAATAAGTTAGCTAAGTGAGGTCTTTGTTCTGGGCTTCTTGGAGTCTGGACAATAAGTAGCAGAATAGTAAAGTTGTTTTCTGATAGCATTCTTTATGTAATTCAAGTTTAGGTCGATTGTGGATGTAGCTTCCATTAGTATTATTACAATGGTTAGGTTCTCATGCTTCAATGCTCACATTCCTTCTCACAAACCAAAGGTATGTGGAGGAATCACTGATTTGGAGTTAGAATCTTTGTTCTTATTGTTCCATGGCTTTTCTGATCAGAGTTTTTGTTTCTCCTTCAGAAAACAGCCCAACCTTTGACATTGACTAAAGCTTCAAGCTTAATCCTTCCGAAGGCACAAGCAGATACTCAAAGTAGTATTGGAGTCAGGGATGTTACCAGCACTGATGTATCTGTTGATCAAAGCTGGAAATCGGACAAGATTGAGAACAAAATGAATGATAAGAATGACATAGGAGCCCATCAGACAAGTCTTATTAGGAAAAGTCAGTCTCTAGGAAGTAGATTATGCCATGAGGGAAGGGTTCTATTTGACAATGATACTGAGGAGGAGATAGATCAAGGAGTCTTTAGTGATTCCCTTGATCAAAATGGGTTACTTAGACCAGAGGGCAGCAAGGATTCAGGACTAAGCGCAACTAGTGAGCATGAGAAAGCTCTGCAACTAGATTCTGTTAACATGAGTTCTGAATTTGTCAAGAAGGAATGCATATTCTCAATTGGTGATACTCAGCATTCTGGAAAGGAAGGCCCTGAAAATTCTGATACTCCATTTTCTGGTGAAGGTATATCTGGTGACCAGTCACCTCACAGCCATCCCATCATTCAAAAATCATGCTCTTTTTCAGACCTGGGCCCTTATGCACCAACTTTCGATGGATGTTCGTATGAATATTTAGCACCTCAGTCAAGATCTTCTGAGGACCTACATGCTCTAGAAATGAGGTGGAAAACGATTTCAATTCCAGGTGATGAAACTCAGGAGTTGAAAGAACAAGAAAGGGATGATAACTTGCCTAAAGCTGAGGAAAGCAATTTCAAAAGTTGTCTTGATGAAGGTTTTGACTTTTATAATTACTCAGCTTTGGCAAAGGACTGGATAATGCCAGTTACAGATGAAGTGAACTTGGCGAAAAATCTCCAAGGGGAATCCTCCACTCAGCAGTGGGAAGAATTACCGAGTAAGGATTTTAAAATGAAGCGTATACAGGACTGGGTAAACAATCTTCAACACTATGGTTCTTTGGAAGAAACAAATGGATTGCCTGATACTGATGACCCAATTAAGGGAGATTCCAATGATTTGACTTCTTCAAAGTTTGATAATAAGGACACTCCTGGCATAGAAGCTGCTAAAAAATACGTATCTTCTTTGAGTATCTCTGCTACCACAGCTCATCTGTCAAACCATGGGCTGGCAGTGATCCCATTTCTTAGTGTATTTGGTAGCTTGAGGGTGCTTAATCTATCGGGGAACTCTATAGGTTTGCCTCTCCAGCTTCATCTCATTTTATTTCTTTCATTCTTTTTTATGTGCTTTAGTGGAATAGTCTTGAACTCACTTGAAATTTGTGCTTGATATTTAATTGTTTCTTATACCATTTGCAGTAAGAATAACGGCCGGTGCCCTCCCTCGAGGACTTCATATGTTAAATTTGTCAAGAAATAATATCTCCACCATTGAGGGTTTACGTGAGCTCACCCGACTTCGTGTACTGGATTTGAGCTATAATCGAATATTCAGAATTGGACATGGTATGTTATATGCTGGATCTTTATTTGATGGTTGTAGCTTTCCTATTTGTTCTCTTTTTCTGTATTAGTGTTGAAATCTTCTATCATTAGATGTGTTGATTCTTGTAACACTATTTTCCTTTTGTTAAAGGTCTGGCATCGTGTTCCTCCCTGAAAGAGTTATACTTGGCAGGAAATAAAATAAGCGAGGTAGAGGGTCTCCACCGATTGTTGAAACTGACCGTGCTGGATCTGTGTTTCAACAAAATCTCTACGGCCAAGTGCCTGGGCCAACTTGCAGCCAACTACAGTTCCTTGCAAGCCATCAGCTTGGAAGGAAATCCAGCCCAGAAAAATGTTGGAGATGAACAACTCAAGAAATATCTGCAAGGCCTTCTCCCCCATCTGTTTTACTTCAATAGGCAGTCAATTAAAGGCAGCACTTTGAAAGATGGCGCTGATCGATCAGTTAGGCTAAGCAGCCATCAATTTGATCGTGGCCTCAGGTCAGAGAACAAATCCTTAAGAAAGGTTAGCCATGGTCTAGCTGGTTCAAGGCCATTACCTTCATCAACTCATGCTCGTAAAAATCAGCATGCGATCTCATCTAAACGGTCAAGTGGGAGGCATCTCCTTCCACGACCAAGTGGAACCCTAGCAACTATGGGCCATCGTCATCATTTCATTGATCTTGGTAGCAAACTCCAGAACTTTAGATCAGAGTTCTTAGTTCATAGGAGTCGAAGTGAGGGGACTCTGGGAGCTATCTAGGAGATTTTCTATTATGCTTTCCAAAGTCTGGTCGGTATGTTACTTTGTTTGGATTTGTGGTTTTCTGTCAGTGTTTTGTCACTCAAGCTTGTTGGTGCACTAGAATTATCTTGTGCCGTTGCAAGTCGATATCATAAATGATCTGTTAACATTGAGTTCACCTCTTTGTTTAGAACAACTTGTGTTTACCCTCCTATATAAATGTTTTCCCCGCTGTTCATGGGTGCTATTCTGCGTGATATTTCCTTTCCTCAATGAATTTGGTCCCATCAAGTTACACGAGAATCTGAGAGGTCGATGAACTTTGATTGGTTCGGCCTTCGGAGGTTGTCGTTTCTATTTGCAAGTCCTCAAAGGTGTTCCCTTCATGCAGAAACCTTGTGTTATGGTTAAACTTTACTGTCGACCAATTTTGATAAGTTGGTATGAATCTCCTTTACTATAATTTACAGTTTAAACACGAGTTATTGAGATTGTTGTAAAAGGACCAGCCTCTTAATAGAAAGGTTTACGAGAATTAAATTGCAACTTGAAAATGCAATTGATGTCGTGGAAAACAGAGGGCAATTTTACATTTTATGGAGTTACAAGGACAAATAACTGGGAAAAAAAAAGGTTTGTCTGCCTAGTCTTTCTGCAAGTTCCATAGCCATGATAATTTTCTATCTGTCTAATTTGTCTAACTTGATGCTTCTTCAGCCAAATATTATAGAAGCACTTTCAAACGCAGTAAGAGAGGTTTCCTCTCTGAGAGACATGTTTTTTGGAAGAAAAAATAAAGAGCACATATTTTTCAAATACAAAAAGAAAAGGGAGGGAGGCAAAAGATGTCAAGAAACCAGAAAAAAGCTTAGTATGAAACTTTTTAAATTTGTATAACTCCAAATAAGACATTGAAATGCTAAAAAACAATTAACATTCTCTGAGAAACTGGATGAACATGATATGTAACTAACAATACATCGTATTTGAAAACATGCAGTTCCCAATGAATTGTAAAGAAACTAGACAGAAAGCAATATTGTTCCGCCCATCGATATCTATATGTACAAGACAAGCAACCTAGTCCACGCTCCAACAATGAAATTTACGTCAAATCCTAGAACTTCTTGACAATCCACAGCCTTCACCTATTTTGAGGCCTTAAGTTGTTAGCTGCAAAACAAGACATGTGTATCAGATTTAGCCAATAGATCACAGTAAACTCAGGCATCTTAGTGAGGACAAAACTACCAATGAGGAAATCAAATAAAATGCATAATTCTCATACAAAAATCTGAACATTGCACATTTTACATAAAAACACAAAGAAAAATAAATAATAAATAAATAAATCATTTCCGGTAGAACTATGTGCTACATGCGATCAAACAGAATTTGATCTACATAATATAATATAGTAAGGATCAAAACCTGGAAACATCTTAATCTAAAGATTAAACCTCAAAAACTCCTACTTGTCACACAAATAATAATAATAATAAATAAATAAATCGGTTCCTGTAGAACTATGTGCTACATGTGATCAAACAGAATTTGATCTACATAATATAATATACTAACGATCAAAAGCTGGAAACATCTTAATCTAAAGATTAAACCTTAACAACTCCAACTTGTCATCGAAATTAAACATTTTTCTCCTTTGTTAAAAAACAAGGGCGAGTGCATCAAGATTTACAAAGACAAACTACGTGCAATTAAGCCTCACCTGAATTCAGGGGAGCTTGCGATTACGCCGTGCACTTTTTAAGCATCTGTTACAAGAGAGGTTAAGAGTTATACAATCATGACCAATTCATAAACTTGGTAAGAAGTCAGACATCAGGAAACAAAGGTACTACCAAGCGAGCAAAACATACAGTTAAGAACAAATAAATTCACCATGTTATTAATAGAAACATGAGAGCATCAAAGCATGTCAAATGTCCCAATTCTCATGCTAGATGTGCCAAAAAACAGAAAACCTAGGACTCAAGCACCAATACAGTCCACATATGTTCTAAACTATCAGATAAGACACATTAGCAATGTTCAATTTAAAAAGCAGCAGCGAGAAGAGAAAGAACAAGGGCATCTGGCAATTTCCTGCTCAAAATAGAATATAGATCTACTTGATCTTAGACAAGTATAAAAACTGTTTGCTCATCCCGCCCCAAGCAGAGATCAGTTAGCCTATTACTCTCCCTTTCCTATATCCTATCCCTTGGCCTACCACAAAGGTACCAAAGCTTTATCCCTAATCAGCCCATTCCTCATAACGGAACTGCTAGGCAAGGGTACCCACTGTACTAGCCAACACAACACCCCCATAAACAAACTGCAAAAGCATCTATCAGTTCAGAAACTCTAAATATTCAACAAACCTCTACTAAGATTTCTGTTTCAAAAAAAAAAAAAACTTTATTCCCTGAAGAATTTTGGATGACAGATTTTCCTTTTTCTGAAAACCAAAAAATTCAATGGCAAAGACATAAAGCCTCCATAATTCAAGTATTACCAACCAATACAAAGGAGAGCTATTTCTGTTAGAGACTAATATAAATTATATTCTAGAGCCTCACTTATAAGTTTAAGCTTTTAGGTAAGATAATCCTTTAATATGGTATCGGAGCTTGGTTGACCTCGAGGTCCCGAGTTCAAGTCTCATAATCTCCAATTTCTCAAGTATTAAGCACAAGCGCAATGTAAACCCGTGCAAGTTTCATGCTCCAAATGTTGAGCCTTTCACTTGAGTAGGTGTTTTAGAGATTAATATAAATTATATTTTAGGGCCTCACCTATCAGCTTAACCTTTTAGGTGAGATGGTCCTTTAATAATTTCTTCTCCCTCTACTCGTCTTGAAGCCAGAAATAGCATCAAATCATAATAAGCATTAATACTCCATCCCATTTTTTCCCCTAGTCTTTCAAGGGAACCATACAATAGAAAGACTCCATTACACCTACACTACAACGCAATCACCCAAACCAAACTAAAATTCACAAACAACAACCAAAAAGAAATTTTCTCTACTTAACATCGCTAGCATCAAAAGAAAGACCCTAAAATTGCCAAACCATAGCAAGCGTACAAACCAAAACATAATAACAAACACATACAGCCCCTCTAATCAAACCAATCACCTAACAAAAAATTTCCCAAATAAACACAAAACCCACATCACAAAATTAAAATTCCATCATTTCAAACCCAAAAAAAAAAAAAAAAACTACAAAAAAGTTCAAAAGAGCAAACCTTTCAGCTCATCATCAACACACTCCTCTTGATCCTCCTCAGGCACAGGATGAAGACCTTCCTCTACCTCCTCACCAACATCTCCTCTTTTCACACTCACTTCTTCTTTACCATCATCACTACACCTAACAACAACAACAGGACAAACACAATGCTGCACACAATAATCACTAACACTCCCTAACCTCCCACCACCAACACTTCCTCCTTTACCACTTCCCTTCTTTCTTGTAGCACCAAAACCTCTACTTCCCATTATCACAGCACTTAACCCCAACCTCTCAACTTCCAAACAAAGCCTCTCTTTCATGTCATGATCCTTCACTATATGAATCTTGAAAGGAACGTTAGCCTCCAACAACGGCTTAGCTAACAAATTGGCTTTGTTATTGGTAAAACTATCATAATCATCCTCAAGTTTCTGCCTTTCTTGATCATCAGGACTGTTTAACGCATCTTGCTCAAAAGGGGTGTTGTTGCTATTGATTTGGCGTTGAATTGACCCCCAATCAGCGCCGTAGAGCACGGAGGTTGGCCGCACGTGGAGGAGTATCACGGCGTCGCCTGGTCGGAGGTAGTTCCGTACTGCCCATTTGACTGCATATGCACTCTCGTCGGAAAGGTCCACCGCTATGGCGACACGGCGGTTGGAGACGGTGGTGGGGCTGTTAGAGGAGTGGGGGCGGGAAAGGGTGGGCAGTGGTGGTACTGGGAGGTCCGGTTCAGATTTGCAAGGTTGTTTTGAGCTCATTTTGATCAAAGAAATGGAAACTTCTTATTCCTTTTCGGCTTATCGACTTTTGACTTTGGAGGGAAGGGGAAATTTATGGTTACGGTTCCCTTTTATTTATAGAGACTCTTGACGTGTTCGCTCTTGCTAGATTGTTGAAGCTTTTACGAAGAGGCTGAAGTTTCGGATATTTTTATCGGTACCGATGAGATCAATTAAATTATTTTTTTTTTATGTTATCATAGAAAAATTAGAGTAAAGAAATTTACGATAACTGATTTTTCAATGAGTAATTATTGAAATTATATATATCGAGCCCTTATTTTTTGATGAATAAGTATTTATATCTTGTCGTAAAAAAAAGACTGATTTTTAATATTTTCACACTGTTTAGAAAGTAATTAATTATTATATTATATTAGTATTTTTTATATTTTTTAAAAAATATTTTTTGTTAATATTATTATTTATCAGATTTAATTCTAAACAATATTGACTTAAGGGGAGGATTTATCCAAATTAAAGTGGTAAATTAAAAAAAATAAATTAATTAATGATTAAATTGAAAACAATTATTAAAAAAGTATATTAATATAAATATTTTACTCTTAAAATTTTGGTATGTGGTAAAGTTTCTATAAAAAAATATTTTTTTCCTTTTAAATTCTTATGCTATAGGTATTTGTATGTATAATAAAAATGTATAAAGATATTGATTTTTTATTAGTGAAAAACACGGAAAAAAAATTGATTTTGTTTATTAATTAAAAATATTTTGAAAATATATATTATTTAAAGTTTTGATCGATAAATATGTTGGGACGTATATTAATAAATAAAAGGACAATATTTTTTAAACACGGAGAGTAATTTCCAATGAGGTTAACAGTCTCATATAAGAATTTTTTTAAAAAATAATTATTTTTGGTGTTGGAGGAGTATTTAAGGCAAACTCTCTCTATATGAAATAATATTTCAACTTGACTACGAAGAATAGACCAATAATCAAGATAATCTATTTTAATATTAAATTTTCCATGGTTTTAAAATTTTTTATAGTTTTTAAATTTTTTATTTGGTGGTAGTTCTTCAACTGATTATAGTAATACCTTTGGATTAGGATGAGTCTAAATGTCTTATTTTATGATACTAATAATATGTCATGTGATTTCCAAGTGATTTTTTTTCCTTACTCGAATGAGTAAAATAGTAATATATAATAATAAAACAAATTATTTAACAATGTTAAGTACTGAGGTAAATTAATAGCCATCCGCAGAGGGAAGGTGTTTTTTTCCAATTTGAATGGCTACAATATTCTTGTTGTAATAAAAAAAAATGTATAAATAGTTTTATTTCTAAGTAAAATTTGGTTTTAAATAATTCAGCATAATGTATTCCATCTTTTCTTTATGGTACAAACTTAAATAATAATAGTAATAACAATAAGTATTTATGGTACAATATAAAAAAAATAATAACAATAAATATGAATTTAATGATATTTGTTTTAAAATCAACAATTATAATCTGAAAAATTGTTGTGTATGGCTTGAATTTTATAAGCCAATAATATATTTAGCACATTAGGCTTTTTTTCCTTTATATGAATAAGGTATTTAAATTTCCTTATGTCTCGGTTTAGGAAATAGAGCGAAAGACGGAGATTTTATATTGAATCTCCGGGGTTCTTGTATTCTCCTACTATGAAGCTAATAAAGCTTCATTCTCGTCCGTGGAGTAGGTAATTTGTCGAACCACGTAAATCCCGTGTATTGATGATTTATTTCGCTTTATTTTTTAATTATTACTTGTCATTACTTGTTTTATTTTCGTTGTTTGTCATCATAATAATTATTTTCTTAAATTATTGAAAAATATGATAATGATTGTTCCTCAAGTTTTCAGTTTTTATTGTCTTATTTGAGTTTATTTTATTATAGGGATAGTAAGTAATTAATACGAACCTAACACATCTAATTTCTAAGTTTTGAGTCATTAACATTTGACCAATGTTTTATATATAGTGTCTTATTAGTTTTTTTTTTTTTTTTTGGTTTTACCTAAATATATTCTCATCCCATGTTAGAGATATGACTAATTTTATTTAGAAAAAAGAACAATAAGATTTAAATTCATTCCATGAGTACAATTTTAATATTCAAACTTTGCATATTAATATACAAATTTGCTTGAAAATTAGTTTGCTTACCACTAGAAAAATAAATTTTGTTTTGTATATTTGACTAACAGGGTTAATTTTAATTTATCCTTCTCGAGTTTGAGGCAAATCCAGTTTTTCCCTCATGAGATTTAGATTGTAGCAATGTCTCATTTGAGGTTTTGATCACGAATGTTTCCTTTCAACCTACCAAAACCAATATAAAAATATTTTTTCAATCCCTAAACTTATAAAAAATTTGATTAAATAGAACTCTCTTAAAATAATTTAATGAGACCTAATCTACTACTCAATTGAAAGATTCAAATGATACCATGTACATTATAAATATTTAAAAATATAAGATAAAAAATAAGAATTTATCTTTCTTTTAATATGGTTTATATTGAAAATAGAGAAAAAAACATAAAATATGTTGAAATTAGGAAAATGTTAAATCAACAAAACTCCAAAAGATTAAAACCTTACAATTAAGTCTAATGGCCAAGGATAAACAACTTTTGTACTGTTACAAGGATATAATCATTAAGTACAAAAGCAACAATATATTTGATAAAATCAATTAATGTTGACGCTCAAACTTTATGCAACATTTGACTCGTCAAATAAAAACATATGTGTGTGTTTTTTCCGGTGAGCTCCATAGTTAAAATTTTCTTTTTACATATGATTTTTACCTTAATATATATTATACTGTTTTATTTATGATTTTTGTATTTATATTTTTAAATATAAATGATATGCGTGACATCATTTTGACATTTTAATTGAAAATTTATCTCATCATATTATTTGTAAAAATTTCTATTTTATCGAATTTCAAAAGCTTAGGCATTGAAAAAAAGAATTGTTAGTTGATTGATTTGAAACTTCAAGGGAATATTGAAACAATCGAAATATTAGGAGGAAAAGCTGAAATTCACCCTAAGGGAGTAAATTGAAATTAATCGTAATTAATATGTGATCAAAATATATACTAATCAATATTAAAATTAATAGCACCCAACATTCTTTGTGAATTATTATTATAAGATTTCTACTACAAACCTCTATCTTATAGCCCAAAAACCCACAAGCTTCCGATAAATCAAAAAAATATTTCTATCACAAAACAATTTAACTTCAATTTGGTTTTCAGATATTTAAAATAATGTATACTATTAATAATTTTTTATACAAAAAATCTTAAATTAAAATTCTTTGGATATGTTATAAATAATTGTATTATCTATATACCTCAATATTCATACAAAATACTATAGTCTAATTGAATATTTTGATAGAGAAAATTGTAATTTCAGTGTCTAATTTTTTATTTTATTCTGTTTAAATTTTTTATTCTTTATTTTAGCTATTTGAAGGTTTGGACTTGCTTTTATTATAATCTAAAAAAATACTTCAAATTAAAGTGGAAAAAAAGAGACTAGTACAGTGAAAATGTTTTTTATTCTAATATATTAATACACAAGTGTTTTTTTTTTTTATGTAAGCCATCATCATCGATTTTATTGAAATATTAATATATTTTATGTTCCTTTTTAAAATAATCCTTTTACAATTCAGATACTAATAACTTTGGCTTGTATGTTTTAGTTTTTGTCTGACCACAACAAAAAAGAAGAAAAAACCTACAGCTAACATAAATTGAATATTTGCACCCAAGACAAAAAAATAAAAAAAATAAAAAAATAAAAAAATCTCCATTTACATAGAATTGATTTTGTTTCCAAAACTAACGTGGATCCCCACTAAATTGCAAATCTAACTTTTATAGACAGATTTTTAGAATCTCTGTTTTTTTTTAAAAAAAAAAAAACTATTTTTGGGGGAAATTTTTCTGATATGTATATCCCAGTTAAAAGAGGATTATAATTTTTTTAAAAGATTCTCAAAGTATCTCGGACCCAAAACCCAAACTAATCTCTCGATATTCGATCGGACATACAAGACAGGTATAATTATCTAAAAGGTTTTCTGTATATATAAATATTCGAATTTGAAATCATTTAGTTAAACGACTAAAATTCTTTCTATTAAGTCCAACCCTTTTGGGTAAAAGAGGATTATAATTATAATTGAGTCAAAATTATTTTTTACATGTGGACCAATCAATGAAAATTCAAATTTAGTCAAAGTTATTTTCATATATATATATATATGATTTCTGTTAAAGTGTCAATTTATAATCTGAAATCCATAATCAATATTATCTATGGAATTAATTTCAAAAAATTACAAAAAAAAAAAACAAAAACAAAAAGAAGGCAGAAGAATTTTTTCTAGAATATATATATATATATAAAGATTATACTGCTTGATTCTCAAGGCAAGCAGTGTAACGATCAAGTGGTTTTGTCATCCATGCGTGACCCACCGATGCCTCTAAATGAATTGGCTTCTCTCTTCCATTATTGTAAGGTAACCCAAAGCTATTAAGATATGTGTCTATTTGGCAGGTTTGTGTGCATCCCTCACTTCAATTCTTGTACCAAAATGGTGTCTTTTTCAAGAACTCGTTATCCCGATCATGACATATATATATATATCAAAAGGGTTAAGTTTGTTTGCTTTCTTTTTATCTTTTTTAATTTAAATTTTAAAATCAGTATACAGAAAAATTTGCTTATCTGCATGTTTTTAGTCAATATAAACTCATAAAATCGATAAGAAAAAAAAATTTAACTTTATTACAAGATAAATTGATTCGAAGATATCTTTCAAATCGTATCTAAAAGATAATATATGTTTTGTCTGAGTTGAAGTTGTAAGTATGTATGGGTCGATGAAGAAAAGCTATCTTTCAATTCTAAGTTGTCTTAAATTTGGTGGCTAAATCTCATTATCAAAACAAGAAAACAGAAAAGAAGAAAAGCATTCTTGAGTAAATTATAAATTAGTCCCTTTAGTTTCACGAACTAAATTAATTAATCCTTTTGTTTTAAAAAATAATTATTTAGTTTCTATGTTTCTATATGAGTTGGCTTCTCTCTTCCATTATTATAAGGTAGCCCAAAGCTATTAAGATATGTGTCTATTTGGCAGGTCTGTGTGCATTCCTCACTTCACTTCTTGTACCAAAATGGTGTCCTTTTCAAAAAGTCATTATCCCAATTATGATATATATAATTCAAAAGGGTTAAGTTTGCTTGTTTTCTTTTTTGATTTTTTAATTCAAAAATTTGAGTCACTGTGCAAAAAAATTTGCTCATTTGAATGTTCTAATTCAACATAAAAAGTAAACTCTTAAAATCGATAAAAAAAAAAAACTTAATTTTATTAAAAGATAAACTAATTCGAACATATACTTCGGATTCTATCTAAAAGATAAAATATATTTTGTCACAGTTGGTGTTACTTCCAATTCTAAGTTGTCTTAAATTTGGTGGCTAAATCTCATTATCAAAAAAAAAAAAGAAGAAGAAGAAGAAGAAGAAAAGCATTCCTGAGTAAATTATAAATTAATCCCTTTAGTTTAAAGAAATGAATTAATTGATCCTCTTATTTTAAAAAATAATTATTTAGGCTCTACACTTTTAAATTTACTTATAACTTAATTTTTTTTCTTTTTTTAATTTTTTTAAGAAATAGAAAAGAAAAAAATAGAAAAATTGATGAGAAAATAAGATGTTTTATATAATAAAAATAATATTAATTAAATATGATCAACAGTAGTCAAATGGCTAAATAATTATTTTTGAAACCAAAAGGATGAATTAATTCATTTCTTGAAACTAGAGGAAGTAATTTATGTAGTTTATTATTATTATTTTTTTGATAGACAACAAACACTAAATATTCCTTAAAGTCAAGTCAAGAGATCTAATTGTTCTGTATGCTTACCACATATACCAACAACCCAAAGATTAGTGCTCTTCTTGTTCTTTTGTAATTGAAAAGAACCATACAAGAAAAGTGAGCAAAAGTGAGAGGAAAAGGATGGACATTAACTCCAAATGGGCCAAAAAGTATGTCATTTTGTATGTGAGTCATGTTTGAGGATGGAGACACGAGCCATGTTTGGGGTAGAGCAGAGAGAGAGAGCTATCAAAAAGTATCAAATCATTTAGCTGTAAAAATAGCTGTAAATTGTCCATATTTGATGGCCATTGTTTTCCAGCTTCTCTCTCTTTTCAAGTGATCATAGACAGTGCCTAAACATAAGACAAAACCAAGATCATTCTACGGTTCTAATTGAGAAGTTACCTTATCCTTTCGAGTTGATTGCCGATATTCCCAACTCTATAGTTCTAAATAACAACTGTTATAACGATCGTTATTTAATATACGATTTTTATTTAATGAATTTGAATATTACTTGTTATCATAACATGTCGTTATAGAAAATATAATGACATTTCATACAACTAACACATCATATGTTTTTGTCATTTTTTAATGAATAACGATCTTTATATTAAATTAAAAATTAATTCTTTATATAGCATAACAACCGCTCTATAATGTATGGTTGTAATTTAATAAATTTAAATATTACTTGTTATCATTATATGTCGTTATAAAAAATGTAATGAAATTTCATGCAACTAACACATCATAGATCTTTGTCATTATTTGATGAATAACGGCTATCATATTAAAAAAAATTGATTGTTTTTATTATTGTTTGTGTAATATTAAACTATTAGAAGTGTTATTAATTTTTTTTATACATATAATAAATTCAATTATTGTTGTATGATATTAAATTATTAAAGATATTATTATGCTTAATTAGTAAAATTATTCAAAAAATATGAAATAGAATAAATTTATTAATAACGACTAGCTTGTTAATGCATTCACAACATTGAACACCGTAATTGTTATTTTACTATCACTATCCATAATCGTAATCGCAACTAGTTTTACAATCAAATCTGTTATTCAAAATTATACTCGAATCATATTTCGTATAATAAGACTAAACCTATTTCTCTAATCTAATTAGTGATAAAACATAAACAACAGAACATGGGCAAGTAGTTCATGAGAATTATACTTATTACAACGTAATATAAGATTTGATATTTGGTGACTAAGAAAGGATCTTATCCTCTCTTCATAAAAGGATGGATAGACTGATCTGAAAATTTGAAGGCAGTAAGAATTTCATTCCATGAAAGTCCAAAGTCCCACTAGATAAGGACTGAAGTCATAACCTGAGACAAATTAAAACTGTCGAATATAAGCCAACAAAAAAATTATACATAGATCAATATATTAAGCCCTAAGAAACCAACTCTTACGATGGTGCCTCGTAAATGGAGCATTTGACACCGATGATTGATGCTGTTATGGCTATCAAAACCGTGACCATCGGCCACTAGGTTCCACCACCACTTAGCCACCTAGGCTCGATCATCAGCCTGTAGGTTCCATCACCATGAAGCAACCTCTTGGCCTCCCTAGGCTCGACAATGGAGAGTGGATGAGACCGGCACCTCCATAGCCCAGCCACCGTGAGTTGCATGAAATAAACCCAAGCTAAACCTATAAAAGAGTAACAAAACTTTCGGATTTTCGATTCTCTAGGAGGTTTAATTGTTTAATTTTGGTTCGAAAGGGTGCTTGCGGATCTAACAAGTCAATTGAGACTAAAAATCCTCTCCAAACGATCATAAAAGAGCACCTCCACACTAGCCTAGTACATTTAAGAAAATAAATTTTAACCTCTAGACTTGAAGTTTAGGAAGGAAACAAACCTGTTTAACCACCTGGGATACCCCTTAAGAGTCAAGGATGCTTATTGCCTAACAAGTAGCTCAAGGAAGCAACGTCAAACATTTAAGCCTTTGCAGCTAACGTCTACAAGCCATGCGAGACCCTGCTGCTTCCTCCAAGAAAGACAAGAAACTACAGACCAAAGCATCTAACGTCTGTACACTGCTAAGCTGTTCACGTAAAGTCTATGGACCCTAAACTAGAGGCATAAAAACCATTTCGGTTTTGCTCCGTACAGAATACAAAGCCAATTCAATTTCAAATACCAAGTACAACATTAACGCAAAAGACAACCCAGTAAGAGAACATTAATTTGGGAAGGAAAACCCGGATTGTTAACATATAATTTGCAATATAAAACTTAAAACAAGATATAACAATTCTAGTGCACAAACGTCTCGAGTTAGCAACTGCCTTATTGTGACAAATAGTACCAAGATAGAAAACCACACAACCAAACAAAGTAATGTACCAACCATGCTCTTGAAAGAATAATAGAAAACCTCAGAAAGCTCTCAGAGTTCCCTCACTTCGACTCCTGTGAAATGAGAACTCCGATCCAAAGTTGAGTTTGCTACCAAGATCAACATGATGATGATAATGATGGCGATGACTTGTTGCTTTCGCTCCATTTGGTGGCAAACGGAGATGCCTGCCCCTGGACCGTTTAGGTGAGATCACAGCTTGACTTTTACGAGCATGAGTTGATGAAGATGATGGCCTTGCACCAACTAGACTATGGCTAGCCTTTCTTGCAGCTTTGTTCTCTGACCTGAGGCCACGATCAAATTGATGGGAGCTGATGCCTAGCCTAACTGACCGGTCTGCTGCGTCTTTCAATGTGCTGGATTTGATTGGCTGCCTGTTGAAGTAGACCAGATGGGGGAGAAGGCCTTGCAGATATTTCTTGAGTTGTTCATCTCCAACATTTTTCTGGGCTGGATTTCCTTCCAAGCTTATGGCTTGCAAGGATTTGTAGTTAGCCGCAAGTTGACCAAGACATTTGGCAGTAGAGATTTTGTTGAAACGCAGATCCAGTACAGTCAGTTTCAACAAACGATGGAGACCCTCTACCTCACTTATTTTATTTCCCGCCAAGTATAGCTCTTTCAGAGAGGAACAAGATGCCAAACCTTTAATGAAGGAAAGCAAATCATTACAACAATTAACATAATCAATGTCTATAGATTTGGACAGTTGAAGGGGAAACGAGGACAAAAGGGAAAGCTACAACCATTAAACACAATGCATATGACATACCATGTCCAATTCTGAATATTCTATTGTAGCTCAAGTCCAGTACACGAAGTCGAGTAAGCTCGCGTAAACCCTCAATAGAAGAAATACTGTTCTTTGACAAATTCAACATATGCAGTCCTCGAGGGAGGGCACCAGCAGTAATTCTCACTTCATGGGTGTAAGAGAAAAATAAACAATTTCTCATGAGTTCAAGAATATTTCAACAAGGCACATAAAAAAGAAGGCAAGAATAAACCATGGTAAAGTTTGAGATGTGAACCTATAGAGTTCCCCGATAAATTAAGCACCCTCATGCTGCCAAACGCACAAAGAAATGGGATCACTGCCAATCCAAGGTTTGACAGATGAGCTGTGGTAGCAGAGACACTCAAAGAAGAGATGCATCTTTTAGCAGCTTCCATACCAGGAGTGACCTTATTATCAACCTTTGCAGTAGCGAGATCGTCGGAATCTCCATCAACGAGGCCATCAGTAGAAGGCAATTCATTTGTCTCTTCCAATGAACTATAGTGTTGAAGATTGTTTACCCAATCCTCGATACGCTTCATTTTAAAATCCTTACTTGGTAATTCTCCCCACTGCTGAATGGAGGATTCTCCTTGGAGATTTTTTGGCATGTTTACTTCATCCACAACTGGCATTATCCAGTCCTTTGCCATAGCTGAGTAATTATAAGAATCAAAACCTTCATGAAGACAACCTTCAAAATTGTTTTCCTCACTTTTAGGGTCATTATCATCCCTTTCTTGTTTTCCCATTTTGTGAGTTTCATCCCCATGAACTGAAATCGTTTTCCACCTCATATCTAGAGCATGTAGGTCCTCTGAAGATCTAGACTGAGGGGCTAAATACTCACAAGTTTGTCCACGGGAAGTCGGTGAGAAAATGCCCATGTCTTGATATGAGAATGATTTTGCAATCATGGGAGGGCTGCAAGGCGACTGGTGACCTGATACATCACCACCCTCACCAGATAATTGGGTATCAGAAATTTCAGGTCCTTCCTTTTCGGACTGCTGAGGATTGCCAATTGAGAAGATGCATTCCTTGTCAAAATCAGAACTCATGTGAACAGACTCTGGTTGCAATTCTTTCTCGTGATCGCTAGCTGGGCTCAATCCTGTATCCTCAGTATCATTTTCACAATGAATCATTCCCTCGTGGCATAATTCACTTCCTACAGACAGACTTTTCCTAATAAGCCTTGTCTGATGGATTCCTGTGTCATTCTTGGAATCCATTTTGTCCTCAATTTTGTCTGATTTCCAGCTTTGTTCAACAGATACAGGGTTTATAACATCCCTGACACCATTACTAATTCCAGTGTCTGCTTGTGCCTTCGGAAGTATCAAACTTGTAGCTTTGGTCAATGTCTTAGTAGCTTGAATTTGAGAAACATCTTCTAAATTCTTATGCATTGCTTCAACAGAAGGTTCGGCTGTTTTCTGAAGGAGGAAAGAAAACTTTAATCAGAAAAAAGCCATGCAAGGCAAGAAGAAAGATATTAACTCCAAATCAGTGGTTCCTCAACTTACCTTTGGTTTGTAAGAAGGGATGTGAGCAATGAAGCATGAAAACCTAACCATTGCAGCAATACGACCACAAGTTACATCCTCAAATGACCTTAAACTTGAATTACATAAAGACCGCTACAGGCAAACAACTATACTATTCTGCTTCTAACTTCCAGACTTCAGGAGCCCAAAACAAATACCTGACTTTGCAAACTGAAAATATCCAACTACCATCAAGCTTCCAGAAACCTAGCAAACCTTAGCCATAATCAAGAGACAAGCCCTCTGAAATGCGGCAGAGTCGCCAAACATGAGAGGATCTTGATCTCCTTAAAACACAAAGCAATATCACACCCTCGCAATCACCCCACACCCTCCTAGAGGTGCGGGAATACTTTAAATTTGTTGCAGCGGCCAGAGTGAACCAAAATCTTTGCCAATTAGGAAATCCCAATTCCTAACATATATAAGGGATGCTGGCCTGAAAATAAGGAAAAATTAAGTAAAACACTTGTCCTTCACCATTAAACAATAAACCTAATGCAAAATAACAAAGGGAAAACCTAATTCGTAACTGTAATACAATAGATAGCCATGATGATCAGAAAAAACTCAACTTCCACATTATAATTGTTACAGTCAAAACAAGCAAATATAAGGGAAAAAAAAAATTACTCCAACAAGAAAACAGAAAGCGTCCATCTAAAGAAGCTTTCTTCAGCAGGCTATATGTTATATAGTTACAATCCCTTAAAAACTAACCAGAAAAGAACAATCACAAAATAACCAATGCAGCAGCCAATAAACTTGAGCCCATATTAAAAGATTTCTTTACCCCCATTGAGATTTCAATCCGGCTGTCAAAATTTCTTGTTTTTCCCCTCAGCAAACAACCATAGCAAATTTCAATTTTAACCCAACAAATTGCTGATGTTCAAATTAACAATAGATCAATCTGTGCTTAAAAAAATAAAAAATAAGTATTTCCAACATATTCAATAATGCAAAATTATTAATCCACAATTAACTTTAGCTCAAAAACAAGCAAAAAGAATTCATTGTCTCAAATAAAAACAAAAAAACAAACCCATCTCCACAAAAATTGTAAACTATATGCATCAAAACCAACAAAAAGAAAAGGAACCCATTCTGAAAAAATCAAAAACAAAAGCAATTAACAGAGAGAAAATAAAAAAAGAGTAGAAAGACCTTACCTTTCTCTAGCCGGGTTTTGATAAAAGACTGTTATTAGAGAAAAGCTTCCTTTTTTCTTTTTCCTTCAGCTAACAAAATAAGACAGAATGGGTTTATTTCTGTGGTCAATAAAAAAAATCTAAAATATTTATCCTGTTTTATACTTTGGGGAGAGTGAGAGAAGGAGGTTTGTTCGAAAGGAGCGGCTATGGAAGCTTGGAACTTTTCTAGGCTAACCCTAACTTTTCTTGTCTTTTGATTTTTACAGTAAATTATAAATTAATCACTCTATTTTTCAGAAAAGAGTTAGTTATTCTTTTTTTTTCAAAAACTAATTATTTAATTTTTTTCCCTATAATTAACCATATTTAATTTAATATTATTTTATTCATCTTTGAATATTTTTTAGTTATATTTTTTATTTCTTTATTTTTTTAACAAAGAATCAAAATAAATTAAAAATAATTAAGTTACAATAAAATTTAAAAATATAAAATTAAATAGTTAATTTTTAAAATAAAAATAAGTAATTAATTAATTTTTTGAAACTGAAGGGCTTGATTTATAATTTATTCTTGCTTTTCACTGTGGGTTTTTTATAAGGCAAAAAAAAAAAAGTGCTAATTCAATTATTTTTTAACATAAATAAAAAAATGTGGATAGGACAAAGGCAAATATTTGAATTGCAATATATTCACGTGATTTTCTTGATTTTCTCGATATACTCTCGCATTATTTTATTTATTTTAATATTTTTAATAATTTGTTTTGGATCGTTGAAACGTTATTATATAGTTAAATTAAAGTTTTATATTTTTCAAATCAAACTGTAGGAGTATTTTGGACATCTAAAACTAAGAATCTATTTGATGACCCATTTAATTAGCTTAAAAAATTAAATTATACTACTTAATATAAAAAGTTTATTTGATAATCTCAATAATCTCATTTTTAAATTTTAAATTCAGTCAAAATCTACTTAATTAAATAAATTAAAATTTTTAACTTATTACTTTTTTTATTAACACGTCCAAGTTGGATAATTTTTAAAACTTTTTAAATATGATTATAATACCCTCATATATTTTTATAACTTTAGTTATACAAACCAATTGAAAAATAATCTCTACTATCATATTGTTAAAACAAAGAAAACTTTCTTTATTATCAATGCTTCCATCTTATCATAATCAATAAGCTAATAGAAATATGAGACTCCAAAATCTAATCCCAAGCAATTTTTCTTGGAATGTACCTCATCTTCAAGCTCGTTGAACGTGTTCCAAAGGAGCCAACTTGCTTCCTCAGTATTTGAGAACCAACTAAATAGGAGGTCATACATATATCGGGATATTAGCTTGGAACGTGAACAAGAGATGGTATATCATTGAACTCTAATTCTGGCAGGGAACGCAGGGACAGTAAAGATTTTTCTTCTAAAAAATTTTCAATGCGACCCCTTGTACTGCGTGGTAATATGAAACAGCAACTGCACAAGTAAAAAATAAACATCCTTCTATGCCACAACTTTTGGCCACATCCAGAACCCATGGTAGAATTGAGTCGTATATGAGAAATTTAACTGGGTATTGCGTTGTACTACTTTCGTTAATGAGCTCTGCTAACCTTTGTGGGATTGTTGCCTTGAAACGCTCGACATATTCATCTGGGGAAGCTGCCCTTTCACATTCTTTGAAACCATAAAAAACGGGTTGAATATAGATGCAATCACGAACTGGTCAAACATTTATAATTAATTTATAAATATATTAAATAGTATTTGAGATTTTATTTATTTTGTGCATGATATTACAATTAATGTTATCTTAGATCGTATTTTATTTTTTGTTAATAATTATTTTTATTGAATATTTATTTATTTATACACACGACTATATTTATGTATATATTTTTATTTGTATTAAAAAATATCATGTTACAATTACAAGGTTAAAATTGTCACGTATATAGCTTTAGTATATTCAGTAGTAGTATTTATCAAACAATCTTATGATATTTAGTACTTAATTTTCGGTAAATATCAAACAACTCGCCAACTTAAAATTCAATACTTAATTATTCGAGTACTTAAAATTCAGTATTTAATAGATTCAAGCACTTAATTTTCAGTTTTATCAAACACCACCTAATTTTTTTAATTTCAAAAAAAAAAGAGAAATTTTTATTTTATTTTTTGTCCAGTTAAATATGGGTCATCCATGTCATCGTTCTGATGGCTTTTTCTGACATGATATTAACAGTAAATTTTCATGTTATTCTTAGATTGATGAATATGAGATTTGAGCTTAAAAAATCTAGAAAAAGAACAAATATTCATTACCACCAAACTAAATCCTTGAGTTTACTTAAATGTTTGATAATTCATTGTTTTAATGTTTGAATTAAAATTACAATCAACAACGTAACTTAAATTTAAAATTGTTATTGTTCAATGGGCCTCCAGCCCATTGGTAGTAGCCATGGCCAATTTTAGATCTTAATTTTTGTGTAATGGCTAGATTAGTTCTCTCTCGTGGTTGGTATTTGACTATTTCTTTCTCCTAACACTAACAGCTGCTCATAGTTTCATTTTAAAAAAAAAAAAAACTGAAGAAATGAATTATTTCATTGATAAAAAATTATTTTTTTAATTAATAGAAGTTAAAAAAAAAAAAAAAACTAAAACTAAAACTAAAACATTGCATAGTTTTTTTTATATATAAATAAATAGGAATACTACATAATTTAATGAATCCTTTAATTGATAAATATTTTTTTAAAAACAATATAACTAAAAAACAAGAATCAATACATTACATAACTGTTTTCTTTTTAAGTAAATAAAAATACTACATAATTTAATTAAGATCCATAAATACATTATTGATATTTTTGTCAATGAGATTCTTTTTTGTTGAAGTTAGATAATAATAAAAAACTGAAAAAAGATGAAGATATATATGACCATTCTTACTAAAGACTGAAAAAAAAAGGAGGAAAATTATCCCTTATGAGTTTATCTATATGATAATAGGAAGTAAAATTTGAGTATAACATAAAATATTTATAATATTTTTTTAAAAGCCATTATTTAAGTTTTTAAATTTTTGAAAAGTATTTATAATTTTAACCACTTTTGAGTGCTGTTTCCAAAATTCTTAACAAAATTTATATTTCCACTTTTAGTCAAATATTCTTGACCACCAAACTAAATCCTTGAGGTTGCTTAAATGTTTAATAATTCATTGTCATAAAGTTTGAATTAAAACTACAATCAATAATGTAACTTAAATTTAAAACTGTTATATTCAATGGGCCTTTGGCCCATAGATTAGTTCTCTCTCGTGGTGGGTATCAAGGTGACTATCCCTTCCTTCTAACACTAACAACTACCCATAGTTTCATATATATATATATATATTGAAGAAATGCTTTTTTTCATTGATAAAACATTATTTTTTTTAACTAATAGAAGTTAAAAAATAAAAAAATAAAATAAAGAATTGCATAGTTTTTTTTTTATATAAATAAATTGGAATATTATATAATTTAATGAATCCTTTAATTGATAAATAATTTTTTAAAACAATATAACTAAAAAACAAGAATCAATACATTACATAATTTTTTTAAAGTAAATAAAAATACTATATAATTTAATTAAGAACCATATATACAATATTGATATTTTTTTCAATAAGATATATATTTTTTTAATTTAGATAATAAAAAAAATAATAAAAAAGATGAAGATATATATGGTCTTTCTTACTAAATACTAAAAAAAGAAGAAGAAAAACTATCCTTTACGAATTTATCTATATGATAATAGGAAGCAAAATTTGAGTATAATATAAAATATTTATAATATATATTTTTAAATCATTATTTAAATGTTTAAATTTTTGAAAAGTATTTATAATTTTAACCATTTTGAGTGACATTTCCAAAAAATCTTAACAAAATCTATATTCCCACTTTTAGTCAAATATAAATTTTGCTTAGATTTTTTCAGAAATGTCACTCAAAAGTGGTTAAAAGATTATAAATATCATTCAAAAGTTAAAAATTTTAACTAATGATATTTTTAAAAAATAATATTAACATTTCTTTAATTTTTATACTCAAAATTTGCTTCCAATCATAAAAATAAATTTAAACCCATAAAAAATATTTTTATTTTCACCTTTATTTTCACTATTTTCTTAAATTAATTTATTTAAATTTAGTAAAAAATAATATGACAAGATTAAGAAAAAAATAACACTTATTGCAATTCCATGGAGATAAATTTAACATCTTTAGCCTAAAGAATTAATAGGGAGACGAAATTAAGATGAAAAAAAATAAAAAAAACCATTATAAAGATAAAAAAAAAATGGAAGACCCTTGCAACCATTGATTTGAATTATATATAAAATCAAAAACCAAAGTAAAAATATGATACCATTTGAAGAGATGGAAGAAAAGTTGTCCACTTGGCCAAGTGTACACAACACATCCTTGAAGAGGCCTCCACGCCTCCACTTGGCATCAAACAAAATTATTTTAAAAGATCATTTATCCAATAAATATATACAATAAAAAAAAAAAACAACAACAACAACAACATATATATATATATATATATATAATGTGTGTGATGTTTGTTTATCAGAAGGAAAATTCCCTGTATGCGCATCTCTATTGCATCGTAAATCTTTATATATAATCGATGTTTCATGAGATTTTGGACTATTTAACGAGGATAATTCTTTTCTATTATATAATAATCGAAAAAAATTAAAATCACTGAAACTCGAATATTATTTTATTAAAAAAGCCAATTGAATGTATAATTGTTAAGGTAAATGTGTTTATGTTGGATTTGCATATTATAAATAATTAAATACCTTTATTAAAATTTATTGACAAATTACAAAAACAAAGGAGTTTGGATTATTACTCCAACTAATACAAGAGGCCCATAACTGCCTCCGAGGAAAAAGACCGAAAAAGGGCCCTAACCCTAAATTAAATTGGAATCAAGAAGTTGCTAAAACCAAAACCAGACCACAAGGGGGAAAACAAACAAACAGAGAGAGAGAGAGAGAGCAACCACTGGTGATGATGATGGCAACGAAAAAGCTAAGCTTTTTGGTCGCTACTTCATCTTCAGCTCCAACCTTCATTGGGTTTCATCTTCTCCGCCAAATCAAAATGGGTATGATAATTTTTTCTTCTAAAACCACCTTATTATTCTACAACAACAACCCCATTTGCTGCTGTCTTCATACTTCTAGTAGTTCGAGTAGTTATAGACATAAAGACAGAACATTTAGGTGCATTAATGATGCCTTGTCTGATTTCAATTGCATGGTTAATATGAATCCTTTGCCTTCTGTTGTTGAATTTGGCGAATTATTTTCAGCACTTGTTAGAATGAGACAATACAAGACTGTGGTTTCTTTGTCTAAACAAATGGAACTGGCAGGGATTAGTCATGATATTTTATCTCTTACCATTTTGATCAACTGCTTCTGCCGCTTACACCGTGTTGATTTTGGGTTCTCTGTCCTGGGGAAAATCATTAAACTTGGTCTTCAACCAAATGTTGTTACATTTTCTACCTTAATTAATGGGTTTTGTATAGAGGGTAAAATTGGTCGAGCTATAGAACTGTTTGATGAGATGGTGGCAAGAGGATGTAAACCTAATGTACATAGTTACAGTATAATTATCAAGGGTTTATGTAGAATAGGAAAAACCACTGAGGTGATTAAATTGCTTGAGCACATGAAAGTAGTAGGTTGTGAGCCGGATGTGGTGATATACAATACAGTTATTGACAGGCTGTCCAAGGATAAATTAGTTAATGAGGCTGTACATATTTTTTGTAAAATGAAGGGTAGAGGGATTTTACCTACAGTTGTCACATACACATCTTTAATCCATGGTCTACGCAATTCAGGCCGATGGAAAGAGGCTTTTGGATTGTTAAATGAAATGAAGGGTCTGAATATAGTTCCAGATTTAGTTACCTTCAGTGTGTTGATTGATATGCTGTGCAAAGAAGGTGAGGTTGCAGAGGCTCAAGTTATATTCAGAACAATGATTGAAATGGGTGTGGAGCCTGATGTTGCTACCTACAATACATTGATGAATGGATATTGCTTGCGGATGGAAGTAGTTGAAGCTAGAAAGGTTTTTGAGGTGATGATAAGCAAGGGCCGCTTACCTGATGTTTTTAGTTTTAGCATCTTAATCAATGGATATTGCAAGGCCAAAAGGATAGACGAGGCAAAACAGCTTTTTGATGAAATGACTCATCGAGATTTAGTTCCAGACACTGTTAGTTACAACACTCTAATAAGTGGCTTGTGTCAAGCAGGAAGACCGTTGGAAGCAAAAGAACTTTTCAAGGATATGCATGCTAATGGTTATCCCCCAAATTTAATAACTTACTCAACTTTACTTGATTGCTTAAGCAAACTAGGGTATATTGATCAGGCATTGAGACTGTTTCGAGCAATGGAAAATGGTGGCTTGAAGCCTGACTTGGTGACCTATAATATCCTGATTGATGGCATGTGCAAATATGGGAGGTTTGAAGATGCAAAGGAATTGTTTAGTGAACTCTCTGCCAAAGGGTTGCAGCCTAATGATCAGGTTTGTACTACTACAATAAATGGAATTTGCAAAGAAGGATTGGTAGATGAAGCTTACAACGCTTTCAGACAAATGGAGAAGGATGACTGCCCACCAGTGCAAGGATGCATCCATGGCCGTGCTCCTTATTAACGAAATGGCAGATAGAAGGTTTTCTGCAGATTCAGACACTACAGCCTTGGTGGTAGATGACAATCTTGTCCCGATAAAGCTGCTTGGCTTTTGTGAAGGTCATCAAGAAGAAAAGGTGAAGTAATTGTTTCATACTCCACGTTGCTATTTGATCTGCCCAACATTAAGTTGCATTCTGTGTCATTCTAAGTTATAATCTGGAAATTTCTACAAATCATTTGCTTTTCTTTGGTATATTTATTATTATGTTTGGGACTTGCATTCACCTCATGCGGGTTAATACTTGCACATTTATATATTTCTTTAAAGATATTGTTGAATAGAGTTGAGTGATAAATCTATTCAAGTTCTCTCACAAGCAATGCTATGATTCTAATGCATGATACTTCTCAAATTGAGGATTATGTTGGCATTAATTATTGAAGAAGGTTAAATAGCTGGAAAATATAAGCATCGATGCAACTTTGAGGAAAGATTAGAGATAATACTAAACAAAGTTAACAACTAAACAGTTTGAATTTGAAAAATGAACTTTGGCATCATTTTGATTGGCATTTTCTGTTTGAGATCATTTCTGTATGAAGTCATCTAGAATCACCAAGTTGACCATGTTAACAAATGTATGTTATCATTAAAATTGAAGCTGACAAGTATTGATATTTTGGCAATTTGTATCTGTTTTGTCTTAATTGATTCATAGTTTACTAGCATCATAGGATGATGTTTATCTTGCTTGTTTGATGTTTCTGGAGACTGGTATATAGATCTTACTTTAAAATGTTGGGGTGGAAACGTAGCCAATTTTCTGAACTTGAAATTTGTGAAGGAGTTTACTATGGTTTGAACTCTCAACATTAAGTTCATTTTACCGAACAAATGCTGGTATAAAAGTCTGTCATATCAAAGTCTTTTTCATTGCTATGTAACAGTGTTTATAGAAAGCTATAATTCAAAGGTTCTTTTGAATGTCTTCTCGGAAAAAAATGATAGTTCTTTATAATTATAGCTCCCTTTTTTTTTTTTATCAATGCCCTCCACGTTTTGTCACAACCTATGATCTTTCCACATGATTTGGCTAGATTTCCTTTAATAATAGCACCCAATTATCAAAGAAGGGTGTTTATTGTTTATAATACAATGAGGTTGAGTGCTCAGCCTATTTGTTTGCCGAAATTGTTCAAAATAGGTTTGAATTGTTTCATTTCAGGCATGCATTAGCAATTAAACTTAGCCTTCATCACTCCCTAGGAGTGATTAAACCCCTCCCCTAAAGGAAAATAAATAATAAAATATGACAGAATTGGTTGATATAAAACAATGTAGTAAACAAGGCTTCTTTGATTTACATGCTGCTGCGTTTTGTTACACCATATTTGTATTGCACCATGGTTTATTCAAAATCTTAATGTCTAAAAGGGTTTCGTAGATGGATACTTAGAAAGAGTTTAATGTAGCTACAGTATCAGACCTCTCTTTTTTCTTTCTTTTGCAGATTACATAAGCCAATGTTACAGCTTAGTGTCTAGTTTCTTCTAACTGAAATTTCATGTTATATATTTCGTATAGTTTTGTCAGAATGTCAAAATCTTCTGGACGGATGTGTTATACCTTTTTTTGTTCCCTTCATAACCTATCCTGTATTTTATTAATGGTGTTTCAGACCTCTTTGAGGTTTTTATCAGCCTTCGGTTACAGTCTTTTCAATGGAAACGAACATAGCACAAACTGTATTTTGCTTCAGCAGTGCAGTATTAGATGGTGTTTGGTTTGCAGCTTTTGCTTGATTGCATGTGTATGAAGTTTAGTTCAAAACACTTTCTGTAACCATGTTATCCTTATTCTTATGTATTGATGATAAACAGAGGCATCAAATCTGTATATGAATAAAATTTCACGTACTCCAGTGTCCTAATATTTTTGCAGTTAAAATGCCATCCACCTAGAGGATGAGGAGAAAAGAGAGGGGTCGAGAAGTCAGCTGGTTAATGAAGCTGAAGAATATAATGAGTTGTTTACGTAAAAAGGCAGAAAAATTGTGAAACCAACGAAGCTCAGAATAGAGAAAGAGAGAAGGTAAGATTTCCAAAAGCCACTTTTCCATGTGTCCTCCCTCTTTCCTTTGAAGCGCATGCATGTGCTCATATTTTCCATATTCCTTCCAGCTTTATTATGAAGGTGAAAGCCAAATGTGCTCTGCAGTTGTACTTGGCCTACAAAGAGAAGCTCCATAAAGAAGCAGACGACCATTACTGGAAAGCCATTGTGGAGCTTCACCTCAAGAGCTGCCAATATCGAAAAGAGAAGGGGTAATAAAGATGCTGAAAATAAATCTTACATCGTGTTAATTGAGGGTCCAAAGCCTGGAAAACCCTCTGATATTAAAGAATGAGGAAAAGATGGAAGAGTGAAAATGAAGGGAAATATGTCAAGAATGGGTTAGGCCCTACACCAACTGGTACTGAGCTACAGTTACTGCTTTCTTGTACTAAAGATGTTGCAAAAAGTGGCATGATCATTTTGACGCTGCTGCTGCAATTGAACCAGCTACTGCTAAGTGCTGACGCACCATAATTTTTCTGGTAATTTCTTTTCACCATGTAAGAACTTGGAGTAAATTTTCATCATGTAGAATAAGTATAGATGCAGCTCTCTATACATGTTATCAAACCTGTGGTATGGGCTATATCTGCAAAAAAATTCTGTTCATTCAGCTAAATAATGATTTGGACGAATAATAGAATAACATGAAATATTTTGCTTGGAATCTATTTTGGCCTCTGTTTTTTCCAAGCACTTCTCTGTGTGCATAGCAGTTCAAAAGGGCATCATAAACTTGGATTGCCTCTCAAATGATCAGGAATGTTATGATTCATGCTATGATACTATGATATTCCTCCACTTTGAACTTTTGAAGAGAAGTCCAGCCGAACTGCAAATTCTTCAGGTGATGGCCATGGCCCCTTTGGTTACTATGGTACTATAATTTTTATGATATCTAACGAACTTTCATAAAACTTATTAATTATCATGTCATATCAATATCGAGTAAGAAAGATACTGAAAGAAACCTTGTATCATGGCAACTCGAAGTCCAAGGCTTGGAAAAACAAACGATCTTTCGAGGAGGAGGCAGCTTTCCTTGGAGCTGAAACGAACTCTCTAACTCATGACCTTCCTCCTCCTAGGTTTTTGCTGTAATATGCTGTAGTTAAACTCGATCCTTTTCTCACCCTTACATCCTTTGACAAATATAGAGTAAATTATCAATTAGTCCCTCTAGTTTTGATAAACTAATTAATTAGTCTCGTTTTTTTTTTTAAATAATTATTTAGTCTTTTGTGTTCTTTTTTAATTTGTTTAAAAAAAGCAAAAAGAAAAAAATAAGTATATAATATGGAAAATTGATGAGAAATGATGATTTTTTTGAAATAAAATAATATTAAATTAAACTTGGTTAGTACTAATCGAGAGACTAAATAATTGATTTTTAAAACAAAATGACTAATTAATTTATTTTTCAAAACTAGAGAGATTGTTTTATAATTTATTTGGCATATATACACACACACACACACACACACATGATCCCAACCCAATACTAACTAATAAATATGTAAATATGTAAAATATTTCAGAAATTTAAACTTTAATAATCAATGCACATATAATTAATTTGCATTTAGCAGGGATAAATTATAGTAATTCAAAAAGAAAAGGAATGAGTAAATTATAAATTAGTCACTATAGTTTTTCAAAAGAAATTAGATAGTCTATTTAATTAGTTTCAACACACAATTAATTATTCTCTATATTTTTTATTCTATTTATAATCTTTTTTCAATTTAGTTTTTTAATAAACACAAAATGAAAAAAAAATGGAAAGATGGATGAGAAAAAAAAATCTTCTGAGACAAAATAATATTAAATTAATTATGGTCAACACTGGTCAAAGGATTAATTAATTAAAAATCAAGACAAAATGGACTATTTAATTTGTTTTGCAAAATTAGAGAAACTAATTTATAATTTACTCGGAAAAGAATTTGGGTGATCAAAGTGAGAGGCCCATAGCATAGATGGATAAATCAAGCCCATGAATAATGGGCCATGACCCAAACAGACAAGAGAAGGAGAAAAGAAAAACCTAAAAGCGGAGGGAAAAGACAGCAAAACACAGAGAGCTTTGGACAGTGGATATTCTTTAGAGAGGGAGAAAAAAGAGAAGACAGCAATTTTGATGACGGCAACAAGACGGCTATGCTTTTTGCTCACTACTTCTTCTTCTTCTTCTTCGTCTGCAGCTTCAGGCTTTATCAAAAAGGGTATGTTTACTTTTATTCCAGCTAAACCCTTGTTATTACACGACCCCATTTGCTGTCTTCATACTTGCAGTATTAGCAGTAGCAGTAGGAGGCAAGAATACCAATTTAGAAACATTGACGATGCCTTGTCTTCCTTCAATGACATGCTTCATATGAACTCTTTGCCATGTATTGTCGAATTTTGTAAATTATTTTCAGCAATGGTCAGGATGAGACATTATGATACTGTGGTTTCTTTGTCCAAACAAATGGAACTGTCAGGAATTAATCATAATGTCTACTCTCTTACTGTTTTGATTAATTGCTTCTGCCACTTGCAACGTGTCGATTTTGGGTTCTCTGTCTTGGGGAAAATCATTAAACTTGGTTTTGAACCAAATGTTGTTACTTTTTCCACCTTGATTAATGGGTTTTGTATAGAGGGTAAAATTGGTCGAGCAATGGAATTATTTAAAGAGTTGGTAGCAAGAGGATATGAAACTAATCTACATACTTATAATACGATTATCAAAGGTTTGTGCAAGATTGGAAAAACCACGCTTGCTGCTGGATTGCTCAAGAAAATGGACAAGGACAGACTAGTCAATGAGGCTTTAGACATCTTCTCTGAGATTAAGGGTAAAGGCATTGAGCCGGATGTTGTCACTTACTCCTCCTTAATCCAAGGTTTATGCAATACAGGCCAGCGGAATGAGGCTTTAGCATTGTTAAATGAAATGATTGGTCAGAAAATCATGCCAAATATAGTTATCTTCAGCATCTTGGTTGATACACTTTGTAAAGAAGGCAAGGTTTTAGAGGCTCAAGGAATAGTCGAAACAATGATTGAAAAGGGTGTGGAGCCCAATATTGTTACTTATAATTCGTTGATGAATGGATATTGTCTGCAGAAGAAAGTTACTCAAGCTAGAAACTTATTTGATATGATGATAGCCAAGGGCTGCATGCCTGATGTTTTTAGCTACAGCATCTTAATTAATGGATACTGTAAGACCCAAAGGATAGATGAGGGGAAGCAGCTTTTTGACGAAATGACTTTTAGGGGCTTAGTTCCTGACACTGTTACTTACAGCACTCTTATTAATGGCTTGTGCCAAGCGGGGAGACTTTGTGAAGCAAAAGAGCTTTTCAAGGATATGTATGCTAAAGGCCACTCCCCAAACTTAGTAACTTACTCAATTTTGCTTAATGGCTTATGCAAACAAGGGGATCTTGATCATGCATTGAGATTGTTTCGAGACATGCAAGATAGTTGCTTGAAGGCCAATTTGGTAACCTATAACACTCTTATTGATGCCTTGTGCAAATCTGGGAATCTTAAAACTGCAAGGGAACTGCTTTTGGAACTCTATGCCAATGGATTGCGGCCTGATGTTCAGATACGTACTACAATGATGAATGGACTTTGCAGAGAAGGATTGCTAGATGAAGCGTACAAAGATTTCAGACAAATGGAAGAGGATGGCTGCCCACCAGATGGTTGCTCTTATAATATCATTATCCGAGGATTTCTCCAGCACAAGGATTCATCAAGAGCAGAACATCTTTTTCGGGAAATGCTTGACAGGGGATTCTCTGCAGATGCCTACACCAGAACCTTAGTGGTAGACCTGTTGTCTAATGATGACAATCTTGGTTTGAAGAAGTTGCTAGGCATATCTGAAAGGTCTTCAAGGTGAAAAAGTGATGTAAATTTTTCGTACTCAGTAGTGCTAGCTGATGGTGCAAATACTACCTGGCTTTTTGTCTAATTGTAAAGGATGGGAAAGATGCCCAAGGTGTGAATGAAAGGAAAGATGCCAAGAATGTGAGAAGTCTTACACCTGCAACTCTTGCAGCCGATTTTGCCACTGGAAATGAGCATGCTTCACCTTCTAAAGATGCTGCCAATGTAGCTTGAGTCTGCAACATTTGTTTTGGAGAGCTTTCTTTGTAACTGTAGAATTTTCTGGCTTTATGTGCCAAAAGAAAACGAAAAAGATTCTGTAATTATATATTTATATATATGTGTGTGTGTGTGTGTGTAATTTAACAAATTATCTGGTAATTTAATAGTCAATCATGTTAAGAGTGTCAGGTTTTATCAGGCAGTGAAGCCTAGAATCTCTCCATTGGTTGATAATGCAATTAAAAATAAAATAAAATAAAATAAAAACCACATTTTTAAATGTTTTCAAAAACTCTATAAGGAAAGAGAAATTAGAATAGGGAGAATATGTCCAAAGATAGTAAATTATGAATTAGTCTCTTTCATTTTGAAAAACGAACAAAACAGTCTATTTTTGTTAAGCTATTGTTAGTTCAATATTGCATGGCTTTTTGTCCAATTGTAAGCTATTGTTAGTTCAATTATGTCAAGATTTTGAGAATATTCGCTTGCTTTGTCTCGTGTAGTTTTTAGTTACCTGTTTGGGACTAGCATTCGCAGCTTCTAGGTTATATATGCATGCTAGTACGTTTTTGTGTCTCTATAGATAGATCAAATAAGTTATCAACTTATATAATTTTCATCATCTTGAATAACTTCAAAGACACTTGTGCTGCAAGCATTCTAAATTTCTCCACGCTTTAATTTTGGCTGAAATAATCCATTTACAGGTATTTACTAGATTCTTCGTAATTATGCATATCTGCATGAGGATGGATGCTTCATCTAGAAATAATCTTGAATTTCTCTGTGATTTGTTGCCAAAATTTCGATCAGAATTCAGAAACTCATAGACTAATCTCTTTTTCATTTGCCTGTAGGTATGGCAATGGGGGCAGGGCGGGGACGGGGATTGCTATTGCAATCCTCACCCCGTCCTTAAAAAAATTTTTCCATCCCCGCCTCGTGCTTCGAACGGAGCAAAATTTCTCATATTATCTCTGTCTCAAGTAGGGATCTCGTGGGACAAACGGGACAAAAGTTATGAATGTCAGAGAACCACACATTACAAGGCTGGTTTCTTGTTCAGACAAATTACTGTCTTCAAACGTCAGATCATGGGATTATGTTTCCATAAATATAGGCACATATGAGCTTGAATGATCCCACCATCCAAAAATTTAAGCTCCATACTCAAGTGGCCAATCCAAGATTAAAGAGTTGGGAGCCACAAAATTATTTTTCTTTAGGATACTGGAGGTTAACATTTGAATGTCTTGAAGAATATTTTTTCGGAAACGAATGAACCTTTTTTTCTTTTTTTTGAATGATGAAACTAAGATTTTTAATAGAAACAAAAGATTATGAGTTAATATGTACTAGCAAGTAACTCAAAGATGCAGTCATCGATTTCTTTTACGAGAATCAAAGTCAATTCTAGTGTGTTCAAAGCTTTATGGTAACCAAATTTTATGGCTTCGGCTGATTTTGTTTTAAAAAATCCAATAATCAATTAAAAATTAAGTTTATTTTTACATTAGTTTAATTCAAAAAATAATGAATTTGCTATCTATTGATACGAAAGCTGGACTGAAAGTATTTTATAAGAAAAAAAATTAAAACTTTATAGTATTTTTTTATCCAAATAGTTCGGATTTTCACAAATATGCAATACAATTCGATACCAAAATTTAAAATTTTATTTGTTTGATGGGATAAAAAAAACCCAAGAATAAGAGATTTAGAGTGAAAATGCACTAAAAGGGACAAGTTTTGACTGAGGGTGATTATTATTAATTTTGAGAATCTAACATCACGATGGTCATAACAAAGGTGGGTTGCTAGCTGTAAAACTCCAAAAAAAAAAAAAATTGAGAAGAAACTTCTTTGGAGCCATCTATTTTGACTTTTTGAAAAATTGGCTTTGATCAATATTAGGGTTTGAAGAAATCAAAAGGTGAGTCTATAAGTATATGTTTAAAAAATTGATTGAGTGATTTTGTAATTTATCAGTGATGGTGAGTGGTTATGTCATGGTCAACACGCTGCTTAATGGTCCATTTTCCTGGTTCACACTTCAAACAACTTGAAAATTAATCCTAAGACTGAAGAAGCAAGCGGTGAAGTTGAATGAGCTACTAGTGCCATTGCAATGATGGCCGTTTGTTTTGTTGTTTTTTTTAAAAAAAAAAGGGTAAATAAAAAAAATGAGAATCAACCCGACAATAACGTAATAACATTCATAAAATTTAATAATTAAGCAAATTATTAATAAGTTGTTGGTTTGATAATAAACAAAGTGATCTTTAAACGAATTTTTTGTTAATATATAGAAATCGATTTTTGATTGAATTTTATTATTCCTGTTTCGAATAGGATTAATCATACCTTGAATAATTTCTTGTGAATGGCTAAACCAATTCATAAAATCTTCTTCCTTGAATTAGGGATAGTCTTTCAATCGTCTATGATCACATACGAAAAAAAAAAGCCAAGCTCTCATCAAAATTTAAAATATTTTTAGGAATAAAATTGATATAATATAGACATATCTCTTCTTTTTTTAAAAAAAAAATAACGAAATTCGAACTTAAATTTAAAATTGAACGAGTCCTAGGTAGATCATAATGGGCAAAGGGAAACTTTTTTGTTTCCTTACACATTTAATGAAGTTGAGAGGTCGGTCGAGAATTGATGGCAAGTTTTTATGGCCATGTGAAGGCAATGGTGCCACCCAGCCAACAATATATTTTATTATGTTCATGAAAGTGACTGGGGTGAGTTTTCCACACAGCAAATAGTGGCACCCAGCTCTGTTCTGTCTTTTATGTTTTTTTTTTCCTAAAGAAAAAAAAATAAATTATGGCCAAAATAAAAAGAAACACTTCTGGTTTCTTAATTAATTGAATGGTGTTGACTTTTATAACACCTTTGATTATTTTATAGAATTAAGATCTTTGATTATTGTTAACGATAAGTTTAGTTTTGAATTGATGGTTGAGATGTATTTTTCTCCTAACCACGAAAAGTTATTTTTGACTTTTAGTCCTAATTTAAGAGTTAAATACATCATGTGTCGTTTTATTATCTAATAATAGTTAGTTAGGTTAATCCTTTTACTTAGGTATAGTACATGACAAATCTTCTATTACTAGGTATAAGAAGAAATCAATTATTTCTATTAGATTAATTATATTTCATCAGTTGATTAATATTTGATCAGTCATGTGATGATATACATCAATTAAACGATAAAAAAAAATAATTTAATATATGTCATGATTGATCAGATACTAATTAAGTGACGAAATTCGATCAATCCGACATAAATAGTTTGACACCTTAATAAAAAAATTAATAAAAAATATTATTGGATAGTATAAAAACATCAAAAATTTTAATTCATTTTTATATCATTCTTTTGATTTAATTAATATACATATATAGAATAATGATGAAAAAAATGAAAACTAATAAACGGATATGTATCAATATCAAGAAATAAATATGCAATGATTAATATTTATATGAAAAAACATTCTACAGAAGCTCTGGCTATGTGGTCATGTTCCATGCACTGACCAAGTTTGGACCCTCAGTCCTCCGCTGGGGACGAAACATTGTCTTTCACAGAATTCAAGGTTGATTTCTAGAAAGGTCTGAACATGGGAAAATCTTCTAACTTTGAATTTTCTTTTCTGGCCACGAGGATAATGACTTTGTGATCGTAAAAAAAATCACCCCCACAACTCCTTCAAGAAAAACTGAGACACACATATATTTTTTACTCACAAATTGTCACTTTCCTTCAAATGAATGTATCAACCACCATATATATATATATATATATATATATATATAACTATGATTGGTAACAAATATTTTGATAATTGGTTTTTGTTCTTGGGATCGAATTCTCGATTTTAAGTTTTCTTTTTATAATATTTTTAAACAAACTATCACATATATATTTTTTTCATTTTGAACGTTGTAAAGAAGTTAAAGAAAGCTTGGTTGACTTCAGGTTCAAACCAACAGTCTTCCAAGTGGGCAGATGATGACCAAGTCTTGCTTTCTTTCTTTTAAGACTGCATAAAATTAGCTGTATATTCTTACACCTCCAACATCTAAAATTTTGCCTGCAAAATTCATTAGCAGCAGCCATGGAGGTCAGGAACAATCCATGGATCATGTCTTTTGTTATCTTCTTTTGTTTTTCTTTCAACTCCCATGTCTCCCTTGGAGCTGATACAATCTCTGCAAACAGTTCTGTCTCTGGAGACCAAACTATTGTCTCAGCAGGAAAAGTCTTTGAACTTGGTTTCTTCAAGCCAGGTAACTCCTCCTCAAAATACTACATAGGGATGTGGTACTATAAAGATAGAGTGTCTGAACAGACCATAGTTTGGGTGGCAAATAGAGAGACACCTGTTTCTGATAGATTTTCTTCAGAGTTAAAAATATCTGGTGGTAATTTAGTTCTCTTTAATGAGTCCAAGATCCAAATTTGGTCCACAAATTTGAGCTCTAGTAGGTCAAATTCGGTGGAAGCAGTGCTTGGTGATGATGGAAATCTTGTTTTGAGAGATGGGTCTAATCCATCAGTGTCACCGCTATGGCAGTCTTTTGATTTTCCATCTGATACATGGCTGCCTGGTGCTACGGTTGGATTGAACAAAATCACCAAGAGGAACACGCGTCTCATTTCATGGAAAAGCAAAGAAGATCCTGCACCAGGTCTTTTCTCTCTTGAGCTAGACCCAAATCAGAGTCGATATTTGATCTTCTGGAATAGGTCTTTATGGTATTGGTCTAGTGGAACATGGAATGGACAGATTTTTAGTGGAGTTCCTGAAATGAGATTGAATTATATTTACAACTTTAGTTATGTGAGCAATGATAATGAGAGCTATTTCACATATTCAGTGTACAACAAAACAATCACATCTCGGTTTGTGATGGATTATGGGGGACAGATTCAGCAAAAATCATGGTTGGACAGTGTCAATCAATGGTTTTTGTTCTGGTCTCAACCAAAGACGCAATGTGAGGTTTATGGTTACTGTGGGGCTTTTGGAATCTGCAATGAAAAATCACAGCCTTTCTGCAACTGCTTGAAAGGTTTCAACCCGAAATCGAGGGAGGACTGGGATTCGGAGGTTTTCTCCGGGGGATGTGAGAGGGCAACAAATTTGCAGTGTGGGAATTCTAGTGTTGTTAATGGGAAGAGTGACAGATTTTTCCCAAGTGACAATGTAAAGTTGCCTGCTAATCCACAGACAGTGGCAGCCAGGAGTGCACAGGAATGCGAATCAACTTGCTTGAGTAACTGCTCTTGCGCTGCCTATGCTTATAATGGCAGTCAGTGCTCAGCTTGGTTCGGCCATCTTTTGAATATGGAACAACTAGCAGATGACACAAGTGGAACAACTATCTATATCAGGCTTGCAGCTTCTGAGTTTTCAAGTTCTAAGAGTAATAAGGGAGTAGTTATTGGTGGTGTTGTGGGCTCAGTGGTGATAGTGTCTCTCCTTGGCCTTGTTCTGTTTGTGTTCTTGAGGAGGAGGAGAACAGTCAAAATGGGGAAAGCAGTAGAAGGTTCACTGATGGCTTTTGGGTACAGAGATTTACAGAATGCGACGAAGAATTTCTCTGAGAAATTGGGGGGAGGAGGTTTTGGTTCTGTTTTCAAAGGGGTGCTGCCAGATACGAGTGTCATAGCTGTGAAGAAGCTCGAAGGCATCAGCCAAGGAGAGAAGCAATTCCGTTCAGAAGTGAGCACAATCGGCACAGTCCAGCACGTCAATCTTGTTCGGCTTCGCGGGTTCTGCTCGGAGGGTGCCAAGAAGCTGTTGGTCTATGACTACATGCCAAATGGTTCTCTTGATTCCCATCTTTTCTATGAGAAGGACTCGAAGGTCTTGGACTGGAAAACTAGGTACAATATTGCTTTGGGAACAGCAAGAGGGTTGACTTATCTCCATGAGAAATGCAGGGACTGCATCATTCACTGCGATATAAAGCCTGAGAACATCCTTTTAGATGCTGAGTTTTGCCCCAAAGTGGCAGATTTTGGCCTGGCAAAGCTTGTTGGCCGGGATTTTAGCAGAGTGCTTACAACCATGAGAGGGACAAGAGGTTATCTTGCACCAGAGTGGATTTCAGGAGTGGCTATAACGGCCAAAGCAGATGTTTACAGCTATGGAATGATGCTTTTTGAAGTTGTGTCAGGAAGGAGAAACTCTGAGCAATCTGAAGATGGAAAAGTGAAGTTCTTCCCAAGTTACGTTGCAAGCCAAATCAATCAAGACCACGGTGACATCCTCAGCCTATTGGACCACAGATTGGAAGGGAATGCTGATCTTGAAGAGCTAACAAGAACTTGTAAAGTTGCTTGCTGGTGCATCCAAGATGATGAAACCCAAAGGCCATCAATGGGTCAGGTAGTTCAGATCCTCGAAGGGGTTGTGAATGTGACCGCACCTCCAACTCCAAGATCTCTCCAAGTTTTTCTTGACAGCCAGGAGAACATAATTTTCTTCACAGAGGCATCCTCTACCCAAAGTTCACAGACACAGAGCCACACCTCAACTGCTTCTTCTCAGACCAAGAGCAACACATCAAACACAAGTTCCAAGTCTTGAAAAAGAGAACCAAAGAAGTGCATTGCAAGTAACTATAATGCTGCTGTTACATATGAGAATGCGAGTCTTAGGTGATTGTAATAGTTAAAATTTCTCCTCTTTACATGGTTTGTATATTATTTGAAAACCTAGTTTCAAATTATTTCTGAGAATAACAGTTACTACTGTTGTCAAAGCCTTGCTTCATGTATCATCTCCAAATCTATGTCATGCTTCATGCTTTATGGCATCAACTGCAGCCTGTAGTTGGTTTTTTGAGATACCTAGCCACAGCTAAATGTACATTAGAATCTTTGACAAGGGCAAGTAGCAGATATTAGCAAGTCTAACCAGATCATTTCATCCTCAATCCATCTTCAGAATTGTAATTCCTCCAAGAATAAGGTAGTGCTATCAATTAATTGTCTTTCCAAGAAAGAGTTTTGACCAAAAGATGATCATAAAGTTCTTCTATTATGAAACATCACCTTTGTAAAAGAGGTTACATCCTGAGCATTACTTGCCCACCAACTACCACCTCATTCATTACTACAACAACATCGGCACGAACAAACCTGGGATCTTGCGCTGAACCCATAAGATCTAAATATGGTCTAGGTGGTTCTAGCAGACTAATGAGAAAAGACTTGGATGGTCCTAACACACAAATGAAGATTATAACTTCATATTCCATACCAACCAAATGCCTGTAAAAAGATTCCATTTCTTTGTTCCTTTCCTGGAACTTAAGGAGTTATTAATTGGTTACCTGAGTTGGAGGTAGCCATGACTTGGGACCAAGAATCTGTTACGTGTGTGCGAAGCAGAAGAGACCTCATGACTAAGAAGAATAATCAACAATGACATTCGATTCGGCTTCTGATGACTACAGACTACTGAACAGGGACAATTTAGCTTTATAATTCCAGGTCATGCATCTGATTCTCACCTTGTGAATTGGTCTACAAAGCAAGCTGATCCACTCATTTTAAGTGCAATATAGGGTGAACAAGAACAATCAGGAATTGAAACGAAGCTGTATTCAATTGACTGGCATTGACCAGCATAGATGAATAGAAATGAGCTTCAAAATTAATTTGAAAAAACTTAACAATTTGATTACCTAAATGTATTATCTGTTCAACATTTCAACGAAAAGAAAAGTAAATACTTTATAATTCGAAGACTTATGAGGCAAACATCAGCATACTACGAGGGAAAAGCAAATAGAGGGAAATAGCAAAAGAGAGATAGAAGGGTGGAACAAAACTACAGTAACGTTATATGTTTGCAGCAAATAGAGAAGCAATATACAGCAGGTGTTATTCAAAATCAGGAAAAAGTTTTGCAATGTAAAGCCACTCAAGATGGAGAGGGATTTCTAATTTACAGTGGAAAACCTCTGCTAAACTGCATGCTATAGTGGCATCAACTTCAGTGATTGTACAAACCGAAACTAACTCTTCTGCAGGGCTGTTCTATACTTTCTGTTTCTTAATGCCTACAAAAACCAGCAAAACTAATACTATACTGGCCTTTTGGACCTGATGTTTTTTGTTTTCCAGAAATCAGTCCAATGTAAGATGTGATGCAGGAAAGCGCAACCTAGCACTTCCGAGAAGCAAAGAACATGCAATCTGGATGATTATAAAGTCCATTGACTTTATCTTCAGTAACACTACCTCTAGAGAGCTGTAAGGCCTTTCCCTCCAGTGTTCTGCATCTTTCTTTGAGAATTTCAGTAGTGCTAAAAGATGTGGTTTCTTTTGAAGAAGATTCAACAGGTGTTCTGAGATCAAACCAGCATTCGTCCTACAGATAAAAGATTGTCAGGTATTGAGCCTGTTCCTTAAATACAATTCTTAGCAGATTGGGGGTATAGCCTCTCATCAAATACTCATTCTTAAAGCATTATCGTCTAACATGTACTTACCACTGACCAAAATATCATAAAACAAAAACAACACAATATGGAAGAACTAATCATTGTGTATGAAAAAAGAACATTATCATAAGAAACGTGAATCAATCTCGTCTTTTGGTACCAGCAATTCAACCAAATTTTCATCAACTACTTAACACGAGCATGTCATTGTTCACAAATGAGGACCGTGCAAAATTAGAGCTAAGTAATGAGAAGAATCCCTGACTGCAATTTCCTTCTCTTGCAGACACCATTTCTACATACAGAAGTGCAATCCAAAACAAAAATTATCGGAATGTGTGAGTTAATGCTATATAGTAGTTTACCTTTGTATTGTAGCTTAGTAATCCTATAACTGGGAAGACAATCTGAAACATCTTACTGAGTGAATCAATTGGAATGGTTTGAACAACTGATTGACCTAATAAATGGTAAGTCAAGAATGATGCACTGAACTTTCCTGCTGGAATTCGATATATAGGGTACCAGGCAACTGAAAACCTGAAACCATTTATCCAGAATTCATGAATATGATAAAATTCAGCCCTCACATAAGCAGTAAGGATAACAAGAACTACAAGATTTTGTCAGTTCTCACCAAGTAGCAGGGTGTAGATCATGAAGGTTCATAGATTCCAGCTTTGATGGATCACCAAACACTTGAAGGTTAGCAGTTTCAATACTGATGAGATCCCTGATTCTGCAATTATCAAGGGATTAACACAATATCAGTTGCATCTCACCAGAATGTTTGTTCAAGAAGAGGAAAGTATACAAAAGTGAGGCAAATTAAAGGATCATTCTCAAGTTATAAAATAAATAAATAAAAGCCTAAAGTCTCAGCTACTGGGCATCACAAAAGACATGAAATTACATGTCAGATGATATTCAAATAAGGCATGCTCTTGCCGGTAACGCAACAACCAGTTTCTTATGTGATGATTGGCTGTTGAGTTACAAGAAAGAGCAATCCTGATCATCGTAGCTTCCAATGCAAGTTCTGTCAACAGTAAATTGCAGAAAAAGAACCACACAAGGAAAAATGGTTAGTCACATTTGTTGATGATTCTGTGTAGCAACCACATCATTTAACTGATTGCATTTTAAGTTCACAAGCACTTTTAAAAAGTTGCTGCTCCCACAAGAAAACGATAATAACATAGGCAAGACTGAAAATCGCAAAGTAGAAAACTAACTTTAAATGAAGAGGCTTTCGAAGATGTGGCATCTCAGATTCAAAAAATTCAAATATGAGTTCAGGGTTGGTGTGCAGATTCTCCCCACAAGCATATGAGAGATGTGGATAACCAAACAATTGAACAGCTGAAAGGGAAGGAACAAAATACGCACAAAACGATGTCGATTCGGCAAGCAAACCATTTATATTTTGAGAATCTCTTGCCTTGATTTCTAATCCATAATTCCCAGGCATCTCATACCACTGCCAAACAGCCTGAAGTGATGTAGTTGGTTTCTGGGTCTGACAAAGAGAACTATTTAACAGCTGATTTTCATAGATACAAGAGGAAGTAATAACAGGAGCAGCAGAATGAAGGAATCTTTCAAACTCAGCTATTGGATGGCCCAATGTACTATAATATTCTAGTTGCAGTTTTCGAGCTGCATTTGATTCTTCTGTTCTCAATTGTGACCCAAGGCACTGAGCAACATCTCTTGATTTTTCAGTACATGCCATATCTTCCTTAGCACTTACAACTTTCTGACCAGCAGAAAACTCTTCAGATTTTGGGGCTTCACCTTCAACTGAGGTTTTTCTGTGACTAGACTTCAAGCTTAAGCTTTTAGAATCACTTAAAGAATTAGAAACGCCTAAAGGAACCACATCTCCATTTGAAAGGCTATCAGTGAGCACATTGCATGAAAATTGGGGGATATCATAAGAATCGCAGACACTAGCAGAATAAGTGTTCTGTGGCATCACAGAATCCTTGGTACAAACAGGAACCCACATAGTTTTTGCTCTACTAGGAATAACACGCCTTCCTCTATATTCATTGTAATATTTCAATCTGGAATGTAGTTTACCGTCTACAGAAGTATCGGAATACCTATCTGTTACATGGTTCATCCTAGGAATCCACCTAGTAAATCTTTGCTGCACATGATCAGAAGCAGCTGTAGATGGATTTAAGCAGTATGAACCATGAGTGAAAATAGGCCTAGAGAAAGTTTGACCATAACCTCCCCATCCTATTTCTCTGTTGCGGTTTCTCTCAAAGACAAATGGACACTGAGAAAGCAATATTGATTTGTCACACTCAATTTCAAGGGCTCGATTTGACAGTGAAAAGTATTGAGAATGATTCCTGTTTAACCTATGCCTAGGGACCCAGTCATGTCGAGAAAATACTTTACTAGGGAATCCCCTGTGCATTTTTCTCTCTGTATTTGCCATCCTGTTACTTACACAGGCAGCATTGCTGTGTCCAGCAGAAGAAACCATGGGTGTGGGTAGCAACACTTTACCAGCAAATGAGTTTTGTTGTGCACGGAAATTTGTCTCTCGCAAGCTCATATGTTCCTTCACATTAGCACAATCCAATCTGCTTACCGAATGCAATTTTCCCTCCCTGAAATTTCTCCGACTCCTCTGCCAGTTCAATGGACTATTTTCCTCTCCCCTCCAGATTTGGTGGTGATAACCATAGTTTACAGCATCAGATTTTACCATATCGTCGACGTTGTCGACATTACAACACTGGCAGCCAGATTTGGTACTTCCTCTGCCACAACCTTTGCAGAAAGACTTAATGTCCATGGTCTTACAAGAATTACATTCAGATAAATATCTAGAGGCAAAACCTTCCTCAGAATTCTTGGTAAGACTGTTGGTGCTGGCTCCTTCAGTCTCTTCCTTTGAGCAGGTTGTATCTTTTCGGCTGTCATCACATAAAGCTTCAAACGTACATGGGGAACCTTCAGCTGTCAAGGAGGTTTCTTGCTTTGGAAATTCATCACTTTTTGATGCTGGATTATCTACCTCCTCCTTGGTTGACTGAGTCTTCCTTCTATTCCACTTCTTCTTCTTCTTCTTTTCTTTAGCATGCTCCACCCTTAGCAAATCAATAATCACATCCCCTTCATTGTCAATGCCAGTGCAACCACAATAATCATCCTCTTGCTCCTCATTGCACTTGATATCTGGTAAAGCCGGGCCAAACATATGAGATGAGTGTACATCACTAACGATAGCACAATTCAGAGTCTGCACAAGTCTGGAAATACTATTATCCCCCCGTAAGCCTCTATCCTCCCTTTGTTGAATCAATAATGCCCCTGAAGGTTCCATCTTTACAACAGTTTTCGACGAAACAACAAATTTCAATGTGCATGAATAGCCAATACCTTTATTAAAATCCTGCACCCAATGAAGTACTAATTAAGAATTGGCCCCAAGACAACACGAAATCAAAGATAGTGTATAAAACAACAACAAATTTTTGAAAAGGAAAAACAGAATAGAGAATCCAAAAAAAAAAAAATTTCTGGTCTAACTTAAAGTTAACAATGGATTCCAGTATCCACTAATGTGAGTTTTTTTAAAAACCCATCAAACAAAAATCAGAAAAAATAAAAAGAAACTTAGCATAATTCATACACAATGTGAAGTCATACATAATTCTCTAAAATTAACACAAGGAAACCAATAAAGCGACAAAAACATGGTAAATAAGAGACTAAACCAAACCCATTTCATTATATGCAAAGAAATCAAGAAAGAAACTTGGTCAAGACCCATTTCAGTAAATCAGACAAAAATGGTAAAGAAACACTGAAACAGTTCGATTACATCGGTTCTTTATTGCATTCACAAAAAAATGAAGTTCAAGAAACAGTAGTATAAACCCTAAAGAAACTGATGGGAATAACATAAATTTATGCAACAAAAGAAAGGAAAACGTTAATGATGAAAACAAGAAAGGCAAATGATAAGAAAAGAAAGATAAAATCATTAACATTGAATTAATCAGTTCAAGAAAAAAGAGATATTTTTGGCTGCACAAAGAAAGGAGCAGAGAAAGGTACCTGAGAGAGAGCGAGAGAGAGGTAGTTAAGAAGCGCGCGATAGTTGAAAATTGAAAGGAGATGGCGTTTTGGGGTGTTTCTTTTAAAAGGTATTAACTTTATATTCGATCCCTGTACTCCTGATCTATACTCAATATGGCCCCTCTATTTAAAATAATGTCTTAATGCCCCCTTCATCCAATTTTCTATTAATCCTTGACGTGTGGCTTCTAGACACGTGTCCACGCTTTTTTATATATAGTCAAGAATTAATGGTAAGTTAGAAATAAATTATAAAGAACCATATTAAAAAATTTTCTAAAATAAAAGGGTCAAATAAATAATAAAAAATAGTACACATTAAGACCCAAACATAAATTATAAATTAGTCTCTTTTATTTTAAAAAGTGAATTAATTAGTTTTTTTTATTTTAAAAACTAATCATTTAGTATCTCACAATCAAATTTTTACTAGGTATATTAAATTAACACCTAATATTAAAATATTTTTTTAACACACGCACCCATTCATAGAGATATGTTTTGGTCTTTGAGGAGCGAGAGATGGAGTGGCAATTAATAAAATGAGAAGTAAAGATTTCAAGAACGAAGTGAAGATTTATTTTGATACTTAAAGAAATAGAGATTCGGAGATGTGCCTAAAGTAAATAAATAATGCATAAAAAAAAAGCAATAATTTGAAAATCGAAAATACTACAATAAAAGCTCTTCATCATCACTCTAACGAAAAATGACAAAAAAAATTAGTTTTTTGACAGAACTAATTAATTTATTTTTCAAAAGGAAAGGGACTAATTTATAATTTACTCCCCAAAAATCTTACTGTAAGAAGAAAACAAGATTTTTTTATAGTTAATCATGTATTTATTGTATTGTATACAACAATCTAATATGTATATATTATTCGATAAATATTTTCATACTAGTTTATGTGTCAATCCAAACTAAATTTAGTTTCAGAATTATCTTAATGATACAACCCCATTAACCTCATGCATTCACAAGAATTTAATCCATGGTTGTCCAAAGTTTATAGAGTAAAAATGTCATCTAGTCCAAAGTGTATAAAGGAGCTTCCATGCTCAATGTTTCCATTTTCCTCTTTTATGGTAAAGTCAATTCTTCATGGATAGAATCTTAGACAGGCGAAGTACATCTACGCTATATTAAATAATAATAAAAAAATTTCTCATGATCTCTTCTTTAATTTCAATCAACTTACCACGTGAGCCTAAACCCACACTATAAAAGTCATATACAAACCACAGAACCAGATAGTTTATAACCCAATAGTAATAATTTCTTATAATAAAAAGTTACATAGTTAAATTTTACTTTGACTAATTCTACTTAGTAACCTTAAACATATAAATTAAAAAAAAGTCATAATACAAAAGTTAAAGTTAAAAGAGGAGAAAGTCGTCCCATCGTAAAATCATTGCATTATCCGGATCCATCAACCATCTCGAATCAAATTATTTACAGTGTAGTCTCAATCCTAGCTGATTGTAGAACAGCTATGGAACAGAACCATAATGATCATACTCTTGGCATCCAAGTCGAAATAGTGTCATAAAGACTGACAAAAAGAGCTAAGACCTATCCAAAAATGTCTAACTATTTACATTTCATAGGATAGAAAAGCCATAAAGAGGACTTCTTTGGTTATCAATGACTAAGGAGCTCGTCCATCACTGCTCTAAATTACAAACAACTATCCTCTCAGGAGATATATATCATGATCCAAATCTTATCCCTAAAAGTGAAAGGTCAGATTTGACACATCGTGAACTTACGTACAATGAAAGGCTTCCAAGTAGAGCAGAAGTTCGCAAGGTGGCTAAATAACATCCTTCAACTCATTACTTTGTATATTTTAAGAATAAAATTTCATTAATGTTGATCGAATCCTTTACCTGATCTATAAAATGGATGCTTATTATTTATCAATAGGTTATCATTTTATTTATATATTTTCATTTCATATTAAATATAAAATTAATTATTTTTAAAATAAAAATTATAAAATTTAATTTTTTTTAATAACTATAATTTTATAATTAGAATCTTATATATTGAGAAAAAATTTATACAGGATCAACAACTTGTTGGTAAGTTGATATTTTTTAAAACATGTATATTGAGTTTGCATCCCTTAAGGTAGCTTCTATTTTATTTTATTTTATTAGTTTATGGTTAAGAATATTATCGAAGAAGCTTTTATGTATTGAAATCAAGTTTATTTCTCCAGTCAGATAAGAATTATACTATCTAATTGGTATTGATATGATTATTAAATTCACAATTAGTCCACTCATATAAATTATATGGAACTCACTATAAAATAAACGTGAGAATCATTATTTAATAAAAAAGCAATATATCCACACAAGATTAGAAGATTCACAATAAATGAATTTGAAACCGGTTAACTGTGATATATGTAATAATTTCTTTAATTAATTAGTTCAGGAGTTTTAAATGAACTAATTAGTTAAGTGTAGATGAGAAAAAGAAGAAGTGATCTTGATCAGGAATTCTAAAGCGTGATTGTCATGTCTTTTTCTCTACCTTTTGCCATAGTAAAGCACATGACTCTTTGCCTTTTATTGTTCTGGAACACTAAAAGTGACTTGCTAGCAGATGAACCTTGCAAGGTTTTGTTTAGCTATTGGCTTAATTAATTGATTGATTAATTAATTAATTCTTCTCGCTTTGTTTAGGAATAAAGCAAAAACAAAATTTGTAAAATGGCCTTGCTTTAGGTACTAATATGGCCAGGTGCAACCTAATTTTATGTGAGAATTGTGTGCTTTTTAGCTTTTTAATCAATTTTTTTTAAAAAAAGAAAACGACGAACTTTTATCGACTTTAGTGTTTACTCATTTTGATATATTTTATTTAGTATTTAAATCTATGTGTCACTATTTGACATCGGACAGCAATTCCTAAAATTTAATTATTTAAAAATAAATATTTCTGAATTATTTATGATTTTTGGGTACTAATATAGCTAGGTGCAGCCTAAAGTTTTTTATATGAGAATTGTGTGGTTTTTAGCTTTTTAATCTTTTTTTTTTTTTTTTTTTGAAGAAAACGATGAACTATTATCAACTTTAGCATTTACTCATCTTGATATATTATATTTAGTACTTAAATCGATCCAAGGTTTTGAATTTTGATAAATAATATAAAAGAATCAGTTCAACCCAAAAATTTAAATTATAGGTGATATTTCAAATATCTTTTTTTAAAAATAAAAGTCCTTTAAATTTGAAGATAATAGATTCAAACTTCTAATCATTTGCTAAAAAACATTATGATAATATGTTAAAAAACTAATTTAACCCAAAAATTTAAGCTACAATTAAGTGAAATCTGATAAATGGTTTTTATAATAGTTATCTTATAATAATGTTTTGTTTCAATTTGCTTTATTGTCCAAATTGACAAACTATAGTAGGAAGAACATCGAAAGGAAACAAATTTCACTGGAGAAAAGAAAAGAAAAACTATTAAGAAAATACCCATATATGTGTAATCAATGGCTAATGAACTTTCTCTTCACTTAGGTCTCGAATCAACTAGCTTAATTCCATAATGGCAGGCAACCATTTTAAGGCTCTGGGCATTGACATTTCACCTATTGACAGTAGCTACATATTTTTTTCCTCATGTGTTTTCATTTTTCATTAGAAATAGGATTAATTTTATTCGAAATGGATGCCATAAGGTTTTAAGGTTTTTTAATAAATACAATTTTAGAATTCGAACTCTATACATTAATAAAAAAAATTCGTTTGAAAATCAACTCATTTATAACTAATTAAACAACTTACCAATGATAGTATCTATATTAAACACATGGTCCGATCCACATTCTTTAAAAGGGTATTAAAGCATTGCATGCTTATTATGCATTAATAATGAAATTTATTGGAGATCTTACTAAGACATATCTGCCCTCCCAACTTAACTTTTTATTTATTTACTTAGTTTTAGGGTTTAGCCTCGTCTTATTTTGTTTCCTTCTTCTTTATTTGGCCTATAGCCTACAGAACTTCGTCACTTTTATATCACGGAGAACCTTTCCAAAAGAAAAACCAAAGCCCATCATGGTTAGAATATTAATTAGGGTATTTTCATTCATGACAAGATCGTTGTGGTGTGGTCTACATTATAGGGAATGCTAGCCTTTATCCTTTTATAATATATGAAGAATACTTTAATAGGTTTCAAAATATTTTTGTACGATTATCAATTAAAGCAGTTGCTGCTTAAAATATTATCCATATTTAAAGTTTTGCATGTTATACATGTGATCAAGAAAATAATTTCATACTAGAGTAGTTTAGTCTAACAATTATGTATCTAATTAGATTTTTTTAGTAAAATAAGATTTTAAGTCCTACTAATTTTAAGTTTTGATTCAAATTCTGTTAACTTTTAATTTATTTAATGATTATATGATAAAAAAGAGCCATTTAAATTGTGCAATTCAAGACCTATGAACCTTCTGATGATTCAATAAAAAATTACAAGTTCATATTGATTTTTCTTGACACTACAAATTTGCCTGCCTTGCCTAATTTTGATCCGAATTCTGCGATCAACTTGACTTTTGTTAAGCATAGGTTGCCCCTTTCGGTGTAAACAGTACTGCTGGCCAGCTAGAAAAGGTTTTGGTTAACACCACTAAGGGCAATAAAAGAGTTCATGAACGCCAATTTCTAGGCCAAACTTCTGAACTTGAGAGTACATTTTAAATAAACGATGAAAAAGGCGGCCTAAGGAAAAACAAGAGTTGCGATATAAACCAGAAGAAGCAAAATTGGTGTTTTCTATTATAAAGGTAAATAATTAAGATTAAACTTTATTAAAAAATAAACTTAAATCCTATGATGAATGATCTTTTCTCATACTTATATATTTATTATATTTAATTTAAATATTTAATATGTAATATGTTCTTTAAGATTCACTTCGCTTTTAGTCTATCTTAAAAGATCATCTCATTTAAAAACTTAGATTGTTATATTATTTTTTTCACACATTTCCTCAAGTGAAAGCTTTTTGAATTTGAATCTCGCACAAAGATTCACACCACCTTGTGCTCATTTAATTAAAAAAGAAATTAGAATAATAAGATTCGAACTTACCACCCTTTAATCATCAAGGCTATCACTTGAGATTCCAGTATTAATAAGTTCAATCATACCTTGAGAATCAAAAGTAAAAAGAATATTCCCAAACTTAATCTCTTCTTAAGAACAATTAAGATTGTTTTTCTTTAAGGAAAATGTCAAGCTATTGGATTAAACATTCAACAAGTTAACAACCCGTTTAGACTAACGGTCCGTCCCCTATATATATATATATATATATATATATATATATGTTGCAATTTTCTTAAAGGGCTGAAAGGAGTCAAGGACCTTAATTTATGCGAGAGAGCTAAGAAAATTAGGATGCGTGGTTTGGTATGGCATGGCTAACAGAATAAATGCATGAATTCCAATTTCCAGCCTTCGCAGAAATACCATTCACAGTATCAATGATTTTTTCGTTTTTTTTTGTTTTCGAAATTACTAATTACTACATCATTAATTATAATAAATTCAGTCTACAGCCATTGATGGCATTAACTGTCTACTAATCCCTTTTAACCGTCAACACCAATTGATTTAAAGAGAGACATTGAATTTGATATCAAAAACTAATCCCAATATATAATAAATTCAATCCATAATTAAAATTTCAACTTAAAGAGACAGAAAATTCTTTAATCACATCAATAAGTTCAGATTCCCTTTTTAGATTATTTGAATCTTAAAAAAAGGTTAAAGTAATCATTTATCTCTGTAACGATAGCCAATTCAGTTTGTCATGTAATACCAACTCCTCTTTGCCTCGAGTCTCTATCTACAGTGGGAAAAAAACCTAGAAATTGCTGAGAAATTTAAACCATCCAACAAAGCATGACCCCATGCATTCTATAACACAGAACTCCGTTTCTTTATATTCTTTCCCATAATAATATATTACAATTCCCAAAAATATCTTAAAATTCCCAAAAAGACAAAAGATTAAAAAAATAAAAAATAAAGCAAGGAAAGAAGCAAAAAGTAAACGAGAATGTTGTGCACTCAGATTCTGCAATAGTCCCCAGAAATGCAAAAGGGCGACAACACAAGAAACTAGTGTATGATCTGTCTCAAGAAGCCTGCCAAAACTTTAATTTTTTTTTCTTTTTTACAAAACCAGATAAGAAGAGATTGCATTAAACACGAAAATAGAACTTTCACGTCAAAAATTTAATGCCATCAACCCTCTGATGTTTCCTTTCAAGCAACCCTTCCATTATGACTTTCTTTTTGTAGTAGTACTGATCTTTACTCTCTTTTTCTCTGGCAACCACAAGCTTCTTGTAACATTTCCAGGCCGACTAGTATTGTGCCGCCTTCGAGGCAGGAAATATAACCAAATTAAGGAGAAAAATATTGCACATAGCTTACCCCATAAAACTGTCGTTGTAAGACTAATAAGGAGTAAATATATGCCTGACTTTTCCATGTTGTTTGCCTGGAATTCAGGTTCTTGATTTGGGTTTGTTGAGTTCTTTATCTTGCACAATTTTCTTGGTTCTGATATTGAACTTGAACAAGGTTTTACCAAATTTGCTTCGTTAGCTTGATGAGTATTGATCAAGTTGGTATTATCATGATCACTTGTATCATCCATAGATTTTTTGCTACTCCCTGATGATGATGAAGAAGAAGAAGAAGAAGAAGTACGCTTTGATCCTATGTTTGAGTCTGGACATAGAGTACCTTTTCCATCACGAACTCTCTTGGACTGAAAAACAATAAAATTAAGAAACAACATATGATCATCACCAAAACAAAGAAAAGAAAAACTAACTTTAAAAAAAAATCAATTCTTCTAAAAATTTAAGCTTGAAAACATAAGGTCTCATAAAGAAATTAAAATATAAAATTTTGAATAAGAAGTGTTTTAAATTTTTAAGCCTGAAACATAATACATGAAGAGAAAAAATTTGAAGAACTAACCATTATGGTCTCGAAGAAAACGGCCTTGATGACACGAGATAAGTTTTTCTTTGGAGATTGAAGAATCAATGAACTTTCCGGTGAAGAAAATATGGTTGAACACCTATTCTTATCATGCGAAAGCAAAGAAGAATTTGACACCAAACGCTTCATATCCTCTTTCTTTTCCCTGCCAAGATGCTTCAAAGTCTGGTTTTTTGAGCGATCAACAAGACCAACTTTGGAGTGATCAAGCAATAGCTGATCCATATCAACAACTGGCTTAAAACATAGCAAGAACTTGTTTCTCGAAACGTTCTTCATAATTATTGTTGTTTGTAACATAAAGACTTGATGGTCATAAAGAAAGGTGTTGATAATTACTACTACTCTCTATCTAGTATGTGGCTTTCGGTTTGAACGAGGAGAACAAGAAGAAATGAAACAAAAGATAGCTTGTGGTTTGTATGTTTGTGGGGTTCTTATTTGGAAGCATAAGGTCGGCATGGATGGGTCCATTTAGTACTATTGATAATGAAGTAGTAGTTAGAATCTTGAAGGCTTAATCGATGGTAATTGTTTATGCTCTTCATGTTGTTAATCACGGTTTAATTTCTCAAGGAAAGCACATGGGAAATAATTTTTTTTTAATAGATATTTTGAGATATCTTCAGGTCAGCTTTAATAAATCTATTCTTTAAACGGTTTATGTTGTTCATTTTAAAAAATAAATTTCTCTAATTTTCAATATATTAAAGTGTAAATTTTAATCAGTTTCTCGAGGTTTATGTGCTTTCTTAATTTCACTTAAAATCTTTTATTTGTTTCAGTTAGACCCAGTATCTTTTATTTTTGTTCAATTCTATGTAAATTTTAATTTCATGTTTAAATTTTATGAAATATCTCAATATAATCCAAAAAATAAGATTGAAAAAATGAAATTGAAAAAATTATTAAAGAAATATATTTTTTCATTAAAAAAATATAATAAAAAAGTTTGTTTTTCCTCCAATACTATCAAGCAACTTTTTGACAATACAAAAATTAAATTAAATTTAAAAATAAATGTGATAAAAAATTATTTTTTAAATAAAAAGTATCAACCACTACTGTGACTACCTCTCATACACTTTATCATTAGAATATCATATTAATACTTTTTTATCTAATTTTCCATTAAAATCTTGAACAAGAATTTTGAAAAAAAAAATCTCATATAAACTAAATTGTAACTTGGTATAGAATAATTTCGACATCGCATTTAACGCAGTTATTTACACATATCAAATGTGTTATTTGAATATAATTTCAAAGGAAGAAGAGGATATTATAGTTGAGAGGGATCAAAATGGTGAGGGTTTTAACAAAAAATTATAAAAAAATAGTTAAATTAATTTGAATCTTGATTTTTCGTGTAACTATAATATTTATTGATAAATTAATACTCTCAAGTTTTTACTGTATTTTTTTAATAAAAAATATTTTCTATTTTTGTTAATTTCAATTAGTTTATGTTTTTGTTTATTATTTGGATGATATTGAGATATTTCATAAATTTTAAGAATGAAATTGAGCTTTACACACTTGACAAAAATAGATGAAAGGTGAAAATTGGAACAAAAGTGAAAGATGTCGTTGAAACAAAATAAAAAATATAAGATGTAATTGAGTTTTTTTTTTTTTTTTCATATTTGAACACTACCCTCTTCGAATTTTTTTAATTAAGACTCTTTATTCTTTTTTGGATTGATTAAGACCTCTGTTCTTTAAGATTTTTTATTTTAAACTCTTTGTTATAACATCATTAATTATTGATCAATATGCAATATTGTGGGATAAAAAATCTTGAAGAGTGGAGATGATGTATTGATCATGAGATGCATGGTGTGTCAATACTGCCTATGAGCATTATAATAGAAGATTTAAATTTAAAAATTTCGATGAGAAAGAGTCTCAATCAAATAAAAATTAAAGAATAAAACGTGTAGATAAAAAAATTCAAAAAATATAAATTCTAAATGTTAAAAAACCCTATATCTAATTAAAACAAATCAAATATTTTAAATGAAATTGATACAAAACATAAACTTCAACAACAAAAATTGAAATTTACCCTATAGATTAAATGCAATTTCTAATCGACGCATTCCAAGATCTTCTTTGGATGTGATGGAGGAAAACTTTAATGTTGGTGTTCTAAAGCTGAGTAAAGGTTAGGGTGACTTTCAAAAGTTTGTGGGTGCTTTATGGATGTGAACATATTTATTTGATTGTATTTTTCTCTCTCTTGACCAAAAGTGACCAATTGTCAATTGACGAGGCTGTGCTTTTGGAGTTGAGAAATGGTCTTCATGATGGACAGTGTTAGGGCTGCCCGTGAGTGACAGGTGAGAAGATTAACTCTCTTTTATTGTTTATCCTTTAGGAAGGGAAAGATCGGTTTCATGGCTTTGGTTGGTGAAGTTGACAATAGGATATGGGGTTTAAGGTAGCCGACCTTTAAATTTGATCTAGTTTTTATTTTTTTTTTAATGCACAGTTTTAATACGACAATATATTTATTTAGTTTCAATTTTTAGATTGAAATAATTTTTTATATATAATAACAATATTTATTATAATAAATTATGCAATAAATAACATACTTAATATTTAACAAAACATGCATAACAAGATTTATAATTACTTAAACAATAATCTTAGATTATTATTTAAAAAACGATTTAATTGTATTTTTAATACAAATACCACATCCATTTTTTTCGATTGGGGTATACAAATAAAGCATTAGTATATTATTACTACAAAATATTTATTTTTATTTTTAATTGGAATATAAATATAAGTAAATACTTTAGTTTTCTCAGTTTATATTTGATAAAAAAAATCCATTTATAAAACATAAAATAAATACTTGAGAGGAATATTTTTTTAATTTTTATTTGAAATGTAATTTTCCAAGGTATAATATTTTTTATTACGTATTTCCCTTTGTTTTAAGAATGTATATTTTGTTGAATATGAGTCAAGGCATTTGTTGCAAAATATACCGTGACTATTAGATTAAATAAATAAATGGAGTATTGAGATCGACAAATGGCCTATGGTCTAGTCATAGAGTACTTGATGTTATTATTTTTTAAGGTTGAAGTTTCGAATCGTGTAATTGTTATCAAATATTGGGTTATTTCTAGAAAATAACGTTTGCATTTCAAATAAAAGGACATGACAACGTTGTCATTTTACAACTTTAAAAAAAAAAATTGTGAAAAATTTGTGTCATCTGATTGAGTTGAATTTTTATTTTGCAAAGATGAGAGAGGGCTTCACCTGCCTACGACCTAGTTGGTTTTTGATTTTTTTTTTTTTTGGTGGAATTGTAATTATATTTTTTAATGCAGTGTATGCTTTTTTTTTTATTATTATTATTCATGGAGGACTTTTATGTTTTTATGTATAGGTCTGAAGTTGAGACTCTATTTATGTTTTTATGATTTATGGACGAGGATATAATTTGTTTTTTATACTTAGATTTTATTTTTGTAAAAATTGATTTAAAAAAATCTCGAATCGAGTTAGGTGTCCAATGGGTATCTCTTAGATGGAAAAAGTCTATTATTCGACCCGATTCGACTGGATTAGAACCGGGTCTCCGGTGGGTGCCTTTTAGGTGGAAAAAGTCGTCTCCATATATGTAGCAATTGAATTCTATGAAACGGATATCCATGGTTTTAACTTTCTTAAACTAATTATGAGGCCTATGAGCTTCTTATGGGCCAAAAGAATCTATCAGAAATCCATTGCGGTGGTGGTGATTGGACACTCTTAAGTGCATAATTCCTCCAGCTTAGGATCTGAAATTTTCTCTGGGCTGTGTTACTGTGTAAGTTCTCTTGGCCACTTATGATTGTGGGCTTGGGCCACTTATGTTCTTGAAATCTCATTTTATAGTTGAGAAAAGGTCTGTATGATTTAGCCTTTACCAATTATTACAGCTAACGTGAGAATGGAAACTGAAAATGTTTCGAAAGACCGATAGAAAAGTGAAATCGCCACCAAAATATAGGCTGGTTTCTCCATTTTACTCTTATTACTTATAATATAAAATGAGATTTGAACTCGTGACCGTTTGGTTATTAAAGATCTACTATTACGTCAAAAGATTATCTCATTCAAAAACTTAAACTATTAAGTGAGATTTTATTATATAATTTATATTATTTTTTAACAATTATATACCACATGAATGACTTTCAAGACTATGGTGAGATTTGTTTTGAAGATTTAGAAACTAATAGAGGTTAAATTGAACAATAATCGGGATGGATTATGGTATAAGCTGAAAGGAATAAAAGGATGCAATTGTTAAAATTTCAAAATACTCTTACAATTCAGTCAAATAGAAAGTTTTTATATGTAAATTGAGTGACTAATTTTGATAGTTTAACTTAAAAGTCTCACTAGAAGGATATATTAGATATTTAATATATATTTAATGATAAATTAGTTCAATTATAGATATAAAGAGAGATTGAAGAATTATTTTATTATATAAAAACAGATTGAACCGTTAATTTAAATTATATTTTTGTTAACCTACTTACACACCACATTTTGGTAATATTGAAGGTAGAGATGTCAGGTAAGGTATATTTTTGGACAAACTTAAAAAAGGGGCAATATCAACATACCTGTTAAATAATCATACGAAATTCATGTGATTTCTCTTATCTCATAAATACACTTTATTTAATTAAGAGAATTTATATATATATATATATATATATTTCCTCCAATGATGTATTTTTTAAAAATATCTCTAAATAAAATTCATTTTGGGAAAGATTGTCTAAATACAATTTGATTGTCTAAATACAATTCTTATTTAAAAAATATATAATAAAAAATGCTGATATAATATAATAATTAATATTTTTTTAATCTATGTGAAAAATAAAAAAGAACAAACATTTAAAAAAAATATATAGTAAATTTTTTTTTCATGGTTATGCATCAGTTGTCTAATTTAGATAGATTTATGGCATTTAATATGCACTATTATCAAAAGACGCTAACTAAAATAATAAAAATATATAATTCTATTATTAGGAAACACTGGTTTATTTCCTTATGAACATGTACTTTATTTTCTTAGTTTTTTTTTTTTTTTGTTAGTTTGATTTTCAAATTGTCATGTGTTTTATAAGATTAAATAATTTTGAATCAAATACATTAATATTATGAGTTAGAGAATATGTATTTATTATTTGTAACTTTATGATTGTCTATATCAAAATTTAAAAAGGAAATAAAAATGAAAAAAACCTTTTAACATGATATCACAAATAATTATTAGTTCAAATCCTATTATTTTATTTTTTAAATTAAATTAAATATATTGTTGCACAAGATAGCACTAGATCTTTATAAGTTTTGAATCTAAAGAATTTTCACTTCAAAAGGTGTGTTATAAATAATATAAAACCAATTTTTTAAAATCTCATTTAATAATTTCATTTTTTTTAATTGAAATGAATTTTTTTTTTTTTTCATGAATTACATGTCTACCAAACCTAGCCCACCTTACCTTACCAAACTAACGTCCACAAAGGGTTAGTGCTTTTCATGATTTCTTTAACGAATTGACCCATCACATTCCATTCATTAATGATCTAGTCAATGTTGACTTCATATATATATATATATATCGCAATTTTGGGTTTTAATAAATTTAATCTAATTAATGTCTTATAAAAAAATAGTCTTACAATTCCATTTTAACTAATGAATTAGCAGAGATCTTAACCAAGTAAGAAGTATTAATTTTATTTATTTATTGAGAGAATAAATATTATTGGAATACATGATTTCCAAAATGTGGATGTCATGGCCACTAGCTAGATCGATGAGATACACACATACACAACAGGGTTACGGTTTCACAACTCCTAACGGTCAACAATCCCAACTAAGGACCTTATCCTTTCAATTTGAAAATCTTAAAAAAATTTACTAATCGCACCACTTCTATATATTAGGATATTCAACCTTGTGACATTAACAAATTGAATGAGATTATTATTGTACTTGAAATATTTTATATTTTTTTACAAAAAACCTTACGTACACATCATATATATTTTTTTTATTTAAGAGGATTTGAACCGTACTTATGTCGGAACCAAAATTTAAATTTATTTCAAGAATAGTTAAGATTATACGTGAATATGTAGATATAACAATTTATTTCAGTGAAACAGATTTGAATCATAATGATTATCTTTTATTTGGTTATTATGTAATAAAAAGAGATACATTTTATTGTGTAGGCTAAAGCCTAACAAGCCTCTTGAGTCTTGATGAAAAAGAAAAGAAAAGAAATTCTAGTTGCATGATTTGAATGTTTTTTTTTTTCTTTTTTCCTTTTCAATTTTTCCATACATGCTAAGTTTTATGGTGCTTATTAATCAAGGTGAATCAATTAAAGTCAAATTTATCATATTAGAGAATAATATAAATTATATTTTGAGTTCTTATATAAATCAAGTGAAAGCTATTACTTTTTGCTTAATTAATTAAAAAAAAAAGAGGATAGTTAGATTCAAGCGACTTGTTTGATCATCAAGATTTTGATATCATATTAAATAACCATCTCCATCCAAAAATTTAAATGAAATCTTATGAATGGATTTATATGACTCTTTATAATATAGGTATGCAATGGTTTTCTACCCAGACAAAAAATCAGTTAAATCTCCTACAAAAACTTGAAAAACACATGCTAACAACTTTATTTTCTTGACACCGATACATGCCCATAGTGAAATAGAAACCTTAAATTTACTTGTGTAGGTTTTGACTAATACACATACATTATCGTTTGAATTTTCCATGCATTTTCTCATGCTCGACTTCTATATAAAGGTATCATGCCACTCTTGGTGAGCACATATACCCAGCTATCGTTTCCCATTCTTGTTTACAGAGTAAACAAGCATGGCAACTCAAAGCTGTATGTTGTTCTTTCTCATTCTTGGCTTGGTGGCTTGTAATTTTGTAGCCATTTGTAGCCACTACTATACCAAGCCATAAGATTCAATCTCTTAATCGCTATAGTTTTCCTCCAGGTTTCATTTTTGGGTCAGCATCAGCAGCTTACCAGGTCATTTTTTAGTCTTAGTTTTGCATAAAAAGATATATATATAAATAAAAATAATTCATGAGCTGTTAAAACCTGTTATGTTGTACATTTTTTCAGTACGAAGGTGCAGCTTTTGAAGGTGGCAAAGGACCAAGCATATGGGATGCATATACGCATAAATTTCCAGGTTTCTATTGGAAAATTTTCATTTAGCATTCTTCTTTAAATTTGTTGGTCCACTGAACATTAAAATCATCTTAATGATTCCCCACTCTACTGTATTAACCTTATTTTTACCTTTTTTTTTTTTTTGGAACAGGGTCCACACAATATGTGTGTGGACCTGTTCCACCTTGTTCCAAAAAAGATAAAAATAAGGTAATATGTTTTTATATATCTAATTAAATCAATTTTATCTTTAAATATATATTAAATGTCTGGTCTATATTTGTGGTAAAATTGTTAGATTGAATTATTAAAATTAATCATACAATTTGCATATAAAAATATTCAATTTGACCGGCTTGTAAGGATATTTTTAAAATAAAAATCAATCATATGCAAACCATGTGAATAATTTTGGAGAAAATTTTGACAAAAGGATTGATTGAAAATTTAAAGATAAAATTGACTTCATTAAAGATATAAAGACATATTGAAAAATTATCTTAGTATACAAGCATAAATTGAGCTATTAACCCGATAAAAAAATCAAAAAGTGTAAAAAATAACCTAGTAAGGTGAGAATTTTATATTGGAGTTCAGCCTGGATATATTTTATTTCATAGGTGATTTGTTTTAAGAAATATATGATGGTTAAATGCAGATAAGATAAGAGATCATAGCAGTGGAGATGTGGCTGTGGATCAATATCATCGCTACAAGGTAATTAATGATGATGAGAGAAAGGAAATTAAACAAAGATTATTACACAAGGTTTTCTAGTATGAATTAAAAGGAGTCTCAGGTAAAAATAAAAAATAAAAAAATCAATACTATAATAAATATAGTTAGGCAAAAATAAATATTTTTTTTAGTGATGAGATGGGATTATTCATATTTATTTTTCAAGATTAAATCTCACAGGAAGATGTTAAGATCATGAAAGACATGGGCTTAGATTCCTACAGATTTTCAATCTCATGGCCTAGAATATTGCCAAGTAAGATGATTCAATTAATTAATTAATTCTGTTATTACCATCTTTTCTGTGCCTTCATCTGGTAATTGTTCTTGATTTTCACAGTCAAATTGCTATGTTTTAACATGTAACCTTTTGTGTTAAACCCTAAATATTTTCAGAAGGAAAGCCAAGTGGGGGAGTGAATAAGGAAGGATTCAAATACTACAACAACCTCATCAACGAGCTCCTTGCAAATGGTATAATTTACTCTTATAATAATTCCATCATTTAAGTTGACATTAGACCATATGAACAAGCATAGTATTTTCACTTTTTTCAGGCTTGAAACCCTTTGTAACTCTCTTCCATTGGGATACTCCTGAAGCCTTAGATGTTGAGTATAATAGTTTTCTGAGTCCTCGGATTCTGTAAGTAAATTGATTAAATTTCTCTCTTTCTTTTAAAAAAGTTGTTTTTTTTTTTTGGTTCAATTTGATTTTCTCTATATAATATTGTGATTAACCTAAATTTATTATTGATTATTTTACAGGAAAGACTTTGTGGACTTTGTAGATGTTTGTTTCAGGGAATTTGGAGATAGAGTTAAGCATTGGATCACATTAAATGAACCAAATATCTTTACTATAGGTGGCTATGCCAAAGAAATTAATGCACCAAATAGATGTTCAGCTTGGATGAATTTCAGTTGTACTGCTGGAGATTCATCAACAGAACCCTATTTGGTAGGACACAATTTGATTAAATCTCATGCTGCTGCTGTAAAATTATACAAGACAAAATATCAGGTATAACGCTCACAACCCTATACTACTTTACATGATTATCTTCTCAGACAAGAGCAGTTTTCATAAAAACAATAATTTTATAAATTAATTATAGTACAGAACTGGTTTTCAAGCATGGTAAGTTACCAAATGCTTCGTGCTTGCAGGCAACTCAAAAGGGCGTTATAGGGATCACATTAGCATCACACTGGTTTGTGCCATATTCTAAATCCCCACAGGACCATGCTGCTGCACAACGATCACTAGATTTCTTGTATGGATGGTATGTGTTGAAATTTAATTTTTCTACTGATTTAAATTTAATGATAAAAAATATACAAAATCATATCTAAATCCGATTGATTGATGAGAGAAATGACAACTTTTTCTTGGTATTTTTGCAGGATTATGGATCCAATAGTTTTCGGCCGCTATCCACCATCGATGAGAGTTATAGTCAGAAACCGATTACCCAGATTCACCAAGAAGGAATCTGAAACAATAAAGGGGTCATTTGATTTTATCGGATTGAGTTACTATACTGCTTTCTATTCAGCCAATTTGCCTGCATCTAATAATACATATTCAAGCTACTTGACGGATAGTCATGCCAGTATTAGCAGTAAGCACAAATTAATAAAAATTCAAAGATAATTGAGGATTAATGTTTTTAATTTTGATAGATTACTCAACGTTAACAATTTTTATTTATTTATTTTTTTTTCATATAGGTGATCGTAATGGAGTCCTCATAGGTCCACCGGTGTGTATTGTAACATTAAAATCTTCATTTTTCTTTACTTCTTCCATTTAACAAACCATAGCTTGAAAGAAGAGAAGGGAAAAAAAATTAGAACTTATTCACTAAATTCACACCTTATTAATTTCATCTTTTTTTTTTTTTTTTTTAACAAAATAATGCAGACAGGATCGCCTTGGCTCCATGTTTATCCGAGAGGAATTCAAGACCTTTTGCTCTACACGATAAGGAAATACAAAGATCCTGTTATTTATATCACCGAGAATGGTAATTAAGGGAGTACAACTTTAATTATCATAATTAACTACGTGATGTAACATTCCAAATTTTCTAAAACATAAAATATCTCCCTTGTTTTAGGCGTAAGTGATTTAAACGATCAGAATTTAATGCTTAAGGAAGTCCTAAACGACACCATGAGGATCGATTACTACAATCGCCATCTCTATTTCCTGAAGTTGGCAATTGGGTAAGTTCTTAATTAATATTTTGGGTTAATAGTTCAATCTATTTTTATATATATTAGGATAATTTTTAATTTATCTTTAGGTCTCTAATTGAGCTAATTTTATCTTTAAATATGTATTGAGCGTCTAATCTATCATTCTTATATGATTCTCATGTTAAACTATTAAAATTAGTTACATAAATTGTATATAAAAATCTTCTATATAACTGATTTGTATAGAATAATTTCAATAGTTTGACCTAAAAATCTTAACAAAATAATATATTAAAAACTTAACTTATATTTAAAAATAAAATTAATTCAATTAAGGATATAATAATAAATTTAAAACTTACTTTATTATATAAAAAGAAATTTAACTATTAACTTGTATACCTCTAATTAAAATTAAGATATATATCAATTCAGTGATCTTATGTTTTTTGTTTGTTTTTTTTTTCCCCCTTTGATAGCAATGGTGTCAAGGTGAAAGGATATTTTGCATGGTCTTTAATGGATAACTTCGAATGGAAATCGGGTTACACAGAAAGATTTGGAATCGTCTATATTGATTACAAAAATCGATTGAAGAGGTACCCAAAGCTCTCAGCTAGCTGGTTTAAGAACTTCCTCAGGAAATGGAAGGCATGATCCAATGATCTTTACAAGAATGAGCAAATAAAATCTTATCTAAGAGAATAAAACAGAAGTCTTGTCTTCTGATTTTCCTTTACTTGTGTTTTTTTTTTTTTTCCTCCTTCTCTGCCAAGAATGAGATTTGTAGGGCAGAAGTCTCTAGCTTCTTATAGTCTTTACTACATCCCCACTTGTACTTCAAGGTTTATGCTCTTTGAAATTGTGGGCTTGGGCCACTTATGTTCATGAAATCTCATTTTATACTGTAAGAACAAGGAATCGAATAAGAGTAAAATGGAGAAACCAGCCTATATTTTGGTGGGGATCTCACTTTTCTATCTGTCCTTCGAAATATTTCAGTTTCCATTCCCACGTTAGCTATAATAATTGGTAAAGGCTAAATCATACATACCTTTTCTAAACTATAGGTCAAAATGCCATTAATTAATGAATAAAAAATTCAATATTATTAGTTTTGAAAAAACTATTTGATTTGATTTTTCTTTTTTAATTTTTACAGATAATAGAGTATTTTTGCATCAATCGAGACTAAATTTATCACTTATTCTACCAAACCAACATCAAAACACGTTTAGTTTTTTTTTTTTTTTAGTCTATAGTTAAACTTAACTAGGATACTACCCAATAGGGTTGAAATGAGTGGAAATGGGTCTAGTACTTAAATAAGTAGTTTTGAATTCAAGTCTTTATGTACATCAAAAATTCTTTAAGTAGTGGTTATTTTGTGCGTCCGACAAAATAGCGATGAATCAATTTAGGTTTTTAAGCTTAGGATATGTGAGAATTAAAAAAAAAAAAAAGAATTAAATAGGATGCTACCCAAATTTTTGGCCAAGAGTGTATGAAAACCAATTTGGAGACTTACAATACTTTTTATAACCGACTAAATTTTGGTTTTATGGTCGAAAGTATTCTTAAATCAGCTTGCTTCAAAATTAAATTAACTTTTTTATTATTAATGAACATAGTTTGCATAGAATAAATAAAAAAGCAAATATATGTGTGTGTGGACATCGGTTATACTTTTGCCTATCGGAAAAAATTAATATCCTGCATCCATACGTTGAATTGTACCTATAACACATAGTCGTGGCCATTTAGAAAAGGAAAATCGATGCTGACAATTAATTTAAAAGGAAAAAAAAAATTCTCAGTTTCTAACCTTAGATCTTACTCCTTATGGAGTGCGTTGCTCCAAATTTTTTAACTTCATCGTCTAAGGTTTGAAGCCTAATGCTGAAAATGGGATATGATAAAACAATTTCAGTCTCCCCATCATTTCGAGCATCACCTACTACAACTCCTGATTCATTAGCACAAATATCTTCATTTCTTTTAGGATTTTGCCATCCAAAATCAAAACCATATATGTTAAACTTGGTTGATAAAAAGCTTTCAAAAACTGTTTAAGAAAATTGGTTAATTTGAATGAAAAATACTCTAGTTGTTTAACTAAACGGTTTAGGTTTTGAATTTTTATGTGTAAAATTTTTTTTGGATAGTTGTATTTTGTCTTATGTGTCCGAATGAATAAGGAAAAATTATTTTAGATTTTTGAGTCTCAAGTATCAAAAAAAAAAAAAAAAAAACTTTCAAAAACCCAACCTTTATACGCTGCTTCCAACTCCGGCAGCCAACTCAGCTCCTTTCAGTACTCCAAATGCATCATGCAGCCTTTAACGAACTGAATCTCCAATTATTTTTGCTCCAACGAGAAAACCATCCCTTCCCTTCAATTGGGCCATCTTAACACTAGCTAGGGCAGGCGCCAGGCAATTACCCAAATAAGTTGTAGGCAAAGGCGGGTCCAATCGAGTTCTACAATCTACTTCAGTAAGGAAATGTACCGTTCCTTCTTCATATTCAGCTGCCTTATCTTCTGCTCATGCTGCTCTTGCCTTTGCCATGCAAGACCATAAGTAAGCACATGTAACAGTGACGGTCAATACATGTGATAGAGAGGCATATCGAGCTAGCACTAATTTCTTGAGCTGCTGAACGGTGGCCAGACTAATAAAAAATGTGGTTCGAACCCTGTTGGTTGGCAGCACAGGTTGTGATCCATCATACTTTGTTTTCTTGAGATAGTTCCACGTAACGGTCTCGACTTCAAGCCCTCTAGGGTCCTTGAGTCGAGTCCTTTCGTAATATGGCTCGGATTCACCTCTTAAACTTATCCTCCTCTCCTTTTGTGATTGAAGCCCACGTTCTCATGAAACTGGCGACGGAATTGCCGTCAGCTACCGCATGGTGGATATTGAATCCCACACAAATGCCTGAATTTGAAAAGTGTGTTACTTGAAAGGCCGAAATTGGAACTACTAGTGTGTCATGTGACATGAATCCTGGTGGAGGTCGAGGGAAAAAGGAGTGAAATTCTGTCACATTTCGTTTTTTTTTTCTCGTGAGATGATTAAAATCACTGCTATAGACTCTGCAAATAATGAATTTGAGGCTTTCCAAAATTTGGAGGTGAGGGATAATGATTGTTTAATGCTTGGAATGATGGACTCCATAAAATGCATTGTTCTTGGAAGCATTTGTGTATTCATAGAAGAAGTGATTTTGCATTGAAGGCAAGTGAACCAAACGAAGATCAGGAAAGGTGAAAAGGAGTGTTTTTTCAGAGGTAGTAGCTGGTGGTGGAGAAACTTGGCAATGTTCAAGGACAGTGACCATGCTGTGTGAATCCATGTTAGGATCTGCAACGAGAGTTTGCTTTGGTAAGAATATGTAACTAGGAGTTTTAGGGATGTGTTTCTTGGCTCTTCTTGCAAGTCTATATATAGAAGTTAGCATATGTGGAATGTGATTTTAATTATTTTTATCTTTATTTATTTGTTTTGATAAAAATTATTGGGACATTATCGAATTATATATATATATATATATATATGTATGTATGTATTTAAAAAAAAAGGTTTGAAGTTGAGAATTTTTAATTAGAAACAAAGAAATATTAACATTGGTTGAGTTACAATTTACAAGGACAATTTCTATGCTTACTTGAAGACATTGTAATTGTATTTCCAACCTCAAATCTTACTCCTCATACAGTGGTTTGCTCCAATTTTTTCAGCTTCATCATCTAAAGTTTGAAGCCCAGTGCTGAAAATGGATGCAAAAGCATCCATTATAGGCTTGGCATTTGATACGATGATTTCAGTCTCGCCTTCATTTTGGCCATCACCTACTGCAATTGCTTCGAAGTCATCAATGGAAATTTCTTCATTCATTTTAAGTTTTCCCCACCCAAAATCAATACTATACGTCTTAAACTTGGGTGATGAATTACATTCCAAACACCAACCTTTGGATGCAGCTTCCCACTCTGACACCCAATTCTTAACACCTTTCAATACTCCTACTGCCTGGTGCAGGTTTTTATGAATAGCATCTCCTATGCTTTTAGCTCCAAACAGAAAACCATCGCTTCTCTTCAACTCTGCCATCTTAGCACAAGCTATGGAAAGAGCCACACAGTTACCAAAATAAGTTGCAGGCAAAGGCGGGCCCAATCGAGTTCTACAATCTATTTCATAAAGGAAATGTACCATTTCATCATCATGTTCACCACATGCTACTTTAGCCTTTGCCAAGCAAGACCATACATATCCACATGTGACTGTGAAAGTTGATATATGTGATAGAGAGGGGTATCGGGCTAGCAATTGTTTCTTGAGCTGTTGAGCAGTGGCTTGACTAAACACAAACGTGGCTCGAACCTTATTGGCAGGCAGTAGTTGTTCAGGTTCTGATCTTTTACGCTCTGTTTTGACATATCGCACAAATGTTCTCCAATTCAAGTCCTTCAGGGTCCCTGAGCAGAGTCCTATTGTAATATGGCACGAATTCACCACCCAAACATGCTGCATCTCCTCCTCCTTCTGTGATCGAAGCCCACGTTTTTAAGAATGATCCGATGACGGAATTTCCATCAGCAACCGCATGGCGAAGGTGGAATCCCACACAAATGCCTGAATTTGGAAAGAGTGTCACTTGAAAAGCCGAAATTGGAACTACTAGCGTGCCATTTGACATGGACTTTGGTGGAAGTTGAGGGAGAAGGGAGTAAAATTCTATCATATTTCGTGTTTTTTTCTCAGTGAAATGATTAAAATCGCTGCCCGACTCGGCGAAGATTAATAAAGCTGAATCACCTTCTAAATAAAGAATTTCAGGCTTAGCAGAGTCTGGAGGAAATATTAAGTTTCCAGCAAAAGGGTAGAAGTATTGGAGGGTGAGGGAAAGTGAATGTGTAAGGCTTGGAATGATGGAATCAATAAAATGGTTCTTGGAAATATTGGTGAATTCATAGAAGAAGAGATGTTTGGCGAAGAAGTCAACCATACGAAGATCAAAAAAGGTGAGAGGAAGTGATTTCTCAGAGGTGGTACCAGGTGGTGGAGAAACTTGGCAACGTTCAAGCACAGTGATCATCTTGTATGAATATGTAAGGAGAGATTTTTATTTGAAAATGTTAGAAGAGTTTTAGCTAGCAAGGGATATGTGCCTTTTTTCTTCTTTTTTTTTCTTTCTTTTTTTTTTTTTTTCTGTAAAAGATTACTGAGACGTTGTAGAATAGTTTCCTTCCTTTGCATGAGTATTTGTATGCATGTGTCATCGTGTTCTTCTTTTCCAATTCCATTTGGCAAGTACTGTTGCTTCTTATGTCTGTTGGCCCTTCCAAATGTCAAGGTACGTGTACTCATTTGACCATCTCTATGCACTTGTCACATTTTAAACCTAGAACAGTAGAATATGTGTCACTTTTTAAGATGATCACATGACTTAATGTACAACACTCATTGGAGATACTTATTATACCAAAAAAACAATTCATGATAATTAAATAAAAAAATAAATTTTATCCTAAAGGTTGATTTGAGTACAACGAGTTTTAATCGTTTAACTCATATTCGAATTTTCGTGAATACGGAAAACTCTTTAGGTATTTATATTCGTTTTATATGTTTGATCGTAATATAAAAAATTAGTCTGAGTTTTTTCGGATTTAGGCACCTTGAGATCCCTAAAAAAGAAAAAAAAATTAAGGTTAATAGCCTAACTAAGATTGATAGAAAGTTTATGGTGCTTTAGCCATTATTAATACATGGTCATGATTATTTTCTTTGGGCCATGACTCAATGTGAGTAACCTTCCTTGTTACACAATAATTGAGGAAATGGGCTTGGGCCTCTTGACTCAAATTGGTCCATCCAAGTTTGGCAAACGTACATGATGTCTTCGGAAAGGAACAAAGAAATGGAAGCAATGATGCAATTGCTGGACCTAGCCAGGGTCCTGCATGGTTCAAATCTGTATACACTTAAAAATCTCCACAATTGGAAAAATCATCTAGCCTACTTCCTAGCTTCCATTCTGGCTTGAATTATAAACGCGCTGTTGAATCTGAGTTACTCAGAAGTCCCCAAAAAGAGCTAGCCACTTTTTGATGAACTGGAGAGCATCTTCAGAATCAAACAGGCAGAGGCTAAGATATTCCAAGCACATGCTGATGATGCAAGAAGCGAAGCTGAGGGCCTGAAACGAATATCATTTGCAAAGAGTAAAAAAATCGAGGAAGAGTACACAAGTAGGATCTCAAAACTGGGTATAGCCGAAGCCAAGACGTCAAATAACTATTTCAACCCAAAAGCACGAAAAAAACGCAAGCAAAAATTTGAAAATTTTCAGGCCCCGGAAAGATGAAGTTGTACATAAACTGCAAAATCTCTATATCTTGTAAGCAACTTCCCGTTATGGAATTAAGCAATTTGAAAGAGAGATCATAGATCAAGTTCTCATTGAAAAAAGCAAAAAGAAAATCGAGGAAACTTAAATCATCGATGGAAATGGATCCTACATCATTAGAAAAAGCTATTGAATATGCAGCCATTAATTAAGTTGACTTCCTACATTAAATTTTGGTTTCGTTATGATATTGGTGTGTAACAATGGCATTGGAAATATGTATAGTCCCCATTTCCTTTGTCTTGTGAAAGGCTTGTCTTCAATGGAGGACTTTTCAATGAGTCTGTCAAGTACTTTTCCAATTAAGTAACTCAAATAGCATGATTTCACATGAAATTAGTTTCTCTCTGATTAAATCATACAGTTTACAAAAATTGAACCGTTAATTATTCTTTATAGAAAAACATACCTTCAATAAGTAAAAGCAAGAACCTTGGAGGATTTGTTTGAGTACAAAAAAGGTTCTAATCACTTAATCAAGTGATCTCGAGTTTAAATCCTTATGTACGAAAAAAAAATTCTTTAAGTAGCTATCTTCGTTTTGTACGTTTGACAAAATAACTAGACATTAATCTGATTTCTTAAGATCGATATATTAGAGAATTAAAAAAAAAAAGCACAAGTAAGAAAATTCATGTCGAGCTATTACTTAACTGTCTCCTCGTAATCTTTTTTGCCCTAACTCTCTCTTGTATCCAACAAAGGAAATTTTTTTCTCTCTCTAATTGATGAGTAACTCATATTGCAGCAAGTTCTATGGCTTGTTTGCTATGGTGGGGCCATGCTACTTGTCGTTGAAAAAAATAAAGGTTATTCTAGGCATTTTATCGCTTAAAAGAATGGTTTTAAACGTAATATACTAATTAAAACTTCTCCTTCTTGAAGGTGGACCCATTTGCATTACCTAATTCACCAATTATGACGGAAAGTAAAAAAACAAAAGAAAGTTTGGTTTGTTATAGCAAAAATAGAAATATAGGTGAATTGAAAGAAAATATGTCAAGAAAAAGAATTCACTATAAAGTGAATATAAGTGATAAGAACTTCAAATTGTTCTCTTAATCTCTCTAAAAACTTATACATCAACTAATGAACAATCAAGCCTATTTATAGGCTCCAAAATTGAGATGAGAATTATGAATAATTAAAAGTACATCAATTGCATCATCCTTTCAATTTCTCATATTGAATGACGAATTAAATCACATTAAGGATCATGAGTAGTGGGGATATGAAAAGTAGATGGACATTCATTATTTCACAACACTCCCATTTGAATGTCCATTGTACAAGAAACATGCCTCGTTAAAACCTTACTAGGAAAAACCCAATAGGAAAAAATCCTAGTGAAGAAAAAGAGTACATTATTCATTACACACATTAATCCCCATTTTGGTCTCCCTCTGTTGAAGACTTTATTTAAGATCTCTAAGACGACACATTCCAATCTTGTGAATTATCTTCTCAAAAGTTGTGGTAGGTAATGCCTTAGTGAACAAATCTACTAGATTGTCACTTGATCGAATTTATTGAACATTAATATCACCATTTCATTGAAGATCATGTGTGAAAAATAATTTTAGTGATATATGTTTTGTTATGTCACCTTTGATGTATCCTTCCTTTAATTGAGCTATGCAAACATTATTATCTTCATATAAGACTCGTTGGAACTTCCTTGCTAGTGGATAAATCACATGTCTCTCGAATATGATGGGCCATTGATCTTAACCAAATACATTCTCAACTTGCTTCATGAATTGCTAGTATTTACGTATGGTTTAAAGATGTGGCAACTATAGTTTGCTTCATAAAACGCCATGATATAGATGTATCTCTACATATAAATACATAACTAGTTTGAGATCGAGCTTTGTGTGGATCGGATAAATAACATGCATATGCATAACCAATTAATCTAGTTTTTGATTTGTTAGAGTAATATAAGCTCACATCAATTATTCCTCGGAGATAACGTAGTATATGTTTAATTTCATTCCAATGTCTCCGTGTTGGAGCGGAACTATATCTTACTAATAAATTTATAAAAAATGCTATATCGAGTCGAGTATTATTAGCAAGATACATTAATGCATCAATTGCACTAAGGTATGATACTTCGGGACCAAGAAGTTCTTTGTTATCTTCTCGAGGTAAAAAATGATCATTTTGAACATCAAGTGAATGAACTACCATTTGACTAGTCAATGGATGAGCCTTATCCATGTAGAATCTTTGTAGTACTTTTTCTATAATGTTAATCGATGAATAAAAATTTTATCTTTTAAGTGTTCAAACTGCAGGGCGAGGTAAAATTTTGTTTTTCCAAGATCTTTCATATCAAATTCTCTTTTTAAATAATTTATGACACTTAAAATCTCTTCGGGAGTTCTAATTATATTTAAATCATCAACATATATAGTAATTATTATAAACCCTTTTTCGAATTTCTTTATAAAGACATATAAACAAATTGGCTTATTTTTATAACCTTCTTTTAATAAATAATCACTACGGCGATTATACCACATGCATCCAGATTGTTTCAATCCATATAGAGATCTTTGTAATTTAATCGAATACATCTCTCGAGAATGTATTTTACATGCTTCGAGCATTTTAAGTCATTATGGGACTTTCATATAGATATTATTATCAAGTGACCCATATAAATAAGCTATGATTACATTCATTAAATGCATATAAAGTTTTTCACATACTCGTCAAAATAATAAGATAACAAAATGTAATTGAATCAATTACAATAGAATATGTCTCTTCATAGTCAATGCCGGGTCGTGGTAAAAACCCTTATGCTACAAGTCTTGCTTTGTATCTCACAATTTTATCCTTTTCATTTCGTTTTTGCACAAATACCCATTTGTATCCTACTTGGTTTAACATCTTTAGGTGTTTTAACTATGGTTCAAAAGTCGCTCGTTTTACGAGAGACTTTAATTCTTCTTGAATTGCATCTTTCCACCTAGGCCAATCATCTCTATATCGACATTCTTCAATAGATTTAGGCTCGGGATCCTTATTCAAAATATCAATTGTCACATTATATGCAAAGATGTTATCAATGAATGTTTCTTCTCGATCCCATTTTCTTCCTGTGTTAACATAATTTATCAAAAAAATTTTATTTTTCTCAAGCATTTGGGCTTCTTCCGGAAGCTTGTTATCAAAAACATCTTGGACCATTTTATCTACCTCTTTTATATTTTTGTTTTGATTATTTTTTCTTTTTTCTTTCGAGGATTTTTATTTTTAGAATCGATCGATCTTCCATACTTCCGGCGTGCTTTATATTCATTTATTATAACATTAATAGGTTGTCCTACAAGGACGTTAATTTTAATAGGAGCATTCTCGGCGGGAACATGTGATTTAGTTACTCTCTTTGGATCAAATAATGCATCCGACGGTTGATTTGTAAGACTTTATAAATGAATTATCCTCCGAACTTTAAGTTCATATTGTTTTGTACGTAGATCAAGATGATATAAAGATGAAGTATTCCTTGTAATTTCTTTTTCTAACATTTTTAACTCGCTTATTTTGTTTATTTTCTCCTCCTAATGTTGAAAAAGTTATTTCATCAAAATGACGATCGATAAAACGAGCCGTGAAAACATCCCCTGTTAATGGTTTAAGTTATTTAATTATAAAAGGAGGTTCATATCCAACATATATTCCCAATCTCCTTTGAGAACCCATTTTAGTTCTTTGTGAAGGAGTAATTAGGACATATACTTGCACGTTCAAAAATCCTCAAATAAGAAATATTAGGCTCATGACCGAGAAATCAATTAAAGGAGAGATAATTTTTTATAACTTATGAGCCCGATAAGAATAAGCATTGTTGCATTTAAAATTGTATATCCCTAAACATCAATATGGAGTTTTGTTTTCATAAGTAATAGTCTAGCTATCAATTAGAGGCTTTTAATAAATGATTCTCGCTAGACCATTTTGAGTATGAACATGAGCGACGGAGTTGTTCAACTCTTATTCCAATAGACATGTAATAATTATTAAAAGCTTGAGAAGTGAATTCACCAGCATTATCAAGATGAATTGTTTTAATGGTACAATCTAGAAATTATGCTCGTAATCGAATTATTTAAGCAAGTAACCTCGAAAATGCCGGCTTTTGAGTTCATAATAAGCATACACGTGACCATCTTGTAGATGTATATATTAAAATCATAAAATATCTAAATTATCCACATTATGAATGAATTGGTCCACATATATCACCTTGTATACATTCTAAAAATGCGGGAGAGTCAATCCTAATTTTATTTAGTGAAGGCTTAATAATAAGTTTGCCTTGAGAATATGCGAACATGAAAACTCATTAGATTGGAGAATCTTCTAGTTCTTTAATGGATGTCCATATGAATTTTTAATAATTTTTAGCATGATAATGAATCCAGGGATGGCCCAATCGGTCTTGCCACAAAATAAAAGAATTAGTAAACTTCGGTTTCCTATGGAATTTTTTCAATCATTTAAATATTTGTATAATAAATGCCGAAGAGAAAACATGTAATTTCTTCAATACATATTTTTTACATGATGTAATTTTTGTAATATATAAATACTCAATATTATCAACATTTGTTGTCTCAATATGATATCTATTTAAACAAATATCTTTAAAACTCAATAAATTTCTATGAAACTTAGGAGAGTATAATGCATCATCTATAATCAAATTTATCCCTCAAAGTAATAATATATTTGCTCATTCGGAGCCATCAATTAAATTAACACTACCGGATATAGTGTTGACATTAGCCTTGCCCATCATTAAATTGGAGAAATACATTTTATTTTTAAGTATAGTATATGTTATTACACTATCCACAAGGCATAGATTCTCCTCGATGCTATTTAAACCAATTACAAACTTGGTAATATCAATATATTCTTTATAAATATATTAAAAAAAATTACAACTACTATGATGAAATTATAAAAATAAAACATAAAACTTTTTTATTTATCAATAGATAGGTAACAAAATTTCAACGATTATCATTAACCTAATGATTTTTTCTTTCGGAATCTTCAAAGAAATCAACAACATCTAAATGTGTCAAGTTACCGAAATCTTCAAGAGGAACATTGTCACAAACATTATTTTGATATATAAAATTTACCTCTATATCATTTTCTTTCTTTTTCAACGAGGTTTGATAAAGCTCAACTATGTGATTTGGCGTACGATAGGTACGCGACCAATGTTCCTTCATACCACATCTATAACATTCATTTTCGAATTGTCGACTTGATCCACCTTTATTCTTTTCTTGTTTCTTTTCATAATTTATCCACTTCGGGGGTGAGGTGTATTATTATTACCACCACGATTATAACGATAATTATTCCGACCACGACTATTTCCACGATCACATCCATGCCTAAAATTATTATAAGATGTCACATTCACTTCGGGGAATGGAGTAGATCCAGTTGGGCGAGATTCATGATTTTTCATCGGTAGCTCGTTATTTTGTTCAGCCACGAGTAGGCATGAAATTAATTCGAGTGTTTTTTAAAACCTTTTTCTCGATATTGCGGCTATAGGAGCATATTCGAGGAATGAAAAGTAGAGAATATTTTTTCTAACATATCCGAATCGGTAATATTTTCTCCATACAATTTTAGTTGGGAACTGATTCTAAATACTGCGAAATTATACTCACTTACTCGTTTTGAAATCTTGTAACCTTAAGTGCATCCAATCATAATGAGCTTTTTGAAGAATTATCGTCTTTTGGTGATTGTATCTTTGCTCTAATTTTTTTCACGGTTCAGTGGATCTTTCACTATTAAATATTCAGTTTTCAAATCTCATGGAGATGATGATGAAGGAAGGTCATTGCCTTAGCATGATTTTGCAAGGATTCTTGATTATCATCCATGATTGTTTGTCCAAGGCCATTAGCATTTAAATGTATCTTAGCATCAAGCACCCATGATAAATAATTCTTGCTCGAAATGTCAAAGGCCACAAAATCAAGCTTTGTGAGGTTTGATATGATAAAAAATTCTATAATACAAAATATAATAATAATGTTAGAAAATAAAAATAAAAATAAAAATAAAAATAAAAATAATATTCAAACTTCTCAAAAAAACATCCATTAGATTATTAGAATATATATTAGATTATTCAAGTTTTTCAAATATATATTATATGTATCATTAGATTTATAGTAAAAGATAGATTAGGTACATACCTCTTGATAGCCTAGATGATTTGCGTCGTTTGGTAGAACAATCGTACCGATAACGTGTTATAAAAAAATAAAAATATAGAAGAATTGAAAGAAAGGATGACAAGAAAAAGAATTCACTATAAAGTAAATACAAGTGATAAGAACTTCAAATTGTTCTCTTAATCTCTCTAAACACTTTTACATCAACTAATGAACAATCAAGCCTATTTATAGGCTTTAAAATTGAGATGAGAATTGAAAAGGACTATGAATAATTAAAAGTACATCAATAGCATCACCCTTTCAATTTCTTAGATTGAATGATGAATTGAATTACATTAAGGATCATGAGTAGTGAGGATATGAAAAGTAGATGAACATTCATATGGACATTTATTATTTCATAACTCTGGTTCAATAAAGGAGAAGGTTTTTTTTTTCCTTCTTCCCTTTTAGGGTTACAAATATAATTAGGCCATTTTGTTTTGAAAAATAAATTAATTGGCCTTTCTTGTTTTACAAATTAATTATTTAGTCTTTTTTGTTTTAATTTTATCAATAATTTAGTATTTTTATTAGTTTTTTATTAGATTTATGATTTTTTTTTCAAATTGTTTTTCTTTTGACGTCTTGTTTTTTTTTTCCATTCATTCTTTTTTTCTTTTCTCAATAATAATAAAAAAAAGAAGATAAGTTAAGAATAAAAATCATTAATCTACTTAAAAGTATAAAAAAATAAATTTTTGATGCAATTAAAATATAAAAATTAAATGATTAGTTTTTTTAAAAAAAAACTAATTAATTGTCTTTTGATATAAAAGGGACTATGTTATAGTACACTCCCACTAAATGAGGAGTTTATACTTGGTTTAAGGAAACATCTATGACCTACTCCTTCTTTTAAGTACGGTAACTTGTTAGCTTTCGGGATACTCGCCCTTTTATAGATATTGAGAATTTGAGTTTCACTTTCAATCAAACACTTTCAAATTCAAGTTTCATCCTAAACCAAATACCTTAAAATTCAGATTTTTAGTTATTCAATTTGAACTCAAATTCTGTTATTGAAAGGTGATCCAACCAAGCTAAACTGAATTTTAAAAATTGGGATAGACTTCAATCTGTTTCTCTTTTTTTTTTTTTTTGGTTTTTGTATTTGTTTTTTTTATAATAATAATAATTAAAAAAAAATGGAAGTGCTCTTTTTTTTTTTGTTATTACAATTTTATAATCATATCTCCATTGAAAAACCACTAACTAGCCGCCGTCTGATCATTTACCCATATGGTTATTAATACAATGTCTTTCCAAGATAAACCGAACCTAGTACATACCTCCAAATGCTCTTTCAACCAATATGATGGGAAAGATTGAATCATTTGAATGTCTGTTGGCCAATTCCTGCCTGCAATGTGAACGGTCAAAGAAGGGGAAAGCATATACGTGTGTGGGTCAAGACAATTTGATTTGTATTTTCTATGATGAATTCCACAAACAGAATTGGCATGTCTGAAAGAGAGATGTAAAAATTGTGATTAGTTAGGATCACCACTAATAATTAAATATTTTTGCTTACCGTTTGTTAAAGAAAAACACCGGTGACCTCCTAGATTTTCTTTTTGGTTAAGATGTTGATAGATTAAAGGGAGATTAACTTTATTGTGTAGTTCTAGATCTAATAACGAATCTAAGAAAAATATTGATAGATTTTGTTTGCTTTACAATTGAAAAGATACGTAAGAGAATATAGTATATTTAAGCATTATTAGGATCCTATTGAACAATAATTTATGCGAAATCTATTTGCTTTCTTTAGTTAAATAAAAAAGATTTTACTTGCATAAGTTCATATATATATATATATATCAGAATTTCACTAAATAGAGATGAAAATTAGCAATGGGCATACATCTTGTCGCTACGCAATGTTGGACGAGACTCCAAAAAAATTCTAGGTTTAGGTTTTCAAAGATTCACATCTCGTTTATGATTTTTTTTATGGATGTGAGTAATTATTGTGTTTGGAGTTACCACCTAGTATTGAAAGAACTAGGAACTAAGAACTAGAAACCTAAAATAGCACTCAAAGATTCTAAGAAAAAGAGTTGGTTACATTTTTGAAAAGATATCGATCACCCAAAAACGTCATTTCTTAAGAATGGTACCACATATAGTTTAGTCCTACTTTCATCTTCTAATATCTTTTATTTGTGTCAAGTTATTTTTTATTTAAACTCTAATTTTTTTAGCCAATTTAAATGTTAGTATCTTATTATTCGATGGGGAATCGTCATCGGTCCTTAAGAATTTAGAAGACTCGACAATTCACCTATTTATTAACTATTGATCTAATTATTAACATTTTGAGGGGAAATTATCATCGGTCTTAAGAAATTAGGAGACTCAATAATTCACCTATCTTTTGATTATCTAAACTAATTATTGACATTTCGAAGAGAAATCGTCACTAGTCTCTAAGAATTTAAAAGACTTAACAATTTGCCTATGTATTTACTTATTAATCTATTTATTGACATTTCAAGGGAAACCGTCATCGGTCCTTAAGAATTTAAGAGACTCGACAATTCACTTAGCTATTAACTCGTTAAACTAATTTTGAAACGAGAATCCTAATAAAAATAATTAACTATTAGTGTTTCCTTTTTCATATATCATTTTCTATTTTTTTATTACTTATTTACTTTTCTTGATAGAGAAACATCATCAATCCCTAAAAATTAGGAGACTCGATAATTCACATATCATTTGGTTATCTAAACTAATTATTGATATTTCAAAGGAAAATCATCATCGGTCTCTAAGAATTTAGGAGACTTGACAATTCAAAAACCTAATAACCGCTAATCTAATTATTGACAATTCGATGAAAAATTATCGTCAATCCTTAAAAATTAGGAGACTCGACAATTTGTTAACCTATTAACCACTAAACTAATTTTGAAATAAAATCCTAAAATTTTACTATTAGTGTTCCTTTTTTTATAATTTTTTATTTTTATTTTTTTTTGTCAATAGAGAATCGTCACCAGTCCCTAAAAATTAGGAGACTCAACAATTCATCTATCATTGAATTATCTAAACTAATTAAAAAAATTAAAATATTTTTTTCTTTTACATATTATTATTATTATTATTATTATTATTATTTGATAGAGAATCATCATCAATCCCTAAAATTTAAGAGACTTGATAATTCATCTATCGTTTAGTTATCTAACCTAACTGTGAAACTAAAATTCTAAAACTAAAATTAATTAAAATTAACTAAATAAAATTTCAAGAAAAATAAAATATTAAAATCTAAAATTAAACAGAAAACAAGCATGCATAAGTAAACATTCAAGATAAATTATCTAAAATAAAATAAACTAAAACATTTTTTTGGGTCATGTGCCATTTGGGCCTGACCCATTAGATCGGGCCTAAAGGGTTGGACAGTCCAGCCTTTTATTTATGGCTGGGTTAGTCCAAACTTTATTATTTTCTTTCTAGCCTAGCCCACGTTATTTTTAGATTAGGCTAGACTAAGACCAAACCAATTAATATTTCTTTGGGCTAAAGCCCATAAACAACAACTGATTTTTTTTGTTTCTTTTTTTATTAAACACGCATATTGCTCCAATTTTTTCTTGTTCATCATTCTTTTTTCTTTCTTTCTTCCCTTCCTCCCAACCTGACCAAGAGAAAATCCTCCCCAAAACCAAACTAAGTCTCACCATGCCCCTTAACTCTTGCTTTACCTTTCATGGATCATTGCCTAGAAACAATGATAAACCTTCACAGTTTCGAAATAATGCACAATGACAGTAACAAATTCAAGAAATCTAAGACATGCTGATAAACTCAAGGATAAAGGATTGAAAATAAAATGGAACTGAGAGGAAATTATCAAGCTGACTCTGACTGACAGTCTCCTGTTTTAGATTTCTTCATATGTTTTCCCTTCTCCTTTTTCTTTCCCCCTCATTCTAGTTACTTTCTCTTTTATTTAGCTTATTTTCTTTCCTTTATTTTTGTGTTTTTTCTCTGCTCTCTTTTGCTACTATTTCTTTTTTCTTTTCCTTCCTCCTCTGTTTTTACTTATTTTTTCTCTTGTTGCTTATTGCTCTTTGTCTTCCTTTTTCTTGTGTTACCTTCCCCCTCCATGCTAGCCTTAGAGGTTTGTTTTTTATGCTCTTTTCTCTAACTCACCCCAACCTTTCACCTCCTTCTCTTTCTCACTAATCATTCATCCCAATGGTACAGCTGATCGTTACCTTTTTCATTCTTTTTGCTGCAGCGTAGCTTGTTGATCAAGTTGGGGGAAAGACGTGCTGAGCTGGAGGGCAAAATAGTGGGAAGCAAGGGATCTTTTCAAGTTGAAGGGTAATTGTAACAAATTGTCCCCCTTATATATCACTGTTCATTTCTTTCTTAAGGAAGAAGAGAAATAGTGAAATATACCATTTAAATCAAGTGCGAAATACAGGTCATCAATGGCCAAATTACCAAGTTCGTCCTGTTGTTTGCTTACTCCTTTCGATTTGGTCCCTGCTCATTTCAATTTTCTTACAATTAAGCCCTTTGCAATAATTTTTTGGGTCCCTTTAGTTTCAATTTTTCCTAATACCCTCTTAATTTCTTTTAATAGTTTCCCTACCTTTTGGTGTTTATAAATTGACCCATAATACTTTTAAAATAAATCACAATTGAATCCTTAACGACAAAATTGATTAACTTCTTTCTTTTTTCATCATTTTTTATTTTTGACTTTCTTTTTTTCTATTTTTTTCAATTTACTTTTAATAATAAAAAAATTAATTTTTTTTATTAAATTAAACCATTAAAAAAATGTAACTCAAATTTTGTGCTAAGCATCGAAGAAGATCATAGTATGGAGATTCATAGAGATAGGAAGGCTGCAAAATTATATCTTTCATAGAAAAGATATACCGAGAAAGTGCTTAAGTGTTTTGGTATATAAAAGGCCAAACTTATCGAGTACTTTATTGGTCGCTCACTTTAGACTTTCATCTTCTCGGTTACCTCGAATGAAGAAGAAGAGAAGAAAATGTCATAAGTTCTATATTTTAATGTAATAAGCATCATAGTGTACACAATGATCCGCACTAGTCCAAACATTGCCTAGACAATCGGCGTTGTGAGCAAATATATGACTCTTACAGGAAAGGAGCATTAAAAAGCAATGAAATGAATTCTCGGATATCTTAAAGATACTAAAGACTTGGGTTTAGTCTTTAAAAGGGACGAGTGTTTCTAAAACTTTTGTTATAGGTTTTGTGGATTCTAACTATACTAGCGATCTCGATAAAAAGAGATCTTTGATAGGGTATATCTTTACACTTTTAGGTTCCGATATAAGTTAGAGATTAATACAATCAATAGTTATTTTGTCGACTACTAAAGCGAGAATATATGACGATAATCGAGGTCGTGAAGAAGACTATTTGGTTGAGAAATCTTTTAGAGGAACTTGATCTTCAACAATAAGAAAATTCAATTGTCTTTTATGACGGCTAGAGTGTTATACACTTAACCAAAAATCAAATATGTCATAAGAGGATCAAGCATATTGATATCATGTATCATTTCATCTATAAAGCGAGTTTCGATAAGAAGATTGCGAGTGAAGAAAGTTCATACAAGGTAATCTAGCCGATTTGTTAACTAAACCTAGTATAACAAATAAGTTCATGTATTGTTTAGACCTAAGTGGTGTTAAGAAAATCAAAGTGTGTTACTAAAAAAGAGGTCCGACCGTATGAAGGAGAGACATGATCGTGTGAGGTTTCTTCTCTATCTCGTGCTTCATGCTCCCGCCCATGTGAAGCACTTGCCTTGTGCTCGTATGTCATGCTTACGCTCATGTGAAACATCCGTCTTACGTCCATGTCTAATGCTTCTACCTATGTGACACTTCTATCTTATGCTCGTGCCTCATGCCAATGCTCGTATGGTGTTTTGAATTTAAGAATGAAGCATGAGTGTGTCACTTTGTTGCTTTGGTTGCATGGTTTGCCTTTACTCGTGTGCCTTGAGTATTTGTTTGTGCATGTTGGGGTTTGTTTTTAGAGAGAAGGAATTTTGTTAGTCTCAATACCGAAGTCAATATTTTCTCTCTTCATATCTCTTGTTTTTTACATCGAGTTAGCTCACGTAAGCTTAGAGGTGTGTCTAGATAAATTATTTGACATTCTTGAAGGTTTTAAGAATTCAAGTCAATATGGAGATTTGTTGAAATATAACTTGAATTTATGGGCCAATAATATATTTAGCCCAATAGGTTTTTTCTTTTATATGTATGAGGTATTTAAACCTTCTTAGGTATCTGTTTAGGAAATAAAGTGAAAGACAGAGACTTTATATTAAGCCCATAAAGTTCTTGTATTCTCCTCGCTATCAAGCTAATAAAACTTTCCTCTTGCCCATGGAATAGACCACATAAATCCTGTGTGTTGATAATTTTTTTAGCTTTATCGTTTGATTATTTTCTTCCATTACTTGTTTTGTTTTTGTTGTTTGTCATAACACATGCGGTGACGTTCAAATTCGTGACCTTTTTAGTTAGGCTCCGACACCGTGTCAAAAAATTATTTCAACTCAAATGTTTAAACTATTAGATAAGATTTTAAAAATAATTTTATATTACTCTTTAACACAGGACAAGAAAGAAGAAAACAATTTTTTAAGCCATCAATGAGATTAATAAAATACAATCTATATAGAAAAAATTTAAAATATTCAAAAAGTAACTATTAATATTTATTTCATAAATTCGAAAGATATAGATATAAGGGGAAAAAAAATCCGATTTGGATCTATTAAAAAAATATTTTTTTTTCAAAAAGAAGGCAAATTTCTAAAACTTACAAATAAATCATTCTAGAAAATACAATCCCACTAATATTATTTAATAAAAATCTCAAGCATCCAAAGAAATCTTCTAGTAAATACAGAATTTTAGCTTTTAAAAAACAAGCATAACTAGCTAGTCAATCTATACACCTGGTTATCTAATGATAGATGTGATGAAGATGAACATTTAAAAAATATTGCAGTAGTAGAAATATAAAGTTAACTAATTTGTTTATATATATATATATATATATATATATATATATATATATATATATCTTTTTTCCATATACTCAATATTATTAATTATTAATTTTTCTGCCAACGCCGAATATTAACCAAATTAAAAGAAAAATGAGTGTTCAGTGGGTACTCCGAAGCTGGGAAGGCAAACTCGCGTGCAGCTGTTTTGTTTTGGCTGCTCTTCAGAGGATTTGGTGCAGTTTGTTTGTACTTTTTTCTGTAGCATTGATTGGTCTATGCTTTAGGGTTGTACAAACTTTATGTCCTTGTAATTTTGCCTTCGTGCCTTCTCCCAATTGAATTATCTAGTGTCTATAAAAGTATAAAAGAAAAAATGATAATAATAATAATAATAATTTAATCTGATTGCAATAACAACGTCTCTTGGATGCAGTACTAAAGTATAAATTAATACCTTTATTTCTTAAAAAAAAATGAATTAATTATTTTTTATTTTAAAACTATTTTTTAATCGTTATTGATTATTGATTTAATCTTATTTTATTTTAAAAAATTTCATGTTTTCTCATCATTTTTTTCATTTTTTTAAAATAAAGAATTAAAATAAATTAAAAAAAACAAAAAAGATTAAGTTATAAAAATTTAAAAATATAGAGACTAAAAGTTAGGTCTTAAAACAAAAAGGACTAATAATTTATTTATTATAATTTACTCCTTGGATGCATAATAGTTCAAAGAATCTTTGATTCAGAAACATCTCTACTGGTTTGCTTGTTTTCGTTGTATCTTCTTGTCTTTTGCCTTTGCCACGATCTTGATGGCCTGGCTTCAGACTTTTACATCTCATTTTCATTAATAAAAAATCAAGAATCACAAGGTCTATAGAAAAAAGTGAAACACAGATAAAGAATGAAAAAAAAAAAAAGATCAAATCTAGGAGAGAACATGAAAAGAACTCTACGAAACCTCTATAATTTACTTAATTGCACAAAAAGAGAATCTTGTTGCAAAACACATATACAAATGAATTTAATGATTCATAAAATACAAATTAATGCAATCATCAATCATGATAAAAAGTCGTGTAACGAGAATAATAACAAAGAAGGGATGGAAAGAAATATTTTCTCTCACTTCATTAAAATGTCCATAATAGGTATATAAATAAGTAAAAATGAAATCTCTAATTGAATAAAGATTCTAAAAGCGAGAGGGAAAGAAAAACATGAGGGTGCCTATACAACATAATGAACATTAGGTATATGTGAATCATATATCAAATAACGAAAGTGAAAGGAAATGATTTGTTGCTTCGCGGACCTATGATGAGCTTCTATTGACTTCTAGGTGTATACTCTAATAGCCCCTCTCAAGTTACGATGTAGAAGTCATGTATGCTAAGCTTGGAGACAAGAGAATGAAAGGCGAGTGCATGAAGGGCCTTGGTGAAGCAATCTGCTAATTGATTGGTAGAGGAGATGGGTAGGAGCCTAATAGTATTAGCTTGTAACTTTTCACGCACAATGTGACGGTCAATGTCAATGTGCTTTATTCGTTCGTGAAAGACGGGGTTTTCGGCTACGTGGATTCGTTGAAAGATTGTCACAAAACAACGAGAGCGGCCTAAGGATGAAGCAAGAGCTATGTATTCGGCTTCGAGGAGGAACGAGAGACGAGTTGTTTGCTTCTTAGATTTCCAAGAGAGAAGTGAACTTCTAAGAAAAATGTCAAAACCACTCATGGATTTTCGGGTTGTAAGACAAGTTGCCCAATCGAGTATGAGAAACCTTATAATTGATGAGTGGAATCGGAAGGAAAAAGTAACCTTTGGCGAGGAGCGACCTTGATGTACCCGAGAACTCGATGTGCGGTAGTCAAATGTAATTAAGTAGGATGATCAAGGAATTAAGAGAGTTGTTGAACAACAAAAGAGATGTCGGGACGAGTGGTGTTGAGATATAACAATCGATCAATTAATCTCCTATAAGAGGTAATGTCTTTTAGAGGATCACTATCATCTTTTGTCAAAAAGGTTTTCGGTGGAAGTAGAGTTTTGGCAAGTTTGTTCGTGAAGAAAACCGAGTGTCACTCGAGCAACTTCAAGGCATACTTGCGTGGTAGAGGTTGATGCCGAATCCGTTCGGCTACTTCTAGACCAAGGAAAAAATACGAGTCCCTAGGTCTTTTATCTTGAAGGTATTATAGAGGAACACCTTGAGTTAATCAATACGGACCATAGTATCACCGGCAAGAATGATATCATCAACATATATTAAGGCTACAATGAATCCACAATCATCAAATTTGATAAAAAGAGAATGATCCGACTGTTCTTGCTTGAACTTTTGCTGCAATGATCCGATCGTGCTTGCTTGAACCTTTCGCTGCAATAAAGCTTCGAAAGCTTGAAAAACCATTGTCTATTTGCTCGTTTTAGACCATAGATGGATTTAAGAAGCTTGCATACTCGATTCGGTTTAGGAGAAGAGAAGCTCGGAGGGAGTTCCATATACATCTCTTCATATAGATCACCATGAAGAAAAGCATTATTAACATCTAACTACTATAAAAACCAATTCTTAGTAGCAACTATGGCAAGAAGGGTTCGACGAGTTGTCATTTGGCAACTAGGGAAAAGGTTTCTAAATAATTAATTCTATTTTGTTGAGTGTATTCTTTGGCCATAAGTCTAGCTTTGTGTCTCTCAATGGAGCCATCAACCTTGTTTTGATATTATACACCCATTTACAGCCAATAACATGCTTGGAAGGAGGTAAGTTGGTAATTTTTCAAGTGTTATTATCCCGTAAATCGGTAATCTCAACTCGCATAACATCCCTCTAGCAACGGTGTTTAATGGCTAATTATATGTGGTAGGTGTAGATTGAGTGCTAATGTTAATGGAAAAGACTTTATATGGAGAAGGGATATTATTGTAAGACAAAACTCTAGAAAGAGAATGAAGGGAAGAAATTTTACCCGATGATGATGATTCTAAACCCGATGTAGAGGATGAATTGAATTGAGTCAATTGCATTGTGAGGCTGCAATGGTAGTCTTGAAGGTATGTCGGCGTAATATGTGACTTGGTTGATCTTCCGAGAGGAACACAAGGCATTGGGTCGGAAGGTCGAGGTTCCGGAGTAGGAGTGTGAGTAATGTATACGTCATACGGGAAGGAAAAATCGAGGCTTAAAAGAATGATTTGTTAGAGAAATTAAGTTTAGAGAGTTTGAAGATTGACTTTGAGTGGGATCCCGATAAGAGAATGAAGAAGAATAAAAGGGGAAGACAGTTTCATGGAAAATTACATCTCTAGAAATGAGAAACTATCTAGTTTGAAGGTTGTATAACTTGTTACCTTTAGTCCCATAAGAAAGTCCTAAGAACATACATTTAGTAGCTTTTGTGTCAAATTTTGATCTCCCTTGACTTTTGGTGGAAACAAAACAGAGGTAACCGAAACTACGAGATTACTGTAATCGGGTGTCTTGTTATATAATCGATAAAAAGGAGTATGGTTATTGATGACGAGAGGAAGGAATTTTTTTTTATTAAGTAAACGACATGCAAAACACACTCTCCCTAGAAAGAAAAAGGAAGGTGAGCTTGAAACCTTAAAGCTCGGGCTACATTGAGAATGTGTTGGTGTTTTCATTCTATTACACTATTCTGTTGTGGAGTGTGGACACAAGAAGTATGATGTACAATGCCATGAGATCCATAGAAATCGGCATATCAAATTTTTTTCCTTGATCCGACTCGATGCATTTGATGAAGTGGAGAATTGTGTTTGGAAAAAAGTGTAAAAATTTTGAAGCAACATTCGGTTTCGACTTAACTTTCATGAGAAAATTCCATATAGTTATGCTAGAATCATCAACTATCGTTAAGAAGTATTTATGACCTTGAATTGTGCTAATAGACATTAGACCTCAAATATCGGTGTGAATAAGATCAAAACACACATTGATAACATATATGCTAATAGAAAATGGTGATTTCTTTTGTTTTGCAAAGTGAAAAACGTCACATAGTTCATCGAGTTCACGGTGATGGAAGAATCAATACTTTGCGGTAATTTTATTCTAGGTGTAGAAGCATGTCCTAGTCACGTTATGCCAAATATGAGGAATGATAGAATGTTTTTGGATAGTGCCTTTTGTAGAATTAATACTTGCAATAGAGCAAGACCATTATGAAGAAGGGAGAGGGTCCGTATTTCTAGAAAATCATGGATGAATAAGTTGATAAAGTCCATTAAGTCGTTTATCGAGTCCAATCATCCTCCAACATGCCGAGTCTTGAATAATACAATAATTAGACTTCAAAATTACGTAACGGTTAGAAGTAGAGCACGAACTTACTAGTAGAAATAAGATTGAAAAAAATATGAGAACAAAGAAAGCAGAATGAAGAATAAAATCATTTGAGAGCTTAATCGACCGATATGAGTGATGTAAGTGAGTCGACCAATGGGGAGCTTAACAAGTATATTGGAAACAAGTTTATATGAGGTGAAATAGTCTATAGAGCAAACAATATGATCCGTTGCTCCAAAATCAATAATCCAAGTATGTTTCGAAAAGAATTTGTGTTACTTAAAAAGGAACATCTAGACACATAATTACCCGATATCTCAACTATGGAAGGAAAACTAAAATATATGGTGTTGACATGAGAAGTTACTCGTAGGGCCAAAATTAGGTTGGATGAAGGCCATTAGCTTAGAGCATTGGTCCTGTGTGAGAGGGAAGTTTGGAGGGAGAGGACTTTATATATCTACGGAATGAACACTCGAGAGATTACTTCCTTGATTAGTATCTCCATAATGCTTACTACCGACATCAACATAATTCATCGAGTTTATTATTTGTTTGGGTCCGTTTCTTATGCCGAGTGGGAAGCCATGCGTCATGTAGCACTTATCAACGACATGTCTTTTTCTCGTCACAATATGAGCAAATAGGAGAATTGGCTGGATATGTCTTCTATGGTCTAGTTCCATTATACCTCTTTGGTCCTTGAGGTGGATTTTGGAACTTCCTTTGAAACTTAGAAATATTCTTCCCGTAAAAAGCACTAGCTGCAATATCGGGAGAAGGAGAGCTAGCGAGAGGACATAAACTCGCCTCTCATGTTGAGGGGTCATGGCAAAGACCTTATTGATAGAGGGCAAATGATCAAGTAGCATGATTTGAGACTTAACGAGTTGAAAAATTATCATTCAATCCCTTCAAAAACTCGATTACATAATCATTGGATATGTAGTTTCGGATGACAATAAGTGCGAGCACAACTACATTTTGGCTCACAAACATAATTAGGAATTGGTCCGAGGTTTGTAAGCTCATCCCAAAGAATCTTCAAGTGTTTGTAGTATTTAGAGACTCGTTAACGCACCTTGATAAAAAGAATAAATCTCTTCTGAAGATCGGAGATTCTAAACGCATCACTCGAGAATCACGCTCTTCAAGATCATCCCAAATTTCTTTTACGATTGTCTAGCCAGGACACATTCCTTATCGACTCAAAAGCTGATTGTAACAACCATAATAGTAACATAGTGTTACATCGCTCCCAATAAGGGTAGAGGTCGTGGCTTCGATCGTGCATTATGATAGATCCATCGACAAATTTAATTTTATTTTTGGACAACAAGGCCATACACATATATCCGGACCAACCATGATAGTTTGATCTAGTGAGAGGGATTGATACAAGGACGGATGATGAATTTTCATTTTGGTGGAGGTAATATAGGTTCAAAAGGAGCTCCTAAACTAGCCGAGATGAGTTTGATATGGAAGGATCAGTTGGTCGAGATGTCATGATGTTTCTCAATGAAACAAGCGAGATAAGCAAACGGAAGGATGTTTTAAAAAATAGCCGTTATGGTCGTCAAATGAAAAGCAAGGGAAGCTAGACAAATATGCTCGATACCATAATGAGAATAATAACAAAAAATGGATGAAAAGAAATGTTTTCTCTCACTTCATTAAGATGTCCATAATAGGTATATATACAAGTAAAAATGAAATCTCTAACTAAGTAAAGATTTTAGAAGCGAGAGGAAAGAAAAACGTGAGGGTGCCTATACAACAAAATGAACGAGCAGGTATATGTAAATGATATATCAAATAACGTAAAGTGAAGGGGAATGATTTGTTGCTTCGCAGACCCATAATGAGCTTCTATTGACATCGAGGTGTATACTCCAATATTGTGTGCGAGTTCTATTTATATATGGAAGATTTAAAATAGTTTTTTTTTTAATATTTATATTTGTAATTAGTAGAGTATTTTTTATTAATTTTTTAATCGATATTAAACTATTATATATTTTTTAATTAGATTAATTTTAAATCACACCTAATTTTTAATAAATTCTAAAAATTGAATTGTTTTGAACTCAATAACAGCTCATTGTCAATGACACACAAAAATGAGAGATGAATTTTTAAAAAATGTGAATCCAACTCCTAATCTAATGCATTAGATATATTTTTTAATATTTTACGAACAACAATGGATGGTCTAAAATAGTTTATTAAGGTAATTTTTTTCCAACCAATCAAAGAGCTCTATGACAAAGGCATCCCAATGTTTTGCTTTTGCTTTTGCTTTTGTTTTTGTTTTTGTTTTTGTTTTCTTCTTCTTTTTCTTTTTTTTTTTTTTTTTTGTGCATCAATTATTTTGATTTTTTTTTTTTTTAGGATGCATACATGACTTCCGCAAATTTTTTAAAATTTGATTTATTAACAGAATCTAATAGAATGAGTATAAATCTAAACGTCATATAATTCAATATATATATTAGCAAGAAAATCTGCACAAGGAGTTCCCTCGTGAAGAACATGAACAAAATAATAATAATAATAATAAAGACACGGCCGACGAGGCAATGTGAATGGCTGCTAATTAATTATTGTGTTTTTTATTTATCTGTTTGTGTCAAACACCGACCAAAAATTAATCATTACTCTTTTGGAACTATATGACCGATTTTTTCCATGATATTAAAGAGATTTTTCTTTTTTCTTTTTTGAGATTTTGTTTGTATGAATTATTTTTTTATTTCTCATTAAGTTTTATTTTTATCCTTTTTCATTCATTAAACTATCATACTAATAATATGACATTTAAAAAAATTAATATGATATTTTTATGTTTTAGTTGACTATTTAAAATGTTATTATTAATTATATTATATTAGACTTTACATTTTATACCATTAATGCATGTATTTTTATTTTTTATTTTTTTAAATGAAAATGTGAAAAGATAATACCAAGCTATATTATTTTTTTCATAAAAAACTGATATTAACTTGGTATTAAATCATTGTGATTTCATCAAAATATGTAAAATTTATAGTTAGTTAAGACTGTTTCAATTGAAATATCATTAATTGTGTTAGTTTAATAAATGTAATAAAAAAAATTAAAAAAAAACTGTAATGAAAGTTTAGGAGAATGATTGATATAAAAAGAAAAAAAAATTGAGGAACTTCTCAAATCTAGGAGGTGAGAAATTAAAATTTACCCAAATTTCAAAGGCTCGCTAAATTCAAGAAAAATCTAAAGAAAATATTTAATCAGAATCCAATGTGACCCTAAATTGTGGTAACCTTTTGACTCAGTAGCCTTTTTTTTATTATTGTTTTCGATAGCAGGAAACTTGGGATGCCTGATGGTTCACGTTGAGCAAAAAACCATGGACAGAGAAGATCGGATTTGGCACATCTAACCTAGCACCTTGAGGTTGCAGATTTAGACTCCATTGTCAAAGGGTACTGACTTTTATTACTATTATTATTTTAATTTGTAATAATTGCATTTTCATATCGAGAAATTAGATGTATTTGTGGAATGATTTTAAGAATATACTATCTACATAAATATTCTTCAGTTAAAAGAAATTTTCTTATTAAATATTAATATTAAGATTCAAATTTAAAATATTAAGAAATAAAATATATATTTTTTATTCTTAGATCGATGTATCTAAAGGTTGAAAATATAATGAATGAAGAGTTTTTTTGTTACATATGTAAGTACGATCTAAATTTAGTTGCCGATGGTAAGTAACTCTTTTTCTTTAAATTACGCAGACTTCTATTATGATTTTAAAAGCTGAAATGCAAAAGCTTAGGAATATGAAAAAAAAAAAAAAAGATTATGTACGTTGTTAATAAGACAAAACTTAAATGCATCCGTAGAAATATGGGGAAAAAAAGGAGGAAATGTAGCACCAACATATATATATATATATATATATATATATATATATATATATATATATATATATATATATATATATAATCTAGTTTAAATTTTATTAATAAATTAAGATCGATATCTTGGATATCTTTCTCGATCTTTTAAAGTTTGATTGGTTTGAGGGTAGATTATTTCAAAATTGAAGTTTTTTCAATCAGTTAAAAAAGGGGTTGTGGTTTTCCTTGCAAAGCACGAGGAGAAACTCTGAATGGTAACATGATAAGTGCATATGATATATGAGTATATCGATGCTAACAATTTCTTCTCCTAGTTAATTTAAATTTTGAAAAAGTTCAAAAAAAGTTGATAGATTTTAGTGGCAACTATATTGAAAATAAAATTTTGGTTATCATAATATTTTTCTTTTAAATATAACTTTAAATAACAATTATTATGACATATAACAATCGTTATACAATAATTTTAAAGTATTTCCCCATAATTTAAGATTATTTTTTTAATTATTCATAATTTGAAATTATGCTTTCAAAATTGAAAGATAATATGAATTGATTATAAAAAATTAATGATTTAATAAAAAAAATTAAAATTTCATTCTAATCTCCACTATTTTATCTCTGTGATTTCTCGATCCATGCTTTTATGGCAAGGAATTCAAAATAGTTAGATACCTTTTTTTTTTAACAAGTTAGATACTTTATTTGAAGGCTAAATGATTCAAAATCATCCTAAATTACTGGTCAAATTGAACTTAGTCCATGACCTTCGATTTTTTTATTTGAGTACCTCTAACAATTTGTTTTGATAAGAAAAAATAAATATCTTTGTTAATTTTGACAATACGTGAGGTCACGTGATTGCGTGGCAGTTTATAAAAACGCATGTCCTTTTTTACTCCAAATTACAAAAAAGAAAAAAAAATCAAAAGTTATGGGCTTTGTTGAATTTAACCGATAATTTAGAATGACTCCGGGTTATTTAACTTTATTGAGTGCTAGGTCTCTAATATCCATGAACTTAGATGCATTCTTTCTCTCCTTTAACGTAGCTTTTTTTTTTTTTTTTTCCTTTTTTTCATCATCCTGTAACGTTGCTGCATGAGTTACAAAAGTTTCCATTAATGATATATAAAGTGACCTCACTTTACATCTGAAGGACAGAAATCCAGAATCTTGAACTATAACCCTCCTGTTATCACATTAGGTCACCAGAAGACTTTCTATCTCTTTCTGTATACATATATAGAAATGGAGACAATTGAGTTTGGCAAATTTGGATCACTGCTCCCAAAAAAAACAGGTGACAAATCGATAGCCAATTAGAGGGTGACAATTGTTGTAAATTGGATAGGGAAACAAAACGGTGCTGACAATTGCAAATAATAAAAAAAAAAATGCAGATACAGATAACGTCATGTGGATACCCTGCGTGCATGAGAGGATTACAAGCTAAAGGAATAGCTAAAAAGACATTAAAATAATAATAAAAATAAAAATTGTAAAAAATATTAAAAGCATGCACCTCGGACACAATAATTCAGATGTTGAATAATTTAAACGTGTACGGAATAGTATATTATATATATAAACAAAAGGTTCGTTCATCGAAAAAAATATGAATAATTTGAACGTGTAACGAATATTATGTTATATAAAAAGAAAAGATCCATTCATTAAAAAACACAAATTTTTTTATACGAAGAAAAGGCTCTTACAAAAAATGAAAAAAAAAAAAAGTGAGTCGAGAATTGACAAATTTGTACCACTTTTCCTTAGAATTCCCTTCCAATTTTCTTCTTTGAAAGAAAAATTTGTATAAATCAATGGAGGGAGAGGAAATCTATATAATATACATTGTGATAATTAACATTATTTTATAAATTTGTTGTAATTATGAAGTTACGATCGTTCTCTCTCTCTCTTTTTTTTTTTTTTTTGGTACGTTAAAAATTATACCAAAATAGAGATATAACCATGGAAAAATAATAATTTTTCTGTAGAAATTTATACTGCTAACTTTTCCACTCATTACTGCAGGTTATATGAAAATCTTAGCTGTAGTTTTTGAAGATATTTTTTAACTGTATATTTGTCGGTGAAGGAATTAATGAAACTTATTTAACCCAGACATTGACGATTGTTGTATTTCTTTCTGGTAGCTGTAATGACGAAAATGTTATCTTAGTATAAGACTCGTTCAAGGTATTATAAATTAAAAATTTTCGTTAAATTTTTATTAAAGTAATATAAAATAATTCTAAAATACCATAATAATAATAATACTAATAATAATTTCTTGAATTTTTTTTTAAATGCAATGAAGAAATCAGTTTTTTGAAAAAAAAAAAAATTACAGCTAAAAAGCTAGTAGACAGCGGAGGCTGTGTAGTTAAGGGTCTCAATCAATTAGAACTAAAAAGCAAGTACTAAATAACACCAAAACTTGGCTTTGTCTACTAGCTATAAAGGAAAACCCCACCACGACAGCAATTCGGATTTTGTTTCTCTATCTGCTTGGTCCTTCATGGCATTTTGGGTGTAATAACCCAATTTTATCCTTTTTTATTTTTTTATTTTATTCATTTATTTTTTATTTTATTTTATTTTATTTTTATTTTTATTTTATTTCATGTATGTTTTGTTTTATTTCAATTGAAGTTTACCGAAAAAAATAAAAAAAGAAGAAGAAGAAGAAAATGATAAAAAAACACAAAAACATTCATTCGAGGGCACAATTGCATTTAAAGAAAGGTATAATTGAAGTAATTAGGAGTATAATTGAACTAATTGAAAAATTTAGAACCTAAATTGCTTCTTACATGGATCCAATTGATAAGGTTGCACTTTATAAAAATTGAAATTGTAACATCGAAGGACGTGATTCGTTGGACTTGAAATGCACGAGGACCAAACTGGAAGCTTAGAGTGAACGAAAGGATCTGCAATGGAAAGGACGACTCGTCGTCCACTACAATGCAAATTCTCTTCGAAAATCTTTGGGAGAATCCGCCCAAATCGTCCACAAATTTCTTGTTTTCATTTTGCATTTATCATGATTCTTGGACGAAATTAATAACGGAGAATCAAGCAATGACCAAATTTTCCGTTTTGATTTTGCATTAATCATGAATTAAAGAAGAAATATTTTGACGGAAAAATTAGGGATTTAGATTCGATTCTAAGAAGTTTTTGGCTATAAAACAAGTCCGATTTCACAGAGGAAAAAAAAGAGGATTAGAGAGGAATTATGGGTGGACGGAGGTTGAAAATCGAAAGCAAAAAACTAAATCTTCGATCTTTTAGCAGCTTGGATTTTCCGGGTTGAGCGTTCTTCATGTTCTTCAATTCTAGGCATGAGTTCATCTACGGTTGGGCTTGTAGCTAAATCGTTCTTGGTTATTCCAAGTTCGGCTTCAATCCTCACGAGATTTCTAGTTCAAATATATAGGTTTTGGAGGCTTAATTTCATTTTTTCATGGCTTCCCTTTCAATTTGTTTTTCTCGATAGGTTTGGCATTCCGGGTTTTACGTTTTGAAGTTCATCACGTTGCCGACTTTAGTCCTCCGATCTTGAACTCATCCGAGCATCCGAAACCTATTGATGGTTCTTTAACTTTTCCAAAAATTGTCCCGAGGATCGATTTTCGTCCAAGTTTTTTTTGTTTTCTCTTTAATTGTCGACTTAAGCATATATCGGGTTTGTGTTCATCATTTTTCCAGCTTTTAATTCAATTGGTTCTACATTCCAAACATTAGTTCCGTAATTTTGTCTAAGGTTTAGCTTTATGTTGGGCTTGTGATCAAAACCAGAGTATAAAGATGCATATTATTTAGCTAATTTATCCGAAATCGGGTTCTTAAGGATGGAGAACTGGAAAATAGAAAGAAAAAGGGAAGAACAAGAGAGAGAAAGAGTTGAAGGCCGGAAATCGTGGGTTTTGATTTGAAAAATGAAAAATAAAAGAGATGAAACTCGTTTGTGGGCTTAAGGTTCAGCCCGGTTTTCCTAAAAAAGAAAAATGGTGGGCTAGACCGCAATCGCTCAAGTCCAGCCCATTTGCAAGGAAAAAAAAGGGAGGGGGTCGGATCGTTATCAATCCGACTTCGTGGCCCACCCTTCAAAAACCCAAATAAATAAATAAATAAAACAAGAAGGCCGGTTCCATTCAAGCCTTCTCTCAAAAAAAAAAAAAAAAAAAGGAAGAAGAAAGAAAAAAGGGGTAATAAAGAAAATAAAAAAATATAATTAAGGAAGAAAAAATAAAAAAATAATAATAAGAAAGAAAAAGGAAAAAGGGATGGGTAGAAAAAAATAAGTTGTGGGTTAATGGTTTAGGTGTAGGATGATTTTTTTTTATTATTATTATTCATCTATCTATTTTTATTTTACTTTTATTATTATTTTTTTAGCCTATTTATTTTTATTCCTTGTCGTTTTTTTCTTATATTAATTTAGAGTTGATACTTCAATTTTTTTTTCTTTTCTTTAATATGTATGGTTAGAATAAAAATTATAAAAATCTTGACGAAGTCTCCTATCCGATAGGGACCGAAGTCACAAAAAATGCCTAAAAAATTTTAGCGAAGCCTCCTACTTAGTAGGGACCGACGCCATAAAAAAAATTAATAATAAATAAATAAATGAAGTCTCCTATCTAATAGGGACTCGCCATCACCAAAAGGAATATTCAAGAATTTCGACGAAGTCTCCTACTTGATAGGGACGGACATCACCAAAAATCACCTTTTAATTAAGACGTCCTCCGACACGCCGGTTGTGTTAAGGCTTTTTGTGGATCCGATGCTTGAATCAACGTGTCGCCCAACGGAGGGAATCAACTATCATTTCAATATGATGCCACGCTCAAAGTAAAAAAATTTTAGTTTAACTTTGAAAAAAATGGGAGTTTAAAAATTAAAAAATGGTTTGACATGGATTTTTAGGAGATAAATTTAGAACTAAACCATACATAGTACCTTTTTTTGAAAAGGGCCCTTTTAGGTGATTAAATATCTTCCTAAAAACGTAACCAACTCCTTACCTTAGGAATCTCTAAACCAGGTGATGCTTTTAGGTTCCTAGTTCCTTAAATACTAGGTGGCAACTTTAAAACTCGTAAATAATTTTGTAAATAATTAACACTTAGATTTAATTTCTTTGGGGAGTCCCGTCCGACGTCGTGTAGCGATAGAATGGCAACTCCGCTAGGACTAGAGTTAGGCCATAGGTTTAGTTTTTAATTTATCTCCTATATTTATTTTATCATTTTATTTTCTGAATTTTATTTATTTATTTATTTATATTTTTATATTTTTGTCATTTATTTTTTCGTTGCACGTTTATTTTTGAATTAGGTTGTATGCCTTTTCTTTTAATTGTTGCACATACCACGAAGGAAACTCCTAAAAGCTCTAGACTTGAGCTGAACCCCGATAGGAATTAGATAGAGGGATTTGGAGGCAAGTGTGACGAAAGTCTACCGATGCTCTTCCAAACTCTCGTTTAGACCGAAACTCACACTATACATTGAAAATGGTGAAATAACCTTCCCCTAGCTCCTAATGTATAAGGTTAGAGGTTGGATTACCCCACCGGTAATTTAGGCAGTTTAGAGGCTTGAAAAATCTTTAGGACTAGTCAAGCTTTGCTCGAGCAATAGAAAAGCTAGATCCCGTCTATTAGGGTTGACCTAATTAAGACACGAATTCTTATCAAATCGCGTTGTTACTCGATCCTTGGTTTTGTAGGTTATCCTTCATATTAAATCATGGCGAAAAAATCGAAATGAGGTCGAGGATTTTAGGGTCAAATCTAAGTGGGCTCAAAATGAGGAAAGAGATTGTCCGCCCTTAAATTTCGTGTCTAGATTACCGAAAGGGTTAAATTGGGCGACATGATGACCAACACCTGGTCCACTTCTCGGTTGTTGGGAGTTGCTCACTTCCAAGGACCAACTTGATTTCCCGAAGACATATGGTGACATAGATTATCTACTCAAGATCAAGGCCTAGATCGTATGCTTCCAAGCCATGGTAGGCCTTTGGGATCCGGATTATCGTTGCTTCACCTTTGGGAGTGTAGACTCGTCACCTATAATTGAAGAATACGAGGCCCTCCTAGCATTTCCCAAAACATAGGTCGTCTACTTCTACAAGTCCACTCGAACATGCTCCATCAAACTTTGCATGGTTGATTGGAATTAACACTACTTTAGCCAAGAAGCAACTAAACCAAATGGGTAAATCTCAAGGTTGGTTTTGGGACATCCTTCAAGCGGAATTCATGAAGCATTTACAAGATCTTGATAACCAAGTCGGACTGCGAATCTTGGCACTAGCAATATATGGATTGGTGTTATTACCATCGGTCGAGAGCATGATCGACGTTGAGGCGATCAACGTATTTAAAAATGTAGTATCTCCGAAGGTTAATCCCACGGCAGCAATCTTAGCGAAACCCTCTCTTCATTAAATTTCTACCAAAGAAAATGAGATGGGCATTTGAGGTGTTGTGTCCAATTGTTGTTTGTATGGACTCGTGAGCCACGTAGTGACCGGGGAAGCCTCCGGCATTTTCGCACCTCATGGCACTCGCATTCTAAGTTGGAAAATTTTGTTTGTCACGCCTTTAACGAGTTGGGTAAGACAATGTGGGTCAAGTTATTCGTTAATTTAGAGAAGTTAAAATTCTATTCGAGAGCATGATATGGCTTCTTTTAGAGCTACACGACCTTTTGTGGCAATTTTCCTCGGGTGCCATTAATTAGAGCTCATTGCAGCATCGGTTACTCTTCGAACATGTTTCTAAGGTATTTGGGATTCAAGCAATTCATTCCAAGGACGATTGGTTTAAATGAGTATTATAAGGATCCGAGGGTCTCTAACAAATTTTTAGAGGGAGCTAGGACTCGTTTAGAGAAATAGAGGGGTTGTCACTCCCGAAAGAAGAGTGGATGGAAGAACCTCACTCGGATACCTAAAATGACAAAGCACTAGAGGGAAGGGATATCGTGTGCCACCATTTGAGGGCCCATCTTGAATGATGAATGAGACAATTGAGGATGTTCGTCAAGAAGTGAATGCCCAACATGAGATACTCGACGAGGGCCCGAATACTCGAGTGGTTGAATTAATTCAAAAGAAGAGGAAGTTAGAGGAAATTCTAGATACTAAAGATCATACAATGAAAGCTTTAGAGGAAGAAAATAAAAAACTTCGTAGTCAACTCCAACCGACAAAGGGAGTTGTTGATAAGCTTAGAGATGAGAAAGATAGCCTCGAGGAATTTAGAGATACGGTACGAGCGCGAGATGGCTAACCAATTAGATGTAATACGCCATTTAAGTACTCATGTTGAGCAATTAAAAGGGAAATATAAGGTCAACCAAAAACGAATGACCGGATATAGAGAGGAGCACGCCATGGCTATGCGAACAATGATAAAGGAAAGGGATGTTTTGAGAAAGGAAGATGTTGAGTGGGAAAGTGGGACCATGAAGTATCATTTACAAGCTCGAATGCTAAAGATTATGCTTTGGAAATGCGAAACACTATAGAGCTCTTAGTTGATGGCATACGCCCGTAAGATGAAGCAGTTCAACTATTTTATGAGAAGCTCCAAAGGCTCATAAATGGCATGATTTCCTATTAAGGCTTGAGGCCGTGGTCAAACTTAGAATAGGATTTCCAATGTAATAAGATTTTTCTTTCATTGTAATGTTTCTTTAAATCACATTTAGAATGTGATAAAAATTTGGATTGCAATAAAATTGTTATTTCGTTTCTATTTCGCTTTTTATGTGTTGTCAATGAAATGGTTTCATCATGCCAAGATCAAGTCACGATTGAAATTTAGGCAATTCATATCTCCCTAATCGCTCAAGTATCTATGGGGTAATTTTGCCCTCGGTGAGTATTAACTTGATCCGATCCGTCCCCGATAAGATTCCGTCATGATTTAATATGCAACAAATAAAAGAAAGGTATTCAACCCAATTCAAAAGCATGCATTTACATCTAGTATTTATTTGTATATATGTTTTTTATGTTCATTTCTATCGGGAATTAAACATAGACCGCTCCGTTCATTCCCCTCCGTACGTCTACAACACTTGACTTCGGGCTCGCCAAATGGAGAATGAAGAAAGACCACGATAATAGCTAATTAACCAGCAAGAGTTTAACTCGCCGAAAGAAAGTGTGGCTTGAATGACATCTCCGTTAGAGCAAGCATGAAGAGGGAGAGGTAGCTTGAATCAAAGACAACCCGAAGTACCGTATGCTTGTTCCATTACCTCATCGGTTGGGGCCTTCCAATCACGTAACTTTTCATGCCGAAGACTCACATCCTATTGGGACATTTGCTTATCCCATGGATCCACGATTCCCGTAAATGCCTCCAGCAGATCCTACGAAGAGAAAACTCATGGTCCTAGTGGTAGTTGAAGACCTAAGTATGGATAGATCGGCACTAAAAGAACACCTAAGATCGATAGAGGGGAGGACGCCTACGATCTAATTAGGCCCTCCGAAATGTGTTTGGTGCCAATGTAGTGATTCTAAAAAAGTTTAAGGTATCGATTTTCACAAGTACACTCGTAACTTAGTGTCTCATGACTCACCCGAGGGTTTACTATAGCAAAATGACGAAGTGGTTCACGATGAAAAGTCGTTAATCCATTTCTTTCATGAGAGCTTGGGAGGCTCATCTTTGAGTTGGTACATGAGGTTAGAGGGATCAAATATCCGAAGTTGAAAGGATCTAGCTTATACTTTGCTCAAACAAGTATCGGTTTAACATGGAGGTAGCACTCGAATAGATTAAATCTTCAAGGAATGGAGAAAGGGCCAAGAGAAACGGTTAAAGAATATGCACAAAGGCGATGCGAGGTGATCGCTCGATTCATCCACCATTGCCCGAATCCGAATTGATCTCAATTTTCTCAAATACATTCAAAGCACCATACTTTGAATATCCGATTGGGAACGCCTCAACCAACTTTATTGATGTAGTGGTCATTGCTTGAGAGAGTTGAACTAGCTATCAAGGCTGAAAATATCTCCGAAGGGACGGAGAAGAGAGCAAATATAGGGGTAAGAAAAAGAGAAGGGGAAGTTCACCAAGTTGGCTCGCATGGGCCTAGAAGTAGTTGGAACAATTCAAAGCCATACACCCACCAAAGCCCATATCAAGTACAACCAATACCCTACACCTAAACACTTTACCAAATACATCCCATAGCCGCTACCTTCATGCAGCTCAAACAAGACCACCAATGTCAAACCAAACATGTTTACCTTACCAACCAAACCCATCACCCCAATACAATCAAACTATGCCCACTTATTAAAATAACTAATTCCCTTGCTCGATCGGACCACCCCGGGTCCATCAAACTACAATCAAACACCACAAAACTAGTCCACCCGTAACAATAACTATAACGAGAGAAGACTACGAACCATTATCACCTCTCTCGTTCTCTTTGAAAGAATTGTTCCATCATCCGATCAATGTTGGTCATGTGGTTCCTATTCTCGCCGAGCTTGTACGACCTCCTTTCCCATCCTCGTATAAAGATAATGAACAATGTGAGTACCATAGTGGTTTTTTGGGTTTTTTGGGTTGAGCATTCTTCATGTTCTTTAATTATAAGCACGAGTTCATCTACGGTTAGGCTCGTAGCTAAATCGTTCTTGGTTATTCCGAGTTTGGTTTCAATCCTCATGGGATTTCTAGTTCAAATATACGAGTTTTGGAAGCTTAATTTTGTTTTTTCATGGCTTCCCTTTCAATTTGTTTTTTTGGGCGGGTTTGGTGTTCGGGTTTTACGTTTGGAAGTTCGTCACGCTGCTGACTTTAGTCCTCCGATCTTGAACTCGTTTGAGCATCCAAAACCCATTGACGGTTCCTTAACTTCTTCAAAATTATCCCGAAGATTGATTTCCGTCCAAGTTTTTTTGTTTTCTCTTCAATTGTCGGCTTAAGCATATATCGGTTTGTGTTCATCTTTTTTCCAGTTTTTAATTCAATTGCTTCTACATTCCAAACATTATTTCTATAATTTTATCTAAGGTTTAGCTTTATGTTGGGCTTATGATCGAAACCGGAGTATAAATATGCATGTTATTTAGCTAATTTATCCGAAATTGGGTTCTTAAGGATGGAGAAACTGGAAAATAGAAAGAAAAAGGGAAGAACAAGAGAGAGAAAGAGTTGAAGGCTGGAAATCGTGGGTTTTGATATGAAAAATGGAAAATAAAAGAGATGAAACTTGTTTGTGGGCTTAAGGTTCAACCTCGGTTTTCCCGAAAAAGAAAAATGGTGGGTTGGATTGCAATCGATCCGGTCTAACCCGTTTGCAAGAAAAAAAAAGAGGGAGGGGGCGGATCGTTATCGGTCCGGCCTCGTGGCCCATCCTTTAAAAACCCAAAAATAAATAAATAAAACGAGAAGGTCGGTTTCATTCCGACCTTCTCTAAAAAAAAAAAAGGGAAGAAGAAAGAAAAGGGGTAATAAAGAAAATAAAAAAATAGAATTAGGGAAGAAAAAATAAAAAAATGATAATAAGAAAGAAAAAGGAAAAAGGGATGGGTACAAAAAAAATGAGTTGTGGGTTAATGGTTTAGGTACGGGATGATTTCTTTTTATTATTATTATTATTGATCTATCTTTTTTTTTTTTACTTTTATTATTTATTTTTTTAGCCTATTTATTTTTATTCCTTGTCGTTTTTTTTCTTATATTAATTTAGAGTTGATACTTCAATTTTGTTTTTTCTTTTCTTTAATATGTATGGTTAGAAAAAAAATTATAAAAATCTTGACGAAGTCTCCTATCCGATAGGGACCGACATTACAAAAAATACCTAAAAAAATTTGACGAAGCCTCCTACTTAGTAGGGACCGACGCCACAAAAAAAATATAATAAATAAATTAATTAACGAAGTCTCCTATTTAATAGGGACCGACGTCACCAAAAGGAATATTCAAGATTTTCGACAAAGTCTCTTACTTGATAGGAATTGACGTCACCAAAAATCACCTTTTAATTAACACGCCCTCCGACAAGTCGATTGTGTTAAGGCTTTTAGTGGATCCGATGTTTGAACCGACGTGTCGTCCGACGAAGGGGATCGACGATCGTTTCAATACGATACCACGCTCAAAGTAAAAAAAATTTAGTTTAACTTTGAAAGAAATGGGAGTTTAAAAATTAGAAAATGGTTTGATATGGATTTTTAGGAGATGAATTTAGAACTAAACTATGTATGGTACCTTTTTTCGAAAAGAGCACTTTTAGGTGATTAAATATCTTTCTAAAAGCGTAACTAACTCCTTACCTTAGGAATCTCCGAACTAGTGTTACTTTTAGGTTCCTAGTTCCTTAAATACTAGGTGGCGACTCCAAAACTCGTAAATAATTTTATAAATAATTAACACTTAGATTTAATTTCTTTGGAGAGTCTCGTCCGATGTCGTATAGCGACATTAGTCATGTACTTTCCTCTTTTTGTCCAAATTATGACAAAACTTTGGTTAATTCAGAAAAAAAAAAGAGAGAATTTTTTAAATCCTATATAACACCAAAATATAGTAAATTCTCGCAAATGTTTGCCAATGCACATAATTTCACTTTATCTATTTTAACCGCCCATCATATCATAATAAAACTTTTAAATTGACGAATTGGAACTTAATTGGTAATAGTGTTTTGATTTCTTGCAAGAAGTTTCAAGTTTGATTTTTTTTTCTTTTCATATAAAAAGATTCGACCAAAAAAAAATTGTGAAAAAAAGGGACAAACTTATTAGTTAAGACGAAAGAGTTTATTCAAATTTGTGCATGTTGAAGACAAGTATAAATTATATTTTGGGACTTCACCTATCAGCTTAAGGTTTCGGGTGAGATGATCCTTTGATATGGTATAAGAGCTTGGTTGACCAAGAGGTCCCGAGTTCAAGTCTCATCATCCTCAATTTCTCAAGTATTAAGCATAAGGCAATGTAAACTCCGTGCAAGTTTCAAGCCCAAATGTGAGGCCTTCACTTGAGAGGGTGTGTTGGAGACTAATATAAATTATATTTTCGGGCTTCACCTATCCACTTAAGCTTTTTGGTGAGAAGGTCCTTTAATAGTGTAACAATACAAATTTGAAAGCGATTTATAAAAATTGGAATTATGAATATTTATTGAGGGCTTTAGCCTCTAAAAGTGTAAGTCGATCATATTTTATCCGAATTAATTTTAAAAAAAAGTACTTTCCAAAATTAATTTTTATTAGTGAATGGAGCTTTAATTACCATAAAAATAATTCACATTTGTTTTTAAATTTATTTTTTAAACTTTTCATGTACTTTGGATTTGAAAACTATTTTAAATATTATTATTTTTGTAATTAGTTTATTTTGTAGTTTTTGAATGGAATTGCCATCCGTGATTTATAAAATGATTTTGAGAATGAAGTTGTGCTTGTGAACAAAAAATACAGGTTCATTTAATAGGTTCTACTTAGATTTTTTTTTTAAAAAAAATCATGTTAATTTAATAAGATGGGTCGTATAATTTGGATAATAAAATTATCTTTTCTATTTTAACGGTAACGATATTTTCGATCTAGCTTATACGTCAATCCAAATTATGTCTTTCTCTAGACAATTTGAAAAACAAATCCCTCACATTAATCTAGTCCATTCGAAAAAATTTAATAAATTCTTAAATCCCCAAATATATTTTTCTTTATTAATTAAGTTCTCCAATTAATAATTTCATCAATTAGATCCCCTATTTATATATCTTTTCTCTATCACGTCCTTCTATTTAAACAATTGAAGGCAAAGTTAAATAGAGGATGTTCTAGTCATGTGGTTTCTAATTGATCCTAATTCTCTCAAGCCTTAGGCTATATTTGTTTGGAGGAAAATAAGTTTTAGAAATTTTTTTTTCTCATCTTTCAATGTTTGTTTCACATTTAGAAAAAAAAAGTCAACGACAAATGATTTTTATTCAATGAAAAATGATAGAGTATTTTTAAGAAAATGTTTTCTCGAGTTAAAAAAAAGAAAAACATTTTTCTTTTCACGAGTTATCTCGCTCTTGCGTTACTTACCTTTCTCTCTCGATATATTTTAACAATTTTTTTCTCTACCTTCTTTTTATTTAAAATATATCAAATTAATTTTTAATTATTCATTATCAATTATTTTTAATTATTTAATTATTTTTTCTCTATTTCTACTAACATTTGATTTTTTCATTTATAAATACATTAAATATTCTTAAAAACTATTTTTACACCCGAAAATTATTTTTATAATAAATATTTTAATAATTTATCTCTATTTTTTACTATTATCTCAAACACCACCTAAACTATATTTAAATGATTGAAAATGATTATTAAAAATTGTAATCATTTGTAAAAAAAATTAAAATTAATTAATTCATTAATAACTATATTATTTTTTCAACATTATTCATTTACAACTAAATCAATAATTTTTAATTTTAATCAGTTATAAAATTTCATTGATAATTGTAGTGAATAATTAGTTACAAATTATTCCACTATTAATCTTTTGAAACTAAATGACGAATTATCTACAAATGATAACTAATAATTTGTAAACTATTTTTTAGACTAAATTATTAGTTCAGCTTTTCCAAAAAAAAAATTCTTAATTAAGTTACAAAAATAACAATGTTAGGAATACTTATAAATTTTTTTTTTTACTAAATGTGAATATTATCTTGATTTTGTCTTAAGTAATTTTGATGAATTGGTTTGATAGTTAAAAAAGTACATTTTATTTTTTGAATTTAAATTTTAGAGTCGAGTGTTTATGAAAATTTATTAATTTTTTTTAAATGTATCTTATATTATGAAATTGTGAATATGCTTTTTTAAAGTTTGTTCAAAATTCGTTGATATAACAATCACATACTTGTTTTTGTATTTTAATTTTTTGTATCAAACAAATAGAATATATTTTTCATCAGCTTTTTCATATAATTGTCAAATGGTAGAAAGTATTTTTTTTAAAAATAATTTTCTGAAAATAACTTTTTCAGGAATTGATTTTCTTATAAAAATTGTTTTCCGGAGCCTTAAGTACAAAAATATCCAAAACAACAGTAAATTAGGACATCAAAACAATTTAAAAGAGGTTTTTGTAATTCATATTGATTTCCAAGGCACTTTCCACGCGTCAAAACAGTAGAAATCAAATCATTTGCAAGAAAACAAAAATTAGAAGGAAAAAAAAAGAAATAAAGAAATAATATCCTCACATGTGATTTGGTTTTGGTAAGTCAAGGCCATGCCATTCCAAGAACAGCCAAAAAGATAACAGCTATTAAATGCATATTTTGTTTTCTTCTATGCACTAGGCAATTAAAAAACATACCGAAGATGGACAATATATTATGGTCCCATGTTTATAGGCCCACTAGGGAAAGGGCTGCCCCAAAAAATATTAAAAAGTGTCTGAAGATCTGTGTTCCTCCGGCCAAGTATGCTCAGATTTGGTTACAGGTTGAAAGGGACATAATTGCTACAATAATTCAATTTTAATGGCGACAAAAAAGAATGCATGATGATTTGTTTATAACCTTTTCTCCTATGATCTCATCGATGATTATTGATTAAATTAGTGATAATAAAAAAATAGAGAAAAGAAAGTTCATAATCAAATAAATCATACAATTTACAAAAAATTATATGAATTATTGATGAAAATTGAATGATTGGTTAAGTGTAGCAAATAAATTCCATACTCAATTTTTTTTTTAAAAAAAAAATCTATGATTTGTGTAATATTTTTATGTGGTCTCAAGCTTACTGAAATCCGTGGAGTTCAAATTTCTAACAAGGTTGGTAGGAATCCCAAATCATATCGTCTGCAAATTCCTATGATTCAAATAAATTATTGTAGTGCACAGGAATTGACGCTGGCCATGTGATCTTGTCCAATAATTTAGGATTCTTACTGTGCTTAATTATGGGAATATGCTGCTGATCCCTTTGAACAACTAGCTTCAATAATCAAACATATATATAGTAGTAACAAGATGCAGGCCCATTTGGGTTGTCTTTCTTGCATGATTCTAGGCATCAGCTTTAAGATTGTCCTTAGCTTCTGAAATCGATCTGCCATTTTAGCCAACTTTTCAATTGCCATATCACTGAGAGCTTGTTGAAGAGAGATTGGCTCACTGTATCAAATAACCACCTCAACTTAAAAGTTAACAAAGTAGGAACTTTATGTGCAAATAAAATATATATTAAAAACCTATATCTAAACTGTTAACATACTAGCCAAAAAGAAAAGAAAGAAAAAAAGAGAGAGAACTAAGAAGATGAAAGATTGTCATCATTAATGTTAGAGAGTAATATAAAACATATTCTAAGAGATCATCAAATATCTTAACCTCGAAAGCTATTATGATTATCAATGTTAGGGAGTCATATAAAGCCACTTGTTAGACGGTAACATAAATCATATTTTAAAAATCATTGAATAACATAACTCCTAAAGCTTAAGGAGTAAGAATTTCTTCTACTCTTATAACTTGACACTTAATCTCTTCGCAATTGATGTGAGATAACTCAATAATCTTCTTATTCATATATCGAGCCCTAAGTTACCTATTTCTTATCACCTTGTGTGGTGTTAATACACAAGAAATTGTTTAATTTTAACTATGTTACCTCTTTTGGGAGCTATTGAACCTTTTCAATTCGAAAAGCTTAAGTTGTTAAACCAAAATTTAGAATATGATATACGCTACTCTTTAATATCATTCATGAGGTTTTACTTTACGAGGTTAAATTTTTAGATTAAAATAGTTTTTTAATATGATATTAAAGTCTTGATGATTAAACCATCATGAATTCAAATCTCATAATTCTCATTTTTTTTAATTAAAAATATAATAGTACAATATAACGTGAGTCCGTATAAATTTCAAATTTAAAAAAAATATTCTAAAGAAATATGTTACAAAATGATATAAATCATATTTTAAAATTTTATATAATGAATTAAATTTTTTAATTAGATGATACTTTGATAAACTGTGTTTATTTTTTAAGAGAAACAAGAGAAAGGAGAGATGTTATTATTCTACTAACTTTCTTAGTTGATTTTTTCCTTCTTTCAATAAAATCTCCATTACAAACAAACTAGCAATTCCAATTATTTGGATTCGGAAATAAAAAAGTTTGTCGGAATCACGTACGGTCTGAGAAAAAAGGACCAAAAAAAAAAAAAGGACAACAATATGTCATAATTCACGTGGCAGGGAAGGCCGATCCTAGCTGTTTCTGTAGCAATGACGGTTGAGGCAGCTTTTGACTTACAAGTGCACCCTTTTCCCCTTCTTTTTTTCTCCTATAAAAAATTTATCAAATAGTTTAATGACGATGACCAATCAAACATGTTATTCATGTGCTTCCACCAATAGCAAAAATCGCATGAGAGAAAAATTGCAGGAAAAATCGTGTGGACGTTTTACTGTGTTAGAATTTCAGTTGCATGAGTGCGCCGTCCCCGTTTAGTCTTTTAGCTCCTTTTAGCAACTGACTTTCAAACTAGGGCTTCCTTCATCTTTGCCATCATCTCTTGTTCCTTTCAATCTTCATCTTTCAATACGTAAGTACTGTCACAGTGTCTTCAAGCTGGTTTAAACATGGGAAATGACCACTTTCCTTTTTTGTTACTTTCATGTCTCTTAAAAGTACTAACTGTCCTCCGCCAGCCAAATAACACTTATAGTACTGGAAAATGACCACTTTCCTTTTTTGCTACTTTCACAACTCCTAAAAGTACTAACTGTACTCCGCCAACCAAATAACAGTTATAGTACTATCCAATTCATAGATATAGGACTATCCAATTCAAGATAAAGATCGTGTATTCAGCTATTTTTTTTTAATAAAATAAGTATTGAGTCTTAGTAATTTTTTTTTTAATGATTATATAATAGAAAATAACTATTTTTCATTGTATGTGTAGTCCAAAAACTTATGGACCTCTAAGGAATAAAAAAAATTACCATGAGTTCGTTGTGAGTGCACTTTTAATACTTTATTTTGAATAAAAAATGAAAAAAAAATATATATTTAAATATAAGACGGATTCATATCTCAATAGTATAAACTTTTAGAGAAATAATGTCTATTATTTTATGTAATTTTTATACATACAAGGATCTATTACAAACAACTTCTTAACAATCCACTCGTATAAATTATGTGAGATCTACTGCTTTTTTAATGAACGTAAACTTTAATTTAAGTTTATGGATTGAAAAGATTATTTTGAGCAAAAAAATAAAAATAAAAATCTCGCCGCATAAATATGTTAGTCAAGGATGTTAATTAGCCAAAAATTATTGTGACATCTTGTGAAAGTTACTGCAGGATTTGGGAGTAGATTTGTTCAGAAAATAATAACTCCACACTTGCACAAAAAGAAATTGCAATCTGAAAGAAATATATATATAAATATTTTTTTCTTTAACTAGCTTCTGGATGGTTCCTCGTCGTTTCTTTAACTGTGAAAGATGCTTTGTGAATTGTCATGGACTGGTGCAACTCGTGGTTCAAGAGCTAGCACGTATCACAAATTTGGTTTGACTCACGTGAAGTGGTGCTTTTTACCCTTAAATCATTGTTATTTTTAACTTTATTATACAGAAAACAGTGATTACCTCATAGCATTACTGTCTTTAATCATTATTAATCAGACATGATCAAGAGTTTAATTTTTTTTTCTACTGGTTTTAGGTATAAAACAAAATATAGTGAGATATCCTTAACATGTGGGGAGATAATTAAGAAGTAACAGACAGAATTTATGATTTTCATGATCTTTGAGCAAAAGATTTGAATCGAAATAAGATTCCTTTTTTCTAATAAAATACTATAAGATTCTTTTGATTTTGATTTTTCCTTTATGGAATAACTTAAACATACATGTTATTCATCAATAGAAAAGACTTGTAAGTTGTTACTGATCGAGGTCTAAAATAAATTATCTCATCAGTTCCATTTGCAATTATAAATGTTTATTAATCAGTTGTCATCAATTGAAAAAATAATTCTCGAAAAGAGTTCTTGGTAGTATTCAATAATGCAAATTGGAATATGAGTTCGAAACTAAGATTTACAGATCTAGTGTCAAAGGACAAAGGGTTGAAAATTTACACATATTTATTATTACTATGTATTTAACTAGAAGAGAGTGGAGATGATGTAATTTGAACTCGTGACCATTTATTATTAAAGATATGATATTATATCAAATAATTATTTCAAATCAAAATCTTAATTAGTTTATTGAGTGAAAGGGGTGGGATATAATTTATATTATTTTTTAAATAAAAAAAAATTCATTCTATCATACCATTGTGCTAAGAACTACTTAAACTACAAGTCTACAAGTTCAGAGAATGTTTGGTATTATTTTCGTTTTTTTACATTATCAAATTTGAAAATATAAAAAAGAAAATTATTTTTTTTGGAAACGTAAAAAATCAATCAAAATAGTTTTTTTCAAAAATTGTAAATAGTTATTATTATTATTATTTTTTTTTGCAATAAATAATTCAAAACAATCAAGTTTTTTTTTATTATTATTGTTATCAATGTTTTAAAAATAACAAATGATACGAAAAGAAATCTTAAATTGTTAGATAAAATTCCACAAATAGCTTTATGTTATTTTCCTAACACACCATAATGTCACCATAATTAAACGTCAGAAATGAAATAAATAAAATAGTACAAGCTCATGTTAAATGGTAAACGTTGAGTTTGAACCTTTGGTGATGGTTATTTATTTTATTTTATTTATTTATTTTCCTTTTTTTGAACTAATGAACTTATAGAACTTCAACTAAAAACGTATGTTCTAAAACATAGATTTATGATATATAGTGTTCCATGATTCATCATATTCTTAAAAAATAAGATATGAAAAGCTTTAAACCTAAAATCTCATAAATATTAAAATAATTTTTTTATTATCCAACCACCTATTGCGATCACTCAATATTAAGTTATAAATTTTTTTTTATATTACATGTCGTAATTTTCTGTACATATATTAATATTTTTGTATTATAAAGTACTATAATTTTTTATTTTTTATTTTTTCAGCTCATATACCTAAGGCTTTTAACAAAATTAATTTGTTAGGATTTAAAGCCGTGACCTCTTATTACAAGAAACTACTACTACTGAATTATAGAATCTTTAATTACTGTAACTTTTTTTATATCGTATAGAACTTATACAATATGATAATGTTGTAAAGAGTACACTATTATAAATGTATCTTTATATTTTTTATTATTTATTTTTCATTTGCAGGTTGATCAACTGTAGATTAACAACACCAAATAAAGAAGAAACATGTGGTAATACATTTAGATTAAAATTTTCAGTCAATTCTAGTCATAGACACCACATAACCAAATGTAAATCAAATCATATCAGATCTATTGACATTTTAATTAATTTTCTTTTTAAATGGTTTGGTGCGTCACGTGGTACTCCATATCAAGGAAATTGTTTATTTCCACGAAGCTAAATTGGACAGAAAAGGCTCTCTTATTTCCATATAGTGATTAAAAATAAAAAATAAATAAAGGGATTAGTGGATCTAGTTTTGTTTTGTTTTGTTTTGTTTTGTTTTTTGTTTTTTTTTTTTTTAAGGGATCCTGTTGAACCCTCCAAAAGATAAAATATATTATATGAGCGTAGAAAAGTAACCAAGAAAAACGTTAGCAAGAACACTGTGGCAGCGTGAAATCTAGCGTGGAACACGTTTTTTACAGACTTGCGGGTGGGTGGTATAAATAGCTAGCTAGCTGCAGAATCAAAGACATACGAGGTGCAAAGAAATTGGAGTTTTTGAGAGGCACAGCCACAGAGGAAGAGAGAGAGAGAGAGAGAGAGTACTGTGAGAATGGTGAGAACTCCTTGCTGTGATAAAACTGGACTAAAGAAGGGTGCATGGACACCAGAAGAAGATAGGAAGCTAATGGCTTATGTTACTAGATATGGCTGTTGGAATTGGAGACAACTTCCCAAGTATGCAGGTATGTGATAGTATTAATGATTATAATACTTTTCTTATTTTCCTCCTCATTCTGACAATCAAAAAAAACTCCAAATATTCTACATGTTCTGATGCATTTGAGAGCCATACTTTTTCGAAATGAGAGCTCGATCAGAAACTGAAGATTAAAAAAAAAAAAAAAAAAAAAAACTTTGTGGAAGAATTGAATCTGATCGATCTATTTATCACCTGAGATTCAGCATTTATATACAAATTCAACTAGGGTCTCCATTTTACTTTGAATTTCTTTCATTACAATTTGGAGCAGCCAAAGTGTAGAGCCAAGATTTCTTTAGCAGATGCATTCAACTTGGTTTGACTTGAAGTAGTGTTGAATGGTATTGAATTGATCACAATCAATCCATTGATCACATTTGCTTAATTTCATTTCAGGTCTACAGAGGTGTGGCAAAAGTTGTAGATTGCGATGGCTGAATTACCTGAGACCAAATATCAAGAGAGGGAATTACACTAAAGAAGAAGAGGAAACCATCATTAACTTGCATGAAACATTGGGAAACAGGTACTGATTGATTCTATTAAGACAAAATCATTGCTTTCAGACTAAAAAAGGCAAAAGAAAAGGACAAGAAAAAATACAGTATCACATGAAACTTTCTAATTACGCACATATTGATGCATCACAATCATTCAGTTTGTACAGGAATTTTATCTAAAGTACATGTATGTGAGAGTTCATAGGATCATATGAATGTTACATGGTAATTAGCATAATTAAACAACATGTTAAAAAAATTTCCTTAACTTTAGACTAGTTAATAATAATGTATCATTCTTTATTCTCAAACTACAAGGGTTAAATTAATGTCATGTTCCTTAATATTTAGAAAAAACACTACGTACGTATTCTCTTATTATTAAACTCCTTTAAATTATATTATTTTAGTTAACATTATTTTTTGGGCGTCACAAGGTGAACGCACATGCTTATTTTGTATCCATTCTAGCTGTTGGATTTCTTGGAAACGGGAGTCACCATTTCCCTTGTTTTGGTACTTTAAAAATTACACTACGTTCTGCCAAAGGTATCAAAATCTTAATATTTTTCTTTTATATCAAAGTTAAAGTATTTAATCTTGTTTGACGTACAAGTGGATTCAAAAATATTTTAGAAAAGTATTTTTTGTTCATGTAAAAGTAAAAAAACGTAAGTTTCAGATAACTGCCATGTCTCTCTTTTGTTACATGGCTTGACATTATTTGCATTACTATGTCTGTTCATATCCAGATGGTCTGCTATTGCTGCCCAGTTACCAGGGAGAACTGACAATGAGATAAAGAACCATTGGCACACAAATCTGAAGAAACGCTTGAAAAAAAAATCAGGGGAAGCAAAAGAAACGTCCTCAGACGATGATCTGTCTCAAAATGACAAGGGCCAAGAGAAAGACACAGAAGAAACAGGCATTAATACACAAAATGCTGCTACGATCCCTGAAATAATTGAAAGCCCCACAAGTGCATTGTCTCCTCAAGCTTCGTCTAGTGATTTTTCAACCACTGACAACACAACAGCAACAAACATGGACCTCATTTCTGACGACGATTTCGCTTTCTTGGAAGCATATGAGCCCCCCAGTGGAAATTTCTGGACCGAACCATTCTTGTCTGACGATTATTTCATGCCAAATGATTTTTTGGCACCCTCAGTGGACCCTGATTCCCCATTTTTCGATGGAGAAATTTTAAGCCCGTTTGCTTTTATCAGTATGGAGGATTGTAACTTATACTAAAACTGATTAAATAATGTACACATAACTTGATTATTTATGATCTCTATGTCACTCCTAGTGAAAGTTTTTCCACGATCGGCACAAGCTAGATGATTTTTTTTTTTGTACGGCACGCACCCCATGCCATGATGCATGGAAGCTATTTGACGGGAAAAAGTGCATGAAAGCGACTGATATGCAAGGGCATTGTACAGCGATGTTTACTCTCTCTTCTAGATGGAAAAAAAGAAAAACATTTGCCCATTCCTCAGCTTGATTCTGCTTGGTTGGTATCTTTTCTGGCATATTTCATGTTTTGACATTCTAGTGCTTTTATATGATTTTGATTTGTGGGGACTTGGGACACCCAACTGCAGATCCTTCGGCTAAAAAAATGAGACCTTTTTTAACATCACCGAACAGCAAAATTATAAGATGCATTTGAGATTTTTCAAGTACTAGAAACTAATATAAAATTATCTATGAAGATTCGTTTAATTGTTTGAGTTTTCAAATCATGTGAAACTCTGACAATCAAATTAATGAACAACAATCAAACAAATGAATTTTTTATTAAAACGAAATAATCTATTGTCATTTTTATTTTTCTCTGAATAAATTATTATAAAAAAAAAAACACGTCGCTATTAGCTATTAGCTTTCTTTTAGATCTACTTATCATACAGTTAAATTAGTTTTAGTAGTTAGCAAGTCAGTTACAATCAATTTCGTTCTTTTCTTTAACTTTGTATATATAGCTTAGGAGAATAGGAGATTGTGACTTCTGTAACAACTTTTTCATATAAAGAGAATTCAATCTTTACTTCTCCTCCAATTTCATTTTCAATTCTTCTCTCCAACTCAAACACAAATAATGGCAATGATTAACAAAACCCATTGTCAGTTGCACTATATATTCATGATCACCATTTTTTTAGATGTTTAAAATGGAAGGAACAGCCACCCAACCCTGATTTATTCAAGGAAAAAGACATCTGAAAAAGTATGTAAAACATCTGAAAAGAGTAAGAATTGCACACGCAAATCATTCCACTAGAAAGGCAAGAGAAGGAACAGATAGCCACCCAACCCCGATTAGAATGATGCCAAATTAAATAGCATCTATATATAATCCTATCATCAACCACTTCCAGCTTGGACCCAATAACACATAGCAAATCACGCTTATTAATGCTAACAAACATTCTCAAATTCTTTCTTTTATCTCTACCACAAGCCGCACATCTTGGAAAAAAAAATAATACAAATTCTCACAGTTTAGAAGAACTAGTAATGGAAAAAGTAGCCGTTGGTTAATGTATTTCCAACGATCAATTTAATTTAGCTCTGTTATTTTGAAAACTCTTCCTCCTACAGCTCTTTCCCCGCCTACATGTCTTGACTTCAATTCATCGAAATCTTTCATCAATCTATAAATTGAGCGTGATAGTACGATTCATTTTCTCATTGTTATATGATAGGAAGAAATTTATATATGTATGTGATTTATAAAAAAAAATTTCTTGTATTAAAAAACCTTGATTTGAAAAGTTTAAAGATCTCTATTTTTTTTTTTTAATGTATGAAAAGACTAGATGTTACCTAGAAGATAATAATTAATCAAAACTGTTTTTTTTTTCATCTTTTTCTTTCGTATCAGATGTTAAAAAAATAATTTATTACATATTAATTTGATATTAATAAATTATTGTATTTCAAAAAAAAAAAAAAAAAAAAACTAAACAACAAATGTTGAGTTCATCAATTTTTTATTGGTTTCTCTTTCTTCAAACGAACATCTGGTCACTCTTCATCAATAATATATATTTTTGTATTTGTTGCTTGTTGTATAATGGTCTGTCCCATTCATGTGAATCTATTGTTGTTTCTTTTGTCATGTGATTTAAAGATTTTGTCTTATAATTTCTATACTTTTTTAAACAATTGTAATTAGTTTTTATACTTATTTTTATTTGTATTATTTATGTATATTTTTTAAAAAAATTAATAAAATAAGAATATTTTTTTAATATTTTTTTCGATATCATATCTCAAGCATATTGTATTCTAAAATTTCTAGAATTGAAATATTAGGAAGGATCATACACTAATGCCTTAATGCACATGTATAGGTTCTTTTAACTCAATCTGATTTTTGGTAAAAAAAATAAAATATATAGTTAATATAAATGGATAAATTTTATGTAAATACTACCTGTATATAAAAAGTATATAAATTTTATTACGGGATCGAACATGACATGGACATCTTACAATTACCTTAAGGTTTGTTTGAGACTCGTTAGAGACTATTATAAATTATATTATGAGATCTCACCTATAAGCTTAAGCTTTTAGGTGAGATGTTGGGTATGAGAAATATTTTTAGAACGTTAGGTCAAGTGATTATGAGGCTTAAAGAAAGAGAATATATGATAGTAAATAAAAAAAAATCTTAATTTTGATAAAATTTGTGAAAAAAATCAAAATTTCATAGTTTATCCACCACCACTAAAATTAATAAGATTAATTTTGACTATCATAGTTTATTAATTAATTTTGACATTAATTAATAAGATTTTATCGTTACACACCATCTTTTGAATAAAACAATAAGATTTGGTCATTTTACATTAATAATTACATTTTTGTTACATACATTGGTAATTGATATTTGTTTTGGAAGATCTAAAAAGGGAAAGAAATAAATTAAAAATCATTACATGGAATCTTATTTTTATTGAATATTCAAAATATAAAGATAAAATAGGAAAATTCATAAGGAAAAAAAAACATTTAGGGAAAAGACTTAAATACCCTATCGCTAGAGTGTGCATGTGTTAAGAATTTGTCATTAGTTTTCTTTTATTTTCATGATGCTAAACCATCAAATTTTAAATTAATCTCATATAGATGATAATTATTGTGCGGATATTACCAAACCTAGAAGGAGAAGGTTCTCCGTTTCTTAGGACTTAAATTAATTACTACCTTGTTAATTACCTTACATTGGATTTGTGTGATAAATTAATTTGTGTGGATTGTGGTGGATGATCTATTTGAATTACATATGTTGTGATGCGGTATTGTTTTGTTTTTCTTCAATTTCTTTCTTGATTTGAAGTGTTAAGTTATTCTAACCGGTATTGCTGTTGATTTCCCAATTGCCATTGAATTCGGTTTCTGATAATAAGTCAAATTTGACATGGAAAATAAAAATACACAGAATTTGTTCAGCTGTATGGGAACCCGAAGTAGGCCAATTCATTGAATGATTGGAGAAGGTGCATGCATGGAATCTGCAATGAATACCAATATATATATTAGATTAATTGAATAAGAAAGTTGTCCGCTGTTAGTCCACAAGTTTATAACGCTGAGACCTATAAGTGACCACAATAAAATTTACAAGAAGATGAAAAATAAAGACTATTCTTAATTAAGGTATTTGCAACTGCACTCTCTTCTCGAGGAATAGCAATACTGTATTTCCAATGGAAGCGCTAATTAATCCTGAATTCACTTTTGATTGACAAATATAAGCAAAACCCTTCTTTCTTGTCTTTCTGGGTGTCTGTAGAAACACAATCAGCCGATCAGTCTCGAACTCCATTTCACATTGTTTTATTTTGTTCAAGTTGTTCTTGTGAGTTTCTATTAATTTATGGGAAAAAAATTCATGAACTGGGATTTCCAGTGGTTTTCATTCGTGAGCTTGGGTTTTAAAGGCCTGCTGCCATATATGTACGTACATATGCTCCGTGATGCTCACTAGCTAGCCATTGAATTAGCATAAGCATTTTTTTTACGTCATGACAGTGCTGTTAGAACGTATCGCATATTAAATAGTTAGACCAATAATAAATTATCTATAAAGTTGAGAAGGGGCCACCAACTATAAAGCTTAAGTTGTTAGGTGATGCTTTATAATATAATTTATATTACTCTTTAACACATCTCTTCAAGTGAAAGCCCTAACATGTAAACTTGAAAGTTGTATAGGTTAATAATATCATAGTAAAGGACGATCTTACCTAAAAGCTTAAACTATCGGGTAGAACCTCATAATATCATTTATATTATTTTTTAACACTAAGAGTCCTGCATATTTCACTTTTTTGTTTCAATCTTATATATATATATTTTTAATTTTTTTTTTTTTTTTTTTTTTTTGCTTGGGCTCAAAGTTCCCAATGACTGCTCCTGGTGCAGAGGAAGATGATCAAACATGCTATCACTGCTGCTTACTTTAATTTTCAAACCGGAGCTGACAGACCAATTCGGTTAATAATCCTACTAGTTATTTAGTGTGGAATGGAATCCCATTTTGGGCCCACAATTGAACCATAAAATTAAGATTCACATCTAACTTTTCTTCAACTCGACGACTTGATTAATTTTTTCATCTGGTTTACATTCTATCCCATGCACGTAGCTAGATTCTGAAAGTCGACAGAGATTTGACAGCAATGCTAAGGTCACAGCACGGTGGCTAGCTACTAGCTGGACAGATACGCTGAACCCCTGTGCCACAAGGAGAGACTTGACAGAAAAAACCTTGAATTCCCTTTAGTTACGTACCTAAACGATCTCTTCGGCCTGTTTCGTTTTCCTTTTAATCACTCAAATGAAAAATCTATTTAATATAATCACTTAGATTAAAATAATTTTTTAATATGATATGAAATCTTCGACAATCAATCTATTGTCATTTTCATTTTTCTCTGAGCAAATAATGGCTATGATCAACAAAACCCGTTGCCGGTTGCCCTGTACATTCATGATCACTATTTTTTTAGATGTTTAAAATGGAAGGAGTAGCTACCCAACCTCGATTTGTTCAACGAAAAAGACATCTGAGAAAGTATGTAAAACATATGAAAAGATTAAGAATTCCACTAGAAAGGCAAGAGAAGGAATATGTAGCCGCCCAACTCCGATTAGAATGATGCCAAATTAAATAGCATTTATACATAATCGTACCATCAACCACTTCCAGGTTTGACCCAATAACACATAGCAAATCATGCTTATTAATGCTAACAAACTTTCTCAAATTCTGTCTTTTATCTCTACCACAAGCCCCACAACTTTTAAAAAAAATAATACAAATTCTCGCAATTTAGAAGAACCAGTAAAGGAAAAGTAGCCGTTGGTTAGTGTATTTCCAACGATCAATTTTAGCTCTGTTATTTTGAAAACTCTTCTCTTTTCCCGCCCACATGTCTTGACTTCAATCCATCGAAAATCTTTTGAGTAAATCTTTAATTGAGCTCACCATACGGAACCTGTAGAGAGGCATCACACGCAAAGGTCGCACTAAAATATTGAGTATGGAAAGACAATACGCCGTACAGGACAAAAATATCATCCAGCTAGCATTATGAATGCTAGAACTTTGATGATTCACAGAAGATGAGAAAAGAAGTGAGAAGTAATATTGAGTATAGAAAGACAATACGCCGTACAGGACAAAAATATCATCCAGCTAGCATTATGAATGCTAGAACTTGAATGATTCAAGTAAAGAAAAACAATAACAGAAGATGAGAAAAGAAGTGAGAAGTAATATTACCACCATTATTTACGATTACTGAGTTTTAGCATTTAAATTTATTATCCGGCAAAACAATTTCGATAGTTGAGTTAATATTTTAAACATATTGTATAAGTAATTAGAGAGAGAACAAAGTCTTTGAAAATATGTATGTATTAAAGTTATTTTGCTTATGTTTAATGCGGAAATGAGTCCTTTTATATAACAAAAAATATAGACTGTGAAACATATTTTTAGAGTGTTGGATCAAATTGCTATCAGGTTTAAGGAAGATGGCTCCCGATGGTGAGAATGCTAAGTTTTGATGGGCTTCCTGGAAGAGTTCAAATTTCATAGTTTATCAACCATCGCTAAATAAAAAGTTGAATATCAGGTGAAACATTAAAAATTAATAAGATTTTATCATTACACACAATATTTTGAAAAAAACAATAATTTTTTTAACTTAAATATTCAAGGCTACTAATAGAATTAGTCCGTTAAGATTTGAATTTGTGACTTCTTATTGTAAGAGACTACTATCACTAAACTAGAAGCTCTTTGACATAAAATAATAAAATTTGTTCATTTTACATTAATACTTATATTTTTGTTAGAGACCGATATAAAACTATTTTTGAATACTCATTTAACGAGTTTAAATTTTTAAATTGAAATAGTTTTTTAACAATTATTTATACTACATATAATCATATCATATTAATTTATACGTTAATTGATATTAAATTTATTTCAAAACGAATTTAAAAGCACACTTTTCACATCTACTTTGAATTCGTGACCTTTTGTTATAAGAGAACATTAATACCACTAGGTTACAAGCTTTTTGGTATAAAACAATAAAATTTGTTCATTTTACATCGATATTTATATTTTTGTTAGAGACTCGATATAAAATTATTTTTGAAGACTCATTTAACAATTTAAATTTTTGAATTGAAATAGTTTTTTAACAATTATTTATACTACATATAATCATATCATCAAATTAATTTATACGTTAATTGCTATTAAATTTATTCCAACATGAATTTAAAAGCACACTTTTCACATCCATTTTAAATATTATTACCAATTTTTAAATATAAAAATAAATATTGTCAACCACCACACCAACCTTAATGATTGAAAAGCTAGAAATAAGAAATTTAAGGATTAGTATGCATAAAATAGGCAATATAAGAACAAACGATCCCAAAATATCATATTCAAATAATATCTCGTCATTTATTTATTTATTAATTAATCTTTTCTTTCTTCGAACTAAACAACAAAGGCATGATTTCCTTTTACTTTATTTATTTATTTATTATTATTATCATTTGTATTTATGCATGGCTAACGTAACTAAACGATAGATCTTAATTTAAGATATCATCACTTTGTTCAGCAAAACATCTTTCCATAAACTCTAATTTGGGCCGTGGTCGGTTATTTTAATCGACGGCAACTTTTTTTTTATTTGATTTTTTCTTGTTCACAAACACACAAACAGATATATATATATATATATATATATATATATATATATATATATATATATATATAATGTTTTTTTAATTCTTTTGTTTATTTTCTATAATCAGAGCTTGATCTTTTTAGATCTGATTTAATTATAAGGATGATTTCTTTTTTTTTTTTTTTTTTTTTATAAATGAGAGTTTTATATGTCCAAATTTAGAAGATCAGGTCTCTTAAATAAAGAATTTGAGATTTATCTTTTTTTTAAAAAAAAGAATTGACATCCATTGATAATGTTTGAAAACTCAAATCTGTCATCAATAAAGCTTGATAGTACGAATCATTTTCTCATTGTTCTAGGATAGTAAGAAATTAATATATGTACGTGATTTAGGAAAAAAAAATCTTGTTTTAAAAAACCTTGATTTGAAAAGTTTAAAGATCTCTATTTTTTTTTTTTTAATCTATGAAAATACTAGATGCTACATAGAAGACAATAATTTATCAAAACTTTTTTTCTTTTCTTTTCTTTTTCTTTTGTAACGGATGTTAAAAAAATAATTTATTACATATTAATTTGATATTAATAAATTACTGTATTTCAAAAAAAAAATAAACAATAAATATTGAATTCATTAGTCAATTTTTTATTGGTTTCTCTTTCTTCAAACGAACATCTGATCACTCTTCATCAATAATATATATTTTTGTACTTGTTGCTTGTTGTATAATGGTCTGTCCCATTCATGTGAATCTATTGTTGTTTCTTTTGTCATGTGATCTAAGGATTTTGTCTTATAATTTCTCTACATCATTAAAGAATTGTAATTATATATATATAACAATTAATAAAATTAGAATATTAAAAAATATATTTTTCGATGTCATATCTCAAGCATATTGTATTCTAACATTTCTAGAATTGGCATATTAGGAAGGATCATACACTAATAACTTAATGCACATGTATAGGTTCTTTTAACTCAATCTGATTTTTGGTACAATATATATATATATATATATATATATAGTTTTTAATGAAAAACTTTAACATGTCTCTAAATTTAGTTAATATAAATGGATATATTTTATGTAAATACTACCAGTATATAAAATATATAAATTTTATACAGGACTGAGCATGACGTGAACATTATACAATTACCTTAAGGTTTGTTTGAGCCCATTTTCTATAGTAAATGAGAGCTGTCCGATCAAAATTCAGCCTAGTTAAACTGGTTGTGTGCCAGCCCAGATTCCCCTAGTAAGCTTTGTGCTTATCAAGTTATTCTCATTATTTGCCCTTTCAACCTTGATTCTTTTTCTTTTTTTCTTTTTTTCTTTTTTTTCCTCCTCTTTTTTTTTTTTTCTCTTAAAAATAATCCAAATCTCAATTGATTCCTGAGTTTTGTAAGTGAAACTAAGAGTAAGAAGCATTATGTAATTGATTCCCTTTCTTGCTAATTCAAATGATTTATAGCCAAATTTTATAGTTTAGTATTTTATACTATCATATATAATTTTTTTTGAATAAATTACAAATACCATTAAAAAATTTAAAAATTTGATAGAAACCAATAGCAAAGCCACGTTGATGAGAAGAGGTGCAATCCCCATTAAATTTTCTACTTTCCCAGTATATGGTGCATTCATAAGTTTTTATTTTAATTTCCTTAAAAAAAAAAAAAAAAAAAAAAAAAACGTTGCCTCCCATAATTATTGTAATATTATTACCACACAATTATTTTGCTGTTGAATAATATAGTCTAACTCTAGAGCTAGGAACGGAGACTTTTGTATAAAATAGGAAATTTTAAAAAAAACTTAGGTCCGTTTGTTTTGCGAAAAATGTTTTTCTGTTATAAAAATTATTTTCTACAAAATGAGTTATTTTCTATTATTTGAATGCATTAATGAAATATTTTTTAAAAAATAATTTTATTTTTCACTACTGGTTTTTGAATGATGATAAGAAGAAGAGAAACATTACAGTGTTGATAATAAAAATAGTAACAGTGGTTATGATAATAATATTTACTGAAGTTGTAGTGATAATGCTAGTTGTTGTCATAACTCAAATTTTAGGTTATATATATATATATATATATATACCTTAATTTCATCTCTTTCATTTTTATTTTTATTTTTATTTTTTTATTATTTATTTTATCCTCTTTCATTTATTATTTTAGTTACTCCTCATTTTTATTTCATTTTCATTTTTTAATTTTTTTAATGTATTTATATTTATTTAATCTTATTTCAGTATTTACTATAAAAGAAAAAAATATCATAAATAGCCGGTTATTATGGAAGGGAAAACTAAGTTTTTTTTTTACTTGACCAAAATGATAACCAAGCCGTAAAAGTATGTTGCTTCATGCTTGAGTTGCAGACTTCGGCGCAAATTTGGACCCCATCGGCCCATCCTAGCCGAGTAAACAGGCCCGAAAAATTAAGATGAAACTGAATGAATCTTATCTGGGCTTGAATAAATAGCCCTTCTTTTATGGGTCCCGAACTGAACTGTATAAAAGCCCATTATTCATGTTTTAGGGCCGATATGGACTTGAATCAAATGGCCCTTCCTTTGTCATGGGCCCCAAACTGAATTGCACAAAAGCCCAATATTCACATTTTAGGGCCGATTGAGCTTGAATTAATAGCCCTTCGACTGTCATGGGTCCCGAACTGAATTGCATAAAAGCTTAATATTCACGTTTTAGGGCCGAGATGTTAGAGCAGACTCCAAAATAGTTGCCTGTGGACTTGTGGTTGGTTCTTTCAAAAAAAAAAAAAAAACCCTTTTATGACCCCTCTGTCAGGAAAGAAAGAAAGAAAGAAAGAAAGAAATCTGTTACAACTGAGTTTTTATACCAGCCTGTCCTGCCCATTTTACAAACAATGCATATTTATCAGCTCTCGGAAATCTCATCTTTTTTTTCTTAGAGATGTTGGAAAACTATGAGTATTACAATAATAATTTCTTTATTAAAGTGGACAGCGTGAGATTTTGAACTATTTTAAGGTGGTGTTTAGTTCATGAAATGTAAGTTTTTCATCACTTTAAGGGAAAGAGACTCAAAAATTAAAATTTAATGTGTTGGGTAATTGTTTTTGTAACGGAAGTCCTAGATGTTCTCGCTTAGTCAGCCTACAACAATTGTGTTAGCTAAGGGTGAAGCGTCATTGATATTTTTGTTAATGAGTTATTTTCAATTCATAGTCCTAGATGTACTTTCGTTATAGAAAATATTTTTCTAAAAAATGAGTTATTTTCGATTATTTGAATGCGTTAATGAAATATTTTTTTAAGAAAATATTTTTTTTTTGCTAGTGGTTTTGGAACATGATAAGAAGATGAGAAACATTGCAATGTGGATAATAAAAATAATGATAATGGTTAACACAATAGTATTTATTGTAGTTGTTGTAATAATGCTAGTGACAAGTGATAGTCGTCATTGATAAAACAATAGTTGTAATGATAATTACTTTAATAAGATAGTTGTTACATTGACAGTAAAATGATGGTTGTAATGGTATCAATGGTGCTGGTTGGCAATGTAGAGTGATGGTAGTAGTTGTTATTGTGCTAGTGGTGACGGTGTTAATAGCAATTGTTAAACTCGGTTAAGTTATGATGTTAGTAAATATTGTGAGTTTGTAATACCAAAAAAAAAATATTTTCTCCTTCTTGAAGTTAAAATATATATTTTATTTTCAAATAGATTCTATTCAAGGATTAATTGAAAATTATTTTCCATTAATTTATTTTTTAATACTTGTTTTGCACTGGAAAATAGAGAAAAAAACACTTTTAGTAGCAAATAAAATAAAATAAAAAGCTTGGTTTTTTATTCTCCAATCTAGACACGTCTTGGTAATTAATATACTAGCATTTCCATCTTTTACTTATATTATTCTTTATTTTATCTTTTACTTAATATACTAGCATTTCTTATCTTTTACTTATATTATTCTTTCTTTATCTAATTTTTATGTCCAAGTTATATCTTTTTGTATAATTTTCTTTAGAAATGTCCTAGTAGCACTCCATGTTATTTGTTATTTTAAATTATAGATCAATATAGGGATGTTCAAAAAAGAATTATGAATCCGATAACCGAACTTAACCGCATGAACCATACGTGAAATGCGAGGTTAACCGAACATGATTTTAGGTTTAGTTCAAACCGAATTTATAAATTTCAGATTAAAACTTCGAGTTAAGATTTCGATTTGCGAATGTAGGTAAATCAAACAGAATCATACAATTATCAAATTGGATTATAACATATCAAAAAAAAAAATGTTATTGTAATTTGTAATCACACAAATATAACTACTTACAATATTAAGTTATAGTTTTATAGAGTATCAAGTAATTTGTAATCACGTTATTGGTACGTGAATAACTAAATACAAATTGAACATTTATAAGGAAGGATAATCCAATTTTATTAAGTCACCTTAGTATTCTTTATTAATTATATAGTAAATAAATTCAAAAAAAATATTTGGAATTAATGGATATTTTATGAGAATTTACCAATTACTCAACAAGGATTAACAATATTTGAAACCACACGAAACTATAATCTTAAATTAAATCAGATTTACTATTTTTAAATTAAACTAGTAAGTATTAAATAAGTGCAAAAGAAAAAAATATCATTTACAACAAGTAATTATGATATTTTGATGACAATCATATTTTCATAAATTATGCTTAATACACGACAACTAAGTATAGAAATTAGGCTATATGATCTATATTACATATAATTGATACTTTAATTCATATAATGTCTTAAACACACACTTCCTCTGTTCCAATTTTTTTTTTTTTCTGCTCTTCTATTTATATATTTTCCAAAATATTTTTCTGGTAAAAAATTTAAGCATTGTAAATTTTCATGTTGAAGGATTGCACATGTATAGTTATAGGTTTAGGTTAACTGAACTTATAGGAAAATCTATTGTCAATATATATTATTTGATATCTTCATTTCCCTTTTTTGGAACGAAATAACTCTCAAGGAAAAATCCCTGTTAGTTTCCCTCTTCCCCCTTCTTTTTCCCATTTTTCTCCTGACAATGGGAACGAGGCTCCACTACAAAGTATTGCCTATGTTTTGTAAGTAAATTATAAATTAGTGACTCTCGTTCAGAAATGAAGCTCATTTTGTTTTAAAATTATTTATTTATTTATTTATATTTTTAAATTTATTTGTAACTCATTTATTATTATTATTATTTTGATTTATTATTTTAGAAAATAGAAAATAGCGTATGAAAAAATATGAAAAGATTGATAAAAAAAATATAAAATAAAAATAATATTAAATTAATTATGATAAATATTAGTTAAAAACTTATATAAGTTTTTAAAAAACGAGAAAGGTTAATTAATTTATTTTTTAAAATTAAAGGGGTTAATTTATAATTTACTCTATATTTTTCAGTCGGCGGGCAATCATGAAATTCCATATTTATCCAACACGTGATTAAAAGGCAACAAAATCGACTTTTCAGACCAACGTGTATCTTATCACGGTATTGTCTGACATGTTCTTTTAGCCTACTTCACGAAATTCCATATACGAGGACATTTGATAATAATAAATATCATAAAAATAATATAGATTATAATAACAAATTATTTTATTAATTGGATTTGATTCTTCTTAAAAAAAATAAAAAAATTCTTTTAAATCATCACCATAAAATACCCTTTATTTTTAAATTAAAATTTTAAAATAATGCACGTACGCCGTATTTAGAAAATTCAATCTCTCCCTTGTGTTTCTTTCTTTTTTTTTTATTGTTCTCTACCTTTTGTTTTTTTTTTCTTGAATACTTCTAAATGCTCTTTATTTATAAACTGGTTTCCTTACAAAACGTTCTATTAAAACTCTTAAAAACTATACCAAAAAAATAAAAAAATCATAAAAGAATTAAAAGATTGGGCACGTGCTATTTAATGAATGTGGAATCATATCGAACCTTTTGAACTCATGATCTAATGTGTGAAATCTTTTACCTAATGCTGTTTTCTTTACCTTAATTAATTAATACTAATCAAATTTATTTAATACTGTTTTTTTTCTTGATTTTGGCTTTTTGTGTCCAATTATTTGCTTGCTGATATCAGCAAATGTTCGTCACTTTTGTCATATTCACTAAAACCTAAATTGATAAACAAGTCAAATAACAAAATTTGTTAAGGCTACGTGATTTTCGTGATAAATTTTTTATTAATGTATAAAATTTAAAATTTAGAATTCTATCTCCAAAACCTTATCCATTACGATAAAAATTTTCAAACCAGACATTGAAAAAAGAACCAACTAGGTGAGAAAAAGACGACTTTTTACCTGAAAAGAAATATCTACCTAGATAAGAACCTTCAAATATGCAATTCAAAAGGAGTGGACACTTCATTCCTGGCGTCAGAGAACTTTTTGAACGTCAAGAGGTTCATTCTGTGAAAACGTCATTTTTCAACGAATTTACAGCTGATGACGACTGTAGAGTTGGCAACTCAAATGTTTCTACTAGGCTGATGCCCTCTGAAACTACTCACTCACTCACACTCTCTCTCTCTCCAACGAAACATATTTTTATTTTTTATTAATTAAATAAATTAAAACAAAACGTGATTTACTGCTTCAAACACTATTCACACATTCATAATTTATTATTTATTAGTTTTTTATACTTCAATCTCTGATCTTTGTTAATTAATCTTTTAGTCCACATCTTTATTTGCTCATCCATTTTGATCGGCTGGATGAGAGAAAAGGGAGGAGAGAGAAAATTATCGACCAAGCTTATTTAAGCCGTTTTGATCGATGAAAATCTATTAGATTTGTTCATCTTTGAGAGATGAGTTTGTCCATGATTGTTTCAATCCATTAAATCATTAGAGGAGGTAGATCGGAGCCAAAAAAGGAAACAAAGTTTCGATTTGATTGTGTAATTCGTTTTTATTTTTCTATGCATTAAAATGATTTTTAAGGTTTTAGATATGTTTATTGTCTTTATTCCGATCATTTAGAAGTGTTTGGAAAAAAATAATGCCAAAATTCAATTTCTAATGATCCGAAACTTGAACCCCGACTTTTCGACAAAGATTTCGCAAACCTTGATCGCCGGAAGTTGCTTTTTTTTTTTTTTTTTGCAGCAGCTCGACTACGACTCGCAAGCCTAAGTCTGCTCAACCGGGCTTGACGTGCAAGCTTGGCTGTTTTTTTTCCTCTCTTTTTTCCCTTTTGTTTCGGCTTAGGAAATTGTTATTTATTTTGGTCCCTTCATTCTTTTTTTCTTTTTTTTTAATTTTGGTCATTCATCTTTTCCGATCTTTGATTTTTATCCTTATCAAAAATACTAAAATTTTTATTATATGTGATTTTAATTCTTATAATCAATTTTTTTTAACTTTTAGTAAAAATTTATGTTTTTTTCGTTTTTTAATATGTTTTTATTTTAGTTATGAAACTTTTCTCATATTTAATTTTTATCCTTACTATGCTAAAACTAAATAAAATTTACTATCTTAAGGTTTTTTTTTAATCAAAATTTTCTTTCTATTCTAATTTCTATTTTATTATTATTTTTCTTTCTTTTCGTCATTAAATTTAGTAAAAAAAAAATAGTCTTTTTTTTAATTTTTTTAATTTTGATAATTAAATTTTTTCCTACAAGGAACTATTTTTTACTTTTAATAAAACTTTTTGTTATATTTTGGTTTTTTTTATGATCTTTCATTTATTTATGATCATTAAACTTTTATTATATTTAATATTAATCATTTTACATTAAAATTAAATACATTTTAACTATTCTAGGTTTTTTTCTATTTTTAGTGAAAAAATTTCTGTTTTGATTCTTATGTTATTAATTTTTTTTATTTTAGTCATTAAAATTCTATAATGTTTACTTTTGTTCCTACCTTATGCATAATGAAATTTTTTTAGTCTTATTATTTATAAGTATTTTTTTATGCTTTTAGTGAAAGTTTTTTTTGTTTATTTTTATCCTTTTATAATCTTTACTTTTTTTTAATCATTTGATTTTCATCATGTGTAATTTTATCTCTATTTTGTTTTTGCCAAGTTCTCGATTTGACATAACTTTTTTATCTTTTTGTTTTGAGCGTCTCTCTATCTCATTAATAAATTACAAATGAATAATATATGGTAAAAATTAATCATCAAAAATTCAAAAAAATATCACATTATTATTTTAATTATCAGCTATTAATAAAATACATGTTTATATAAAAAATATCTAATTAGCAATATTATATTACTCAACTTTACAGATTTTTCATTAGCTAACCCTATAGCAAATTATGAAATATATGTTTTAGTTTTGTTTAAATTATTTTTGCATGGTATTGTCAAATAATGATTTGTAAATGTTAAATTTTATATTAATGAATGCATAAGAATGATATATAATTCATCTCGTGGCAACGCGCGGGATATATGCTAATATACACTAAAATGCGTGGGCTTTTTCAACGGTAAAATACTATCGTTAAATTGTTCACTTATTTTTCTTTTTTTGTTTTTCTCGTTTTCTTAAAGGATTCGGTTAATGTGTACTTCTTTCTTTTTTTTTCTTTTTTTCTTTTCCACCAATACCACTTCATGCTAGATTTATTTAAAAAGCCATGTGGTACAATTTTTTTTTTTTTTTGAAATGTAAGTATTTAAAAATTAATATGTTAATTTTTAATTTTTAATTTTTTAAATTATTTTTATTTTTAGATTTTCATCTATTTTGACACTAAAAGCATGCATAAGTTGTACGTAATTGATTTCTTAAATTTTCAAATATCTCAAAATATGTCAAAGCATGTGAATTTTTTTTTCCGATCTTTTAACTATTTGTTAATTGCTTTTTAGTGTTTGGGAAAAAAAATTTAAAAATAAAATATCTGTAAATTTTTATATACTTTTAGAAATTGATAAATTGCACTTATTGGTTAAAGTTAAGAAAACAAATCTAATAAAATAACATAATTTCAAATAAAAATATTTAAAAAATTAAATTGAAAATTTTATTCTCAAATAATTAAAAATTAATGAAAATGTTTAACAATTTATAAAAAACACTAAAAAAAATGAGTTTTTACTATTTATATTACTATTCGCATACTCATAAATCACTATTCCTTTTATTATTCATAACATTTTTTTATACATTAGTCCTTAAATTTCTATATATATATTTCAATTTCAAACTTCAATTGTATTGTGATTTAGTCGTATTTTGTTTTAGTGTTTTTTATTAATTATTTGTATTATTTAAAATTTACTACTTTAGTTTGTCATTTTTTAAAAATTCTCATCAAATTAATTTAAAATTTTATTTATTGGTAATTTTGATTTATTTTTCTCTATATGGATTTTGGAATAAATGTTTAGAACATGATTATTATTTTTTTTTTGAAAATAAATTTATATAATTTTTAAATTATAGTGGCATGACTAATATATATCATTTATCTAAAATATATTTTTAGATTAAAAGTGTATTTCAAATAATTTTTTCTCGATTTTTAAGGAAAAAAATCAAATTAGTTAATTAATAATTAAAACTCAAATGTGAAAAACAAAAAAGAGATGGTTGCTCTACACATGAAGTCCGTATTTAAGAACTAGCCTCGTATAGCATAAAAATAAAAAATTATTTAAGAAGGAGGAAAAAAGAAAAAACATTCACGTGTTTTATTTGTTACTTCTTTGTATAATCAAAATTTATCGAAGTCAATTTTATAATAATTTTTATTTTAGTATATTAACTTCAAATTTAATCGATATATTCCTTAAAAGTTAACTTCTTTTTTTATAGTATTTTTTTTTATGCTCAAAACTCTAAATCCACTTAGTATAGTTAATATGTATAAAAAAAATTATTGAATCGTTATTTTTTTATAAATTAACTATGCAACTACTACTACAATAAACATTTATTATTTATTTTTGAATATTTTAAAATTAATTTATTTTAAATTAAATAATTAAAATTATGTTTAGGCTTAACCTCTCAATGATTCAAATTAATATATTTTTTTATTTTAATATTATTCATTTTTGTGAATAAATATAAAAAATTAAATTCATATTTTTTTCAAAAATCGATATTCTCATCAACATTAAAAAATAATGATAATATTTTTATTTGTTCAATTCTATTTAAGTTTTTATTAATTGTTATTTTTTTTGACACAATCTTATGAAATACTAAAGCTTTTTTAAAATTTTAATTTAATTTTTTTAGTCAATAATCCATGAATTAACAAGAATAAATCCTTTTTCTAGTAGAAAAATCATGAAAAACATAGATAAGAAATAGTTAAATACAAAATTTTGATTGAATAATTATAAATATTTTTTTTGTCTTTGATTTCATATATTTTTATAGATTCATATCTTAATACAAACTATCAAATTGAAATGATTTTTTTAAAAATAATTTTATATAATTTATCCAACCCGCGACATAGTGTGGGTAAAAAACTAGGAAACTCTAATTTGGGATGTGGTCGGCTATTTTTAATCGACGACGAGTTTTTTTAATTTCAATTTTTCTTATTATGAGGTTTCTCTCATTCTTTTGTTCATTTTCTACAATGGAGCTTGATCTTTTCAAATCTAATTTATAAGTATGATTTTCTCTATAAATGAGACCTTTATGTTTTTCAAGCTGGAAGATTAGGTTTTCTAAATCAAGATTTTGAAATTTATCTTATTCTTTGAAAACTCAAATTTTCCATGGTAGAGTTGGGTTGAGCGGCTCCTTCTCCAGTTGTTCTATATAGTGTCATAACCCAAATTTTAGGTTATATTTTTTTTTCTTAACTTTATACCTTTTTTATTTTTATTATTGTCATATATTTTATCCTCCTTTATTATTTTAGTTATCCATTACTTTTCGCTACAAGAAAAATGTCATTTAGTGATGGACAAACCTGTCACCATAAACGGCAAATCCATTGCCAAAAGTGTTTAGTGACGGATTTATGACTGAAAAAATTCATCGCTAAAACGTTTGTCACTAACCCTAGTGACGAATGAATCGTAATACCCGATGCCCGTTAAAACCTTTATTAAATAAGTTTAAGGATGTTAAAGGCATATGAAAATTGTTTTGTAGGTATGGAATAATCCCTTAGGGGTTGTTAGAATATTCAAAATAATTAAGATAGTTTTTCCATGCTCAATGAATATTTTATTGTTTTTTCAAAGCATGAATAGTAACTTTTTATGTAAAATAATTATTTTTAGAATTTTAAATGTACATGCAAAACGTTCGTTTGCACGTAATATATGTTTAGAGAGATGATAGATTTTTCGATGCCATTGGTTGAATTTTTCGATGTTCGGAGATTATTTTATTCGAACTTTTCGGTGTATGAATAGTATTTTTTAGGTAAATTAATTATTTTAAGCGCTTGAAATGTGTATAAAAATTATCCAATGGACATAGAAAAATCATTTAGGATATGTAGGAATATTTCATAAGCATAGATGAATTTTTCTATGCATAGAAAATATTTTCTATGAAAATAAGTGTATTTCTACACTAAATAATTAATTAGAGGGCTTAAATAAGTGTATAAAAATTGTGAATGAAAAATAAATTCCTATAGGATGTTTTTGCATTTATTATGGAAAGAAATTAATTTTTGAAAAGGTGTAGCATGAATTTAATAGAATTAAAGACCTAATAGGTCCCTAATTGCATAAAATAAAAGTTTGAACTTTCAAATTAAATTAAATTAGGGATGAACTTCAAGAATTAAAAAGTTGTTAGAAAACCTTTAAAGGAAGGACCTAAAGTGATCAATTGAATAATTGAAGAACTTATGGAAGAGTAATTGAAGGAAAGATTAACAAATTAAAGGACTCAAATTAAGCAATTTTTGGGAGAGATTTTCTCCTCTTTTGCCACCACTTTCACCCTAATTATTTGGATGTAATTAATGCATGCACAAATGAAGGGTTAGGGATTAAAGAGGATGGTTAGATGGAAGGATGAAAATTAAAGAAAGAATGAATGGTTAAGATGAAGCCAAATGAAGGGCTAGGATTAAAAGCAAGATTAAGGGCCAAGATTGAACCAATATAAGGGTGGAGACGTCGTTGTCATATATTAGATATATTATAGCAAGAACTAAAATATATCATCATAATTCATCATAATCAAGCTTGAAACCAATCAATTTTCATGTAAATATATCATCATTCGATTAGATACACCTAAAATAACTTGATTATCATTAAACACATGCAAATCATAGCAACCCATCACAATTTCAAATTTGGTACCTTATCCTCTAAAATCCCAGATTTGACCTAAGCATTTCAACAACCAATAGCTTCATGATTTTAACAACTTTAAGGTTCTTAAATCATGGTTTGACCTAATTGCACCACTTAATTGTCAATTAGACTCATGATTCATCATGATAAATCACTAATCAATTCAACATAATCAATGAATCAATCTCCAATTCAACCAATAAACATACCATCAAACATGATCATCCATTAACCAAGCCAAAACACATATATTGATCTAAACTTGGCCAAATGAAACAAGGAGTTCTAATCCATATAACCAAGCACAAACCAATCATAAATCATATATATAATCATCCTTGAAAAATATATCAAGCAATAATTCACTTTCACCCAATGAATTAGGCAATTAGTCCAAGTTATCATATTTGACCGAATAACATTCATTACCTACCGAAGCTGAATTTTTCTATTTAATAACTCATTCTCATGTTAATTCACTCCATTAAACAATAAAACTCATCAAACATCAGCTACTTCAACCTCACCTAAACTTTGAGTTTTTGTCAAATTAACCAACACAAATAATCAACATCAATCTTTTATTTAATCATACCTAATTTATCATACAAACATATTATCAATTCAATTAAACCTATTAATTCAATTAGTCTAAGTTCAATGATTATGGCTAAAGTGATCAATAATGGTAATCAAGCCAAGTTTTTCAATCAAACTCACTTAAACATGCCCAATCCACTTAAAGAACACCTAAGAACATAATATCATGGAAGTTAATATTTTCTCCCAATCACTATTTTGTTCGAAACATTCAACTTCAATTGCCTAATTTTAATTCTTCAATTCAATCTCAATTGAATCTTTAAACATGTTATTTCAACCTTCACAAACATATTTCCATCAACAATTCATCAAGATTTATCAATCACACCAAAACCCATCAATTTGAATTACCAATTCATAATTTTTAAAACTTTAAAATAGCAATAATCAAGCATCAAATTAATCATTTTCTTGTAGTGCAGTAAGGACTACACTTACCTAACTTGATGCTTGATTGAATTCTTTCTTCGTTGCTTGAAACTTCCCTCTCCTTCTTCTTTCTCAATGTTTCAGCCAAACCTTTTTGTTTTTCTTTCTTTTCCATTTGATCTCTTCAAGTGTTTTTAGAGGGAATTTGTGATGTATGTAAGGTGTTTTGGGTGGTTTTAGGTGATGGGTAGGTTTAATTTATCTTGAATTTGCCTTGAGCTCAAGTTGATTCTTCTTGAATTTTCAAGCTTCTATTCCCCTTCTTCTTCCTCTTCTTGTAAAATTTATAGAGGAGGATTTCCTTGTGATTTTTCCAAACGTGGCACACTTAGATCAATCGTTTCTATCCTTCATTTAATACCTCATCTCTCGGAATTCTCTTCATTTCTCTCTTTCTTTCTTTCTATTTCTTCTTTCATTACCAAGCATACCTACCCTTATTTCTCTTTATTTTTCTAGGAAGAATCTAGAATTAAAGGGCCAATTTCATTCAAATTAATTGGTCTTTTAATTTGTTAAAATTTTACATTTTGGTCCCTAAACTTCATTAATCATTTCAATTGAATCCTTTAATTTCAATCTCTAATCCTCCATTTTTTCATAGTTCAACCCTTATTTAGGCTTTCTATAAATTTATAGTGGTCATTTGTATTTTATATTTATTTTAGTTAAGCACCCAAATCTTATAATTGTATCAATTAAACTCCTAAAATGTTGCGATTACACCCTTCAATTATTATAACCTCAATAATTAACCTTATAATTTACTAAATCAAGAATTTAAATAATTTATTCAACTCTCATAATATTTTCCAAAAATCTAGATATAAAGAGCCAATTTCAATCAAATTAATTTGTCCTTCCTAAATGTTACATTTTGGTCCTTAAACTTCCTTAATCATTTCAATTGAATCCTGCAATTTCGGTCCCTAGACCTTCATTTTTTAACAATCCAGCCCTTATTTAGGCTTTCTCCTAATTTATAGTGATCGTCCGTATTTCTACTTATTTTAATTAAGCACCTAAATCTTTTAATTGTACCAATTAAACTCCTAAAATGTTGCAATTACACCCTTCAATTATTATAACCTCAATAATGAACTTAATAACTTAATAAAGCAAGGATTTAAATAATTTATTCACCTCTCATAATATTTATGCATGCATTAATTTATTTTCTATGCAAGTATTAATTTATTTCTTAAATAAATATTCATATATTAAATAATTAAATTATTCATGCAACACACACACGCACTTAATTTTTTCCACATAAATTTAATTCTTAGTAAATTAATCATGCAGAATTATATAATTAATATAAATAAGTTTAAGCATAATTTCTTGCAAGTCTAAAATACATATTTTATTTAATAGTTACTACATGTTAAAGAAAACACACACACACACACATACATATACTTAAGATCTAAATATGCACATACACGTACACAAAAAGATTCTAATTTGGGGTATTATAAATCCTACTCGCTTATATAAATTTCGTCCTTGGAATTTGATTTATTTATTCTTTTCATTATGCGTGTCATTTTTACCCGGTTCGGTAGTCATCACATATACCCTTCCCGGTGCCTTCACTATAGCCTTATTCTTTTTAGGATAATCTTTAGTTAGGTGATCTTATTCTTTATAGTAATAATATACGTTGGTACCTATCGGGCACTCTGCAATGTATGGTTGACCACACTTGCCATAATATGGCTTAACATGTCCTCCTTTTATCTTTTGGAGCTCCTAAAAAGCCTTTGCTTTCTTAGTACCATTTGTCCATACTTTAGCGAGGTTTATTTTGTCCTACAACTCGCATATCGGTGTTGGTTGCCACATAAGGTTGTTTGATTCTTTGAAGTCATATCGATTCTTTTTTTGTCTCCTTCTACTTTAAGTGCTCGACTAACCATCTTGCCATAATTATTTACGGGCGCTCGTACTAATGTTTGAATTTCGAGCTTTAAAACTCTTCGAAAATGCCCTCTCTTTTGAGCAACATCGCTTGAAATAAACATTGCAAAATGATAACCGTGTTCAAACTTCTAGACGTATTTGGCTACCATCATGTCACTTTGTTTTAACTTCAAAAACTCTTGAATTTTTCTTGATTTTATGATATATGAGAAATACTTTTTGTTAAATACCTCTTTGAATCATGCCCACATAAGATTAGGCACATCTAGGAAAACCTTTGCTCGATTCCCACCAATTTCGAGCATCCTCGGCCAACATAATTATGGCATAGGATACCTTATCCGCATTGCCCATTGTCATATTATCAAATATCATTTCTAGATATTCGATCCATTCCTTTGAAATCATTGGGTTAGGTTTACCCATGAATTCCTTTGGGTTAAATTTCCAAAAACATTTGATGATATCAATTCTTTATGATGGCCTTTTCACCACTTAATTCTGTTGTTGCTATCCAACATACATTGTATTATTTCTTACTATTGTCTTAATAACATCATTAATTTTTCCTTTCGATTCGAAGCACTCCTACTCAAACATGCCTGCATTATTATCATTTATCCTGCTTAGTCTCGCTCTAGTGTTATTGTTCATCCTACTTAGACCTCCTATAATATCATTGATATTTCTTTTTTGTAAGATCCTTATCTATTTACACATTTAATCATATACTATGCTACACATTTATCCTTCATTTACTTTTATATTATTCGACTAGATGTGCATTTAAGGATTAGACAAGCTTTGCCTAAATTCAAGAAAAGCTAAATCTTATCCCTTAGGGTTGACTCATCGGGACACAAATTATTTTTACAATATTACTCTGTTCTAACCCCTAATTTTGTAGGTTATCTAAATAAATCATGACGAGAGAATGCTATTAAGGATTTTAGGGTCGGATTAAAATGGGCCAGTTTGAGGTGGGAGGTTGTCTATCCCGTACCTTACACCGATGTTACCAAAAAAAGAGACCCACGAGCAACGAATGTACCATTAAAGATGAGCTCATATGAGACTTAAAAACCATATAGCCTTGCTACCTCGAGTTCGAGTCTAGAATTACAAAGATAAGCAAAATAATCTATCCGTAATGTAAATGTTATGAACATTGTAATTTAAGTGATTGTAATAAGTAATTATTAAAAAAAATAGTTGTACCATTTTTATCCATCAATAAAAAATGTTTCTAAGTCACATTTTAGAATTTGAAATTTAAAAGTTTACATTTCAAATTCTGTTATATATGCTGTCACAAGAAGCACTCATCACTTAGGGTCCCAATAAAAAAAACTATCAAAGACAAGGTTGATCTAAGGTAGGCATGTTTTTTGAATTGCTCAAGTATCTATAAGGTCGCACCTTTAGTAAGTATTAAAAGTCCGGTTTGTCCATCTTTGATACTAACTCTATCGTGATTTGAAGTCTACAACAACAAAGTAACGTATCCAACCTATTTCACATCATGCATTATATATTTTATATTCACTCGTGCATATCTTTTTGAACTGTTTTTCAAGGATTGAAATATAAGCCACCCCGCCAAAGCTTAACTCCCTCTTCGTGTCCATCATACCCAACTCAAGACTCGCTAAATGGAACATGAGAAAAGAGCACGATTGGAATAGGCTCACCAATAAGAGCTCGAGTCTACAAAAAAGATGTTGCTCAATTGATTAGTTTGTTGGAAAAAGCTCTAGGCGGGGGTAGTAGTTCGAATCGGGAGCAAGCCCAAGCACGACACGTCATATGCTCTTCCGTTGTCCAACTTATAAGCGGGACCATCCATCATACTAACCACTAACCAAGGGGCAATAACATTCCATTATGAGACCTTATATCCTATTCGGACATTTACTTATGCAATGGACCTACAAGTTTCACATGTGCAAGGTGTACCCCCGTAGACCTTATTGGCGACGAAGCTTAAAAATATAAGGTAATAGAGGGTTCGAATATAGATAAATTATTTGTCATTGAAGAACACTTGTTACTTATAGAAGGGGTTGATGTCTATGATCCTGTAAGAGTTATTGAGATGTGCCTAGTACCCAACATGATAATTTCAAAAAAGTTTAAGGTACTTGAATTCATTAAATAAACTAGTATTTTAGTGCCCCAAGATCCATCTAAGGGTTTAAATATAGTAAAATGGTTAAAGTCATACATAATGAGAAGATACTAATACGCTTCTTCCATGAGAGCTTACGAGGATCTACTTTGAGCTAGTACATAAGGATAGAAGAAGCTAAGATCAAAACATGAGAAGATCCGGCTAATGCCTTTATCAAATAATACCAATTTAATATGGAGGTAGCTCCAAACAAATCTGATCTGCAGTTAATGAAAAAATATACAAAAGAAACCATCAAGAAATATGCTTAAAAGTGACGTGGGGTGGCGAGTCCGCATTTATTCGCCACCACTCGAACATGAGCTGATTGCTATTTTCTCTAATATATTTCAAGATGTAATATTTTGAGTATTTGATTGAAAACTCCTCCTCTAGTTTTACCAATATTGTCATCATAACCGAGAGGGTAGAATAAACGATTAAAGCTAGAAAGATTTCGATGGTTCTAAAAGAAAAGGAAGCGAGTGGTACCAAGAGGATGAGACAGTGAGATGCACTAGGTTGAGACTAGATCTTGTCAATCCAAGAATCAAAGGAGTAATTGAGAAAAATATGACAACTCTAGCAGTTTCAATAACACTAAAAGCCATTCATTTACCAAACACAACCATTACAACCAAAACAACCAAGAATATAAAAAAGGGACTACAAGCAACTACCATCCCTACTTTTTTCATTGGGTGAAATATTTAAGTACCTAGTAAGTAGTGAACTGATTAATGAAGTGATATTAAGTAATTACGTAACTCATAACCATCCATCAAACTAAGCAACCATGAGCAAAATATCACTTAAGCTGAATCATCCACCATTACCAACATTATTCTTTTGTTCAAGCCAAGTAAGTGTGTAATTATCCATTTACATTAGCATGCAAAACCATGTAATCTAACTCTAGCCAAATTTATTTAGCAAGCCAAGTCATCTCACACCAATACAACCATCCAATCATTTAACCAACCAACCAAATAATCATAAGTAAACTAACTCCATCGAGCAACAATATCATTATTCCATATACAAGCAAAAGCCAAATTACAACAAGTATGCACTTAGGCCGAATCCATCATGTTTCTCATAATTAACCATAATTTCCAATAATAAGTATTCTTAAGCAAAAATAAAATAAAAAATCCATTAAGCTTCCACAAGCATTCACCAAGTCAAATTCATCATTAAGTAATTCACATAACCTAAATTCATCATATAAGAACTCCGTAATCATTCCATCATTTAGAGAACCCATAATCTCAATAATAAATTATATTTATACCTTAATAACAATGTTATCAATAAACCCAATATCTAGTAAATTCTCATAAACACAAGTAATAAATCATCAAGTGATCAACCTTTAAATAAAATCATACCTAGTTATGCAATAATCAATTAATTACATAATCCCAACTCTAAAACCTCTAGATCATGCATCACCAAGCAAAGTTATCCTTTTAATTGTTCAATCCATAATTAATCACTTATCAACATCATTACCATGCTCAATCATCAATTAAATACTTACACATTATTATTACAATGTATAATCATCAATTTAATACATACCCATCATCATCACTATGTAAAGTTCTTAATCAACCACTAACCCAACCCCTAGAACAACTAGGATTTACCATTTCCTAATTTAATGCAAGGATAGAACTATACACACATTCAATCAACAATTAAACACTTGCCATAACATAACAATAGTCAATCATTCATCAATTTCATAATCCAAGCATCAATTACACATAATTCATTCAAATGCCTAATTAAAACCCCTAGGTTTCACATGCACACAAATTTCAAAATCAACATATAATTACTCTAAGTCTTGTGGTGGGTGAAAGTTACAATTACTTTAGGTTTGATTGAAGATGAACTCGTCATAAAAGCTCCAAAAATCACCCCTCTCTTCCATGCCTAAAGTTTCGACCAAACGGCCCCTCTCCTCCTCTTCCTTTTTCTCGGCAATTTCCTCCTTCTTTCGGCCAAGCTTGCTTCCTTTTGGCAAATTTCAGCTCCTTCCTTGGCAAAATTTAACTCTTTCTTGCCTTCTCTCTCGCGATTTTGTCCCTCTTACGGTCTTTCTTTCTTAGTATCCAAGCCCTCTCAAAATAGATAGATGGAGGCCAATGAAATGTTAAATGAACGAAGCCAATACTTTTCCCTTTTTATTTCCCTCTCTTTGACAAATTTTTTTGGTCCAAAATATCCTTAATGAGCTACCTAATTAGAATATTATTTTCTAGATTAATGAATGTTATTTTCTAGATTAATGAATGTTTAGATCACCAATTAAATTTTAAATTCTAAGTTATATATATATGAAAATTATTTAATTAAACTATATTTTCTAAGTCTTTTACTTGTCAATTAATTAACTATTCACACGTAACTTAGAAATTAGATCTAGATATTATACTTGTGTCATGTAAAAATAAATTTGATGTCTAACAATTCTAAAAAAAAAAAAAAAAGAGTAGTTTAAAAAAATATAAACAAAACATGCTGATATTACATAATAATTAATAACTTTCTTAATATTTGTAAAAACAAATTTTAAAAAAATCTTTTTAGAATATAGAGAGTATAAATTATTTAATTGTTAAGCCATTAGTTAGACAATCATGTGTTATTTCATTTCTTATATTAAAAAAATACAACAAACTCAAATTCAGTAAATTAATTATAAATATGGAAAAAACGATTTGTGATATTGATGAGATGTGAACTTTAAAAGATACTACTTTACAAGTTATTTGATATCTATATTTTAAAAATATATAAATATTGTCCTCACGTTATATTTCTAGACCTATAGGGATGCATGATTTTTTTTTTTTTAAGTTTTTAGTTGAGAATTCTTTTTATATGAGTGCTATCATGAAAGGCAACATGAAATCGATCCAACACGTAAAAAGAGGATTTTGGATTTACTCTATATGGCCTTCTGCATAAGGGCAATCATGGAAATCCAAGTTGACCGACCCAACACGTGATTGAAAGGCAACAAAATCGACTTTTGAGGTCCATGTGTGAAATCTTTTACTGAATGCTGTTTTCTTTTCCTTAATTAATTAATTAATACCAATCACATTTTCCTTTATTTAATTCTGTTTTTTTCCTGGATTTTGGCTTTTTGTGTCTAATTATTTGCTTGCTGATATCAGCAAAAGTTCGTCACCCTTGTCATATTCACTGAAACAAATAGTTCATAAATTGATAAAAAAAAAGAGTCAAATAACGAAATGTGCTTAATAAATCACAAAAAGATTCCAAGTAGGCAAAAAGGAAACAATAGATAAATAAATTAAGAAGATCAAATGAGAGATTGATACATCCTTACAATTTTGTTATAATAAGAAGGAAAAAAAAGGTACAAAAGAAACTCGTAATACATAATCAATATATATAATACTTAGGATAAATTTCTTAGCCCGTCATAATATTTATTTTCCTCTTGGTTTTATTTCTTAATAAAAGATCCTTTCATCAAAAGAATAATAATAATTACTATCTTCAAATTAATTTTTACATATAAAACTAAATTCATCTTTTACATTTTATTAAAAAAATACACCCTCTATGCTGACAAATTAAGAAAATTAGAACTTTTCCTCTTACGACCTGACATAAAATCTAAACATATATATCCTTTGTCGAAAAAAAAAGGAATTTCTTAAATTCTATGACTCGTAATATTCTAAAATATGAAATACATATTTCCTTATGTAACAATCGCAAAAACTCTTTTAGTTAAATAATTACGTATAATAGTAATGAATCTATATAATTTTAAATTCAAAAAGTTTTTATCTAAATAACATATTAAAAAATAATATAAATTTATTTTTAAAATTTAATTTAATAATTTAAAAATTTGAATTAAAATGATTATTCCACACTTATAACCATCCAAAACATTGGAAACCTTATCCACTACCATGAAAAATTTCAGACCGTCCGTAAACTTTTAACACGTGAATTATATGAGCTTTAAACATAGATGAAAAAAAGAACCAATTAAGTGAGAAAGAGACGACTTCTTACCAGAAAAAAGATAAGAATCTTGAAATATTCAATTTATGGAAAGGCTAGAATTTTCTTAGAACCTGTACACGTAACAATGAGGCCAAACAGGATTATCTTTGCCGATTTCATGCATCCGAACCCATTGATTGTGATGCCGATCGTCGCGTCGCAAGTTTGCGCAATTTTGTCAAATTTTTCTTAAATGGTGATCTCACATATCATAAAGAAGAGAATTAGAGTCATATTAATAAATGACGTGTCGAGAGAACGTCGTATTTCAATCTGAGCACTACTCCATGCAAATGCTTCAATAATGAGGAGAGATGATGGAAAATAAATTATCATTGCTACATGATAATTTTTCTTTAATTAATTTTAATAATAGAATATTTTTGAATCATTTTAAGGATTCTAAAATCGCTTTGAATAGGGCATTAGAATGTCATTGGTAGAAACTTGTTTAAGGATTCTCACTTGATTAATATTATTAAATTTTTTAATTGAAATAATTCTCTGATAGTTACTAATACTTTGATTAGAGTATTACAATAAATTTCTTTCTTATAACTTTTTATTTATTTATTTATTTGAATCCTAGACAAAACCACAAGAAGTAAATCCATTTACCACTAAATTAAAACTCCATTTGTCAAAACCTCAATGTTCCTATTTTTTATCATTGTTTTGTATACATACAAAAGAGTAAATTTGAATAATCCGTTTAGGTATTGTAAAATTACAAAAATTATTCAAAAGCTTGACTATTAGACAAAACTCTTCTCCGCGTTTAAGAAAATATAACCGAAACCTCCTTTTGAGCCTCATTATACCTAAAATGCCCTTAAAACTATTACAAAAATTAAATTAAATAACATGAAAATTAGAGAAAGAGTATTAAAAAAGAAACTTCACAGAAATTAAATAGTGGAACTAATATTGTTGAAATACTAAAAAAATTGTGTCTAATTTTCTTTATATATTATTTATCTATTTTTGTTAAATTCTTAATTTAACTTTCTTTTTTTAATAGTAATTAAGAACATTGTGGGTATAATAAGGTTCAAAAAAATATTTCTGCAATGTTTTCTCGCACGTAAAGAAGGGTTTTATCAATATTCAAACTTTTGGATAGCTTTATAATTTTACAATATCTTCAAAGGTTATAATTTATCCTATATCTAAGTACAAAACAATAACAAATTTAATTAGCTTACAATGAATCTCTTTCTATATAACACTATTAGAGACTAATATAAATTATATTCCGGTGCCTCACCTATAAGCTTAAGCATTTAGATGAGATGGTCATTTGATATGGTATCGAAGCTTGGTTGACCAAGAGGTCCTAAGTTCAAGTCTCAACATCCTTAATTTTAGATTAATATAAATTATATTCTCGGATCTCAGCTATAAGCTTAAACTTTTATGTGAGATAGTCATCTGATAAATACTAATGAAATAGATATCGTTCCTCTAATGAATGTTAAAAAAAAAAGTGGTTCATTGAATGTTTTCCCCATATAGAACGGATTTTAATCATTTTAACCGTGTTTTACTAAAAAGACGATCAGTGATGTTTGAAATCTAACTATTAATTTTGAATTTAATGATCTATATTGGATATATATTGTTAAATAATTGAGTTTGAATTTTATTTAAAAGATTAATAAACTTTATGATGAGTGACATCTTTTCAATTTTATATATTAATCAATTTTAGTTTAATTATTCAATATGGAATGTATTCTTTGACAAGATGAGAGTAATAAAACAATCATAAACTAAGTTGTTTTTATTTTTATCATACATTAAATCATGTTCATCCAATTTAAATTTAATATTTTTTATTTAAAAACTATGATAGTCATATTTCTAATAGAACAGGAGAGAATTTAAATTCATGTATAATGGTAGAGCAGGAAGAAACAGAAGGAGACAGAGAGTAGCATGTGACACATTTATGGAAGGGTCCTTCTTCCTTCTAGAGCTCGATAGGCTTTTACTTTTTTGTCTTTCGTGTCGGTCCCCCCGTCTTTAAAAAATGGACAGAGGTCTATCTCAACAGTAGCCATCGGTAATTTAGGTACGTTTAGCATTCATACCTAAGTAGGTATAAATGTGAGCTAATTCGTGAGGATGTTTAATTGAGCTAAGATAATATTAATTACTTGATTTTAGACACAAAAGAAGACAGGAAAAATTCTTAGATAGTCTTAAGACATGGTGAGAGCTCCCTACTTTGACAAAAATGGAGTCAAGAAAGGTGCATGGAGTCGAGAAGAAGATGATAAGTTAAGAGAACACATAGAGAAATATGGTCATTGGAGCTGGCGGGAAATCCCTAAGTTTGCAGGTTGCTAGAGAAAATTTTGTTCTTTGAAATATTTCGAAGATGAAAAGAATTACTGTTAACTGATTAAGTATGCAGCAATATAAACTATGCATCTGCAATAATATTGTCGGAGTAAATTGGGTTTTAATTGATTTCAGTTTGTGTTTAATTTACAGGTTTATCAAGGTGTGGCAAGAGTTGCAGATTGAGATGGATGAATTATCTCCGGCCGGATGTAAAGCATGGGAACTACACCAAAGAAGAAGAAGAGTTAATCCTCGAATTACATGAAAAACACGGAAATAAGTATGCACTTATTTCTTTGATCATCTTTTCATACATTTCTTCTAATTACCATACAACAGTTTCCACATAAATATCACATATCCAATGTATTAATTAAGACTGACCAAATTAATTCAAAAATATTGTTTGCCTGAAATTCATTATATGCTGAAAAATATAAGAGGATTTGATCGAAGAAAGAAAATAAAAGAGGTGACTTGTGTTTTTGAAAATGAGGCTTACAGATTTCTACTGCTTGCAGATGGTCCTTGATTTCTGCAAAATTACCAGGAAGAACAGACAATGAAGTGAAAAACTACTGGCACAGCCATCTAAAGAAGCTACAGGTGAAAAAACACAACACATTGGAATTGAAAAACCATTGTAGTGAAATCAGCCAGATGAATAAAGAAATGGAAGCTGAAAGAGTAGTTTCCTGCACTCCTTCAAACCCCATATTAGAGAGCTCTCCATTATCCCCAGAAACATCTTGCAATGAATTCTCCAACTTGAGCACTGATTTTGCCCCAGTACTTCCTGTATTAGCTGGCACAAACAGAATAAATATTGCAGAAGATATTCTCCCTTCAGATCCTACATTTGAAGAGCCTGTTGGAGATTTTTGGACAGAACCATTTGTAGCAGATAATGCGGCCTATTACCAAGATGGTTATCCAGGACTATCATTTGATCAAGAGGAGCCGTTTGTTTTATACTATGATGATGGTACAGATTTCTATTATCAAATGATGCAAGAATTGCCAGAGAATATTTAGTTCATGCCACATTTATGTATATACATTAAGGAATAATATAAATCATATTTAAAATATTATCCGACAGCTTAAGTTTTTTTATTAAGGTAATTTTTTGACACGGTATTAGAAACTTATTAATGATCAAAGGAATGCGAGTTCAAATTTCAAAACTCCACTTTCTCTTCACGTTAAAAATATAATACCACAATGTAGTTTAGACTTGTACAAATTTCAAGATTTAAAGGATTTTTACTTAAGAAAATACGTTAGAAAATAATAAGAATCATTTCGTGTGATTTCACCTAATAAGTTAATCTTTTGGATTAAGATGGGATAATGTACTTCTTTTCTTTAATTTTTGTTGATCAATGGATGAAATCCACGTGGCCGATATGCAATGCTGAATTGTACTCATTATGCAACATAGAGAAATCAGACTTGCCATGATAAGAGGAAATATTTTTTTCAGTGTGATTTGATGTTTTTTTATTCAAGTGATTTAGAAATATTTAATTGATAATCACCATTAAAGTTTTTATGATTCAAGTGATTTAAAAAAATAAGAAAAATATATGAAAATAGAAATAAAATTCCTTCTCCTTCGATCCTCAAAAAATTATTTTTTTTCTATTTATATCTGTCAGATAATGATTGTTTGATCAAAATTTTAAATACTATATATTTTTTTAACATAATCCTAATCAATTCTTTCTTTTGTTTCTTATTTTTTACTAACTAGAAATTAATTAGTTAAATACTGAATGTGCTAATTGACTAAACAAATATGCTTTTTTTTAATTAGTTCTTTCAATTCTTTACTCTATTTTTTTTAATTATTTCTATTTACTTTTTAAATTAAATACTATATTTTGCTAAAACACTTCTAATCAATTCTTTCTTCTATTTCTTATTTTTTTTAGAACTGATCGACCAAATAGAGAAATCAGACTTGCCATGCTAGTTAGATCCAGCTTCTAGTAGCTAGTTAACTTATCCTTTATAACAATAAAAAACAATTATGAATATATATATACACTTGTCGTAGTTAGGATAAATTTCTTAGCCCCTCATAATATTTTTTTCCCCTCTTGGTTTTAATGTCTTTCTATGCTCTTGGGCTAATTAACAAAAGCTCAATGATTTCAAACCTTTAACCACCACCTTATTTACAGTTTTTTTTTCTTTTTATTTATATAAACTTATAGTTGAATGAAAAGCAAATTATTTCTTAAAAAGAAATAGTTCATTAATTATAAGTATTGCATCAATAAATTATAACTCAACTGATATTATAATAATTTTTTTATAAAGCATTTCGAGTTTGAAGTTTGAACTTATCCTTCATCATAATAATAATAATAATAATAACAACAACAACAAAAAGTTATCCACATGAAAACATCAATGAATTGATTAGGAGCACAAGTAGGCTTAGCCTAATAGTTGTGTACCTAGTTAGCTTTCTCAATAAAATAAGATTTAAGTTATAATGATTTTAATTTTTTTTTAATATTTATGTAATAAGGATCGTTATTCTCATTATGTAGCCTAATAAGTCTATTGAGCTATCCATGAATAAAAAAAAATGCATTGATTAAAAAAATTAGCTATTGTAACATATTGTTTAACCACTTTTATCATAATGTATTTAAAGAGTCTTCAATAATATATATATATATATATATATATATATATTACATAAATAATTGTTATTCTCTTTAAGATAGACTATCTATGTCAAAATTATATATAAAAAAAAAAATCAAATTTATCTCTTCCATCCCCACATAAGATTTGGACACATGTATCCCTTGCTCGAACAGGGATTCATAATATTCTAAAGTATAAAATACATATTTACTTATGCAACCCTTGCTCGAGCAGGTTAGATCAGTTTCCCTTGTGGACACCAAGAGTTCTTCCTATCTGCATTTTGTTTTTTTCTGATATATATTTTCTAAATGCAATCATAATGCACTAGAAAACAAGCTAAATAAAAGATAGAAAATCCTATCCACTGCCACCGCTTTAAATACAGAAAAAAGAACCAGTTGAGCGAGAAGAGACAACTTTTTGCCTAAAATATTAAAACCTAACTGAAAAGGGGTCTTGATTTATCAAATTGATCATGCAATGCTAGATTTTTCTTAGGATCAGGACACGTAATAATGAGGCCAAACTGTTGACATTTACTAATTCCATGCAACCCTACCCATCGATGGTGGTTTGCAGAGCTTGTCAATTTCATGGTGATTTGACATATCTAATAAAGAAAAAAATGGAATAAAGGTTGAGTAATTCTTTAATGAGGTGTGGGCGAGAGTAAATTATAAATTAATCACTCTAATGTTTAAAAAAAATAAATAAATAGTTTTCTAGTTTCAAAAATTAAGTAATCAGTGTCTATATTTTTAAATCTACATGTAACTTAATTTTTCATTTATCTTGTTTTTTATATAAATAAAAAAGAGAAAAAAAGTAAAAACAATATGGAAAATGATGAGAAAATAAAACATTTAGATCAAAAGAATATGAAATTAATCATAATAAATACAAGTCAAAAAATTAATAAATTATTTTTTAAAAAAAAGACTATTTAATTCATTTTACAAAGCTAGAAACACTAATTTATGATTTATGGATGACGATTTGACATATAATAAGGAAGAGAATGGAGTAAGTCATAAATGAAATGTTGGGAGAACATCATATTCCAATATGAACACTAGTACTCAGTGTAAATGCTTCAATAATTGGGAACACTAAATACATGATGGAGAATGAATTATTAAATTTAGGTTATAGTTTTGACCTAACATAATAATTTTTGGCATAATTGTACCATGAGTATACTAAGTTTTAATTTTTTTCAATCAAATATATGAATTTTAATTTTTTTTTATTTTAGAACACTATATTTTTTAAAATTATCAATCAAGTACTTTCATTAATTTTTTTATTAATGAATAACATGGTTGTTACCCTCATAATACTAAATTATAATTTTAATGTTTTTTCTCATAATAAATACAAGTCAAAATTTTTTCTTATAAATTTTTTTTTTTAATCTGAATCCTAAACGACATTATTAGAAACAAGTCCATTTATCACTAAATTAAACCTCCGATTAGTCAGAACATCAATGTTTCTAATTTTGATTATATATATATATTACTTTCAACAATCAAAATTAGAAACATTATGTTTTATATATAAAGGGTAAATTATATAATTCTTCTGAAGTATTGTAAAATTACATAAACCACTCAAAAATTTGAATGTTTGACAAAATCCTCCTTCATGTTTAAGAAATGATTATAGAAACCTCCATTTGAGCCTCATTGTACCCAAAATACCCTCAATAACAATTAAAAAAACATAGTTAAATGAAATAAAATTAAAGAAAGAATATTAAAAATAGAAACTTGAAACAAAATTAAATTAAATTAAATAGTGAAACTAATATTGTTCATGTATGAAAAAGTAATGTCCCATTTTTTCTCTATTTATATTTTCTTTATTTCATTTTTGAAGTTTTAAATTTAACTATCTTTTTTGAATAGTAATTAAGGACATTGTGGGTATAATAGGGCTCAAAAGGAGGTTTTTGTAATATTTTCTTAAATATCTGAGTTTTTATCTATTTTTCAAACTTCTGGACAATATTTTTAATATCACGATGCCTTAGAAGGGTTAACAATACCAAATTTCATTACCATACAATTAATCTGTTTCTATGTAATACTAATTAAGTAGTTATCATTCTCTATTAATGTTAAAAAAAATGGCTCATTGAAATTTTTCTATATATAATACTAATTAAGTAGATAGCATTCCTCTATTAATTTGTTTTTCAAACTTTTGGACAGTATTTTTAATTTCACAATACCTTAGAAAGAGTTATTGTAATTTATCCTATATCTAAATACAAAACAATAACAAATTTGCTTACCATACAATTAATCTCTTTCTATATAATATTACTAATTAAGTAGATAGCATTCCTCTATTAATGTTAAAAAAAAATGGCTTATTGCATTTTTTCTATATATTTGTATCTTCTCATGTTTTCTAAAAAACATGAAATCTAATAATTCATTTTGAAATTTCAGTGATATGGATTAGATGAGAGAAATACAAAAAATAATGAGTTAAATTGTTATCATTTTTATCATGCACTAAAACATGCACATTCAATTTAAATTTAATGATTTTGATTTAAGAATGATGATAGTCATTTAGAATATAACGATCTTTATCTTTTTACAGATCAGAAGAAAATCTGAATCGCATGGAACCTGTGGAGATGAGGGACCAAAAAAAAAAAGGGGTGAAGGCATGTGACACATTTAAGGAGTCATTGTTCATTCCAGAAGTAGGCTTTTACTTTGTCTTCCATGTCGGGCCCTCTTCTTTAAAAAATTGTGAGACGCCTATCTGGACAGTAGCTATCACTAATTTAATCACATTTAGCATTCACACCTAAGTAGTAGGTATAAATGTGAGCTAATTCGTGAGGATGCTAATTGAGCTAAGACAATATTAATCATTTGCCTCTAGAGACAAAAGAAGACAGGAAAAGTACTTAGATAGTCTTAGACATGGTGAGAGCTCCCTACTTTGACAAAAATGGAGTCAGGAAAGGTGCATGGAGTGGAGAAGAAGATGATAAGTTAAGAGAGCACGTAGAGAAATATGGCCATTGCAGCTGGCGTGAAATCCCTAAGCTTGCAGGTAGCTAGGGAAGATTTTGTTCTTTGAAATACCTCAAAGATGAAAAAAAATACTATTAACTAATTAAGTCTGCTGTAATATTCTTGGTGTAAAATGTGTTTTAATTGATTTCAGTTGGTGTTTAATTTACAGGTTTATCAAGGTGTGGCAAGAGTTGCAGATTAAGATGGATGAATTATCTCCGGCCAGGTGTAAAGCATGGGAACTACACCAAAGAAGAAGCAGATTTAATCCTCAAATTACATGAAAAACATGGGAATAAGTACGCTTTTTTTTATTTATTTGCTCAACTTTTCATACATTTCTACTAATTACCATACAAGAGTTCCACATAAAATATTACATATTCTATGCAATAAGACTGACCAAATTAATTCAAAAATATTGTTTGCCCGAAAATTCTTGCTATGCTGAAAAAAAAAAAAAAAAAAAAAAAAAAAGAGGTGAAACTTATGTACTTATATTTTTTTGAAAATGAGGCTTACAGATTTCTACTGCTAGCAGATGGTCCTTGATTGCAGAAAAATTACAAGGAAGAACGGACAATGAAGTGAAAAACTACTGGCACACCCATCTAAAGAAGCGATCGGTGAAAAACCAGAACACATTGGAGTTGAATGGTCATTGTAGTAATGTCAGCCAGATGAATAAAGATATGGAAGCTGGAAGTATAGTTTCCTGCACTCCTTCAAACCCCATATTAGAGAGCTCTCCATTATCCCCAGAAACATCTTGCAGTGAATTCTCCAACTTGAGCACTGATTTTGCCCCAGTACTTCCAGTATCAGTTGGCACAAACTGGAATAGCATTGCAGATCAAGAGATTCTCCCTTCAGTGCCTGCATTTGAAGAGCCTGTTGGAGATTTTTGGACAGAACCATTTGTAGCAGATAATGCGGCCTATTACCAAGATGGTTATCGAGGATTATCATTTGATCAAGAGGAGCCGTTTGCTTCATACTATGATGATGGTATGGATTTCTATTATCAAATGATGCAAGAACTGCCAGGAAACATTTAGTTCATGCCATATACATGTCTGTAAGATTGTCAAAAACTGTACTTAATTGTGTGATTTATTGGTTGACGGTGGTCTATCTGCTTGTTTCGTTTACGAAGAAATTGTGCAGGGAAAGACCTTGCAAGTGGATGTATGCATGCTGAAAATTCACCCAGTAAAATGGATTTCTATTCATTTACCCTTCCATTTTTCTTCTCGCATTCATTAGCATGTGAACGAAATGGCAAGACACCACATTTGTCAACAAAATCATACCACCAGTTTAATGGCATAAATTATTGAAGTTATGGTAAAATAAAGTCTATATTATCAATTTAGGTTAATTAAATTTTAAATTATTAATTTTTAGAAAAAATTTATTCTTATTCATTACGTGTGACACGGATAAAATATTAATTGTTAACTTAAATATTTTAATATTTTAATTTTTTTTAGAATTAAAATTAATTTTGAAATAAAAATATTTAATAATTTATTTTTTAAAACTAAATGGATTCAGTACTTGTCAATAATTATCCAACAACAAAAATTAAATTCATAAATAACAAAATTATCTAAGCTTCCTTAAAATTAACTAGTAATTTTTTTTCAAAACTAATTTTAATTCTAAAAAAAAATACTAAAATACTTAAACAATATTATTTTAAGCATTTTAATCAAATATTAATATTTTAATTGTCAAACATGATGAAAAAAATAAAATTTACACAAAAAGTAATACTTTTTAATCTAAATAATCTAAATTGATAATATACACTTTATCTTACCACTTGCAATCTCAATAGTTTAAAAGTAAATTATACTAGTAAACCTCGTACCAACAACTTTTTTTTTTTTTTTTACTACAACATGCATAGGCATTCACCAATCAACACTACCTCTCTACTCCCACTAGACTATTGCCAATTAATATCCAAAAATAAGGAACATAGGCATTGTGTTCTCTACTGCCAAGCCTCTTATTGAGAGGCTACGTTGAGACTCAATATCTCACATTACTTTCGTTTGTGGATCCAACTTAATTGGATGGAAAAATTGAGGCTTTTTATAAACTATAAATTTCACAATTTTTTATGTATTTAAGACAGGTTATAAATACCTCTAAAAAGAAATAATAATACAGAGATAATATGAGTTAACATCAGCATTCATATAATCTGTGCAATTAACGTAGCTAGGTAATGTGTTTGCTACTCCCAATCCCCTTGATTGAAAGGCCAAGTGGAGACTCAATATCTGATATAAATGAGGAGTCAAGAGATTAATTAAAAAATTTAAAAGTTTTAGGAATAACTTTTCTCTTTTTAGGTTGCAACTTTTAAAAGACAAAACTAACTATGATGATTCATGAGTCCAAAGTACGATTGTACTTCTTACGAGGATCAATCATGTAACAAATTTTTGCATCAATTTTGCTATGTTTCTAAACAATTTTGATTTTTTCAATTGAGGAATTATATATGTTATAAAGAATTAAGTTTCATGTAAAATTATGTTACTTCTTTCTTAAAAAAATACGGTTTATATGAAATCCATGATCAAATATGGATATGAAAGGTTTAATTGTAAATTATTGATGCTTGGGTGGTACACTTTGCATTTCTTTCCTTCCAAATATGAATGTACAAGGCACAAAAAACAATTCTTATAAGGGTTCGCAGAACTTTATGGAGTTTACTATCCATATGGTTCGTGTACTATAAAAAATTACTTAATAGGTTTCTAAACCAACTTAAGATTTAATTGAATCTTTAATTATAATAAATCAATTTGTTTAATATGAGTCTTTTATTTATGATTTGCCTAACAGCGTTAGTTAATTGCATAATAAAACAATACGAGTACTTTGAATATTGACCCCGTTAGTTTTATCTTTTATTACTCAAAGTATTTATGGAAATTACAAAAAAGTTTTCAAAAAACTAGATTTTTTAAGAAATTTAACCAGTCGTCTTTAGTTTTTCTTTTTGATTTTTGATTATTTTTTTTTATAATTCCTATGAATGCTTTAAGTGAAAAACAAAAAAATAACAGGGTTAGAGGTAAAAAAAAAAAAACTCTTGATTATGGATTAATTTAATATCATTAGCCAATTCACTAGCGGATGACTCCCATTAAACAAATTGATTCAATACATAAACTTAATTAACATTTAAAGTGATACAAAGACTTAATTAAATAATTGTTTGTAGTATAGAAATGGTATAGATCACTAACCAAAATTTATTTGGCGAATATTAATTAAATTCTTTGTATACTGAGTAAACTCTTTTGCTGATATTTTTATATAAATGATGATTTATTATTGGGCTGAAAGAAACTAACTTAAACTCTGAAAATCAAGGGATTTATATTATTCTTTTCTAATAGTTTTGATAAACCCAAAAACTCGGCCTCAAAAAACCCAAGAAGAATCCTGGGCTGGATTGGACTTGGGAATTAATACGACAGGTTAGGCCAGCGGGTGGCAGAAAAGAGCCTTGCATGAAGTTAGCCCAGCCATGAACAGTTTTATTGAGTCCATGTATGTTTTAATGATTTTGTAAGTTAATTTTTTGGGTTTTGAAAATTAATGAGAACAAATTTACTGTTAGTTCTTTTTGAAAATCTCAATTATTCTTTGTAAATGTAATTTTTAATTTTATTTGTTGTAGGTTTTCATTAGAAATGAAGGACATTTTAGGAGGGAAAAGAACAAATTGAAATTTTTTTTTTTTTGTCGTGAAAAACCAACACAAAAATGAAGTTACAAATAAATATGAAAATATAAGAATTAAATAATAATTATTTCACTAAAAAAATCGGTATCAAAAGAATAATTCACTGTAATTTTATTTTATTTTTTTCTCAAGAATACTAAAGGAATCATTAGATTTTGTTTCCCAAGTGGCTTAACATATATATCAAAATGGATCTTGAACTTAAATTTCATTGAAATTGTGTTGAAGATCAAGGGGTTATTTGAATAAGAAGAGGCTGCCCTACCATACCCACACCCCAAGTTGAATGAGGAAAACCATGTCATAAAGCAATTAAATATTTCCAAGGAGTTTCCTATCATGGAAATGGAGTTTCTGATTTATTTCCATTAAGACAATAGCACATAGTTGCATAGAAGTTTTTGCAAGAACATTTGACTGAGCTGTATATAGTCAAGATTTTTCTGTTCCTTTTTTTTTTTCTTTTTTAATTTTTATCAATTGACTAGACTAGAAACAAAGCAATACTGGATTTTTTATGGTCCTGTGACTTTGACTGAAAGAACACTTTTTGGAAGCCTCCGTGTTCACTCTAAACGTGGCATTATTCAATTCCAAAAGGGAATAGCATAATTACACTTTCTAATGGGACCTCAATTTCCTTAAAAATATATAATAATTCATCCACTTTACATGGTTGAGGACGATTCTCTTACTATAGTTTGAATACATTGATGATGCTGAAAGGAGGTCTCTCTCTCTCTCTCTCTCAATATATATATATGTATATATATATATATAGACAGACAGATAGATAGATGTGAAGGTGTATTGGTACTTACCTAGGAAGACAAATCCTTAAGATAAACCTTAATATAGGAATTATAGAAACAAGAAAGGCTCTTCTTTTAGCTATAGAAAGATGGTGAAAGCAGCCTTGGTAGATAAAAATGGACTCAGGAAAGGTGCATGGAGTGAAGAAGAAGATACTAAGTTGAGAGTTTATGTTCAGAAATTTGGCCACTGGAATTGGCGACAACTTCCCAAGTTTGCCGGTAAGATATACGATTTTTTTTTTTTTTTGACATCTTTGAAGCTACAAATAAAATGGGTTTCGAAAAAGAAATTTCACCCATATATGTTTTCTTAATCTATGATCATATGCATTAGTATGGGTTTGATTCAATTTTTGGAAATGATGAAAGGATATCTTTCATGTTTACATATCTTTTGATTTTCATTGAAAAGGAGAAATAAAAATTAAGGTGCAACAAAATGGTTTCCATGTTTAGAATTTGATTTGGTTTTGTTTTTACAGGTTTATCAAGGTGCGGCAAGAGTTGCAGATTAAGATGGATGAACTATCTCCGGCCGGACGTAAAGCGTGGAAATTTCTCAGAAGAAGAGGATAATTTGATAATTCAAATGCATGAAGAACTTGGAAATAAGTAAGGAATTTTCTTCACAACATGTCACTTCCTCCACGTGCGAAGAAATTATTTTCTATTGACTGGAAAATTGGAAACAGCTATGATAAAAATGATTGACCAAGTGTATTTTTTCTTCTGCAGATGGTGTGTTATTGCTGGGAAATTACCTGGAAGAACAGACAATGAAATTAAAAATCACTGGCATACCAACTTGAGCAAGAGAGTGAAGCAAAACCAATCAGTTTCTTCTGAGTTGATGAATAAAGAGAAGAGTACTGAAACTTCACAAACTTCACAATCTGAAGTTAGTGAGACTGAAAAGTCTGAAACTGAAAGTGTTTCTGTCAATACTCCCTCTGAATCTGGTCATCGCCCAAAAACTGTGGAGAACTTTCCTTCATCTCATGAAATATCTTGCATTGAGTTCTCCTCCATGAGTAACGATTCTATGTCAGGCGTGAATGGTGTTGCAGAAGAATGTTTCTCTTCATCAATGGAAATATTTCAAGATTTCTGGAACCAGCCATTTTTGGCAGACAATAATTGCAACCAAGATGGTTATGATTCAATGTTCTTGACAGAAGAAGGATTAATGTCTTCCTATGCTTCCAACTATGGTGATGATGGCATAGATTGGATCCAGCAAGCGATGCAGGAAATCGAAGATAGTACTTCTTAACTGGTTCAGATTATAAAGTGGGGCATTATGCCAAGTCTTGAATCTAGAGTCGTTTGAACTTCAGGTCATCAGATATGTAGTAGAACCCTACTAGTCATATGGTCGTAGAATTTGAATTCTATATATATATATATATATATATATATGGCATTTTGTTAGTAAGTTATATGCTATATCACATGTAAATGGGATACGTTAATGTGTAGAAAACGGATGAGTAAAATGGCTGTTTTTCATCAGAAATGTTCAATTGAATATATATATATATATATATATATATATATATATATGATCATGCATGCAAACCATATGTTACAGAAACCATTTTTTTAGGGGAAAAAACTTGGTATCTGATATTGCATAGAGGATCATCACTGAAAACTTAATGAAAACCTCAATATTAATGTCTACACGTACAATTTCTCCGAAAGGCTTAGGAGAAAAATCCAAGTGCATAGAACTTGGAATGTTTTTTCTAGAACAAGATAGCAAACTTCGGAAACAATTATGGAAATTTTAACGTTTCTTTTACAAGGAACTCGAGCCCACGTTTTTCAAGAACATGTAAGATCATAAACCTTAAATAGTTGAGTAACCGGTTCGATCAACGTGACTGTCAGTTGATACGAGATTACAGACTTATCTTAACACTATGATGTCCAACAAGAGGTAAAGATAATCGTCTATGTAGAAAGAATTAATGCATGAAATGGAGGGCTGGTTAATTAAGCAGGTAATTAAAATCGAAGTCAAAGTTGTGATGGCGAAAACATGCAAGACATGCCGGTTGATATTGCAAGATCTAGAAGATATTTGATATATATATATATATAATCTTGTTTAGTTAAAGGAAAACCATCCATATCATAACTATAGCATTTATAGAATTTTAGTGTTTAGAGCCTAAAACTTGAATATACTAATTACCAACGAGAGAACATTTCCCCGAATCATCAAGCTTATTTTTTAAATTCCATGAATGGATTTATGAATCTCATTTATCAAAAACTCAACTTACCAATCTTAAAACTTATGCGGATGGGGAACAAAGGTTTGAAATTGAAAGCCTCATTTAAAAAAAAATATAAGAAATTAGAGGTAATAGTAAGAGAATTGATGTTGTGATTTTTATTTTTTTTCATTACTAATAGAATCAAAATTATCAAAAGATTTCTTCAATTGTATAGAATCCATTTCTCTCGTGAAGTTAAATTTTATGGAATCATATTGAATATTGAATATTTTACGAACTTATTAAAAATTAATTCTTATAAACTACATAATATTTATCTACCAAAGAATATAGTCTAATGATAAAAGAGTTATTTTGATTTGACCAAAATCAAGATTCAATTTTCAATATCTATCTACGAATAATTAGTCATAATTATTCTTTAATGATATCAAATTTAGGCTAATTCGGCCTTGGAGGGAGGCCAATAGTAAATCAAAAACTAAACATATTCGACGCCGACTTAACTCAAAAAGTGATAGATTTAGTTTCGATTGACATAAAAATTAATCCAAAGATATCCCACTATCCGTTAATATAAAAAAAAAAATACACAATACCTAACTAAATTCAATTTTTCTCTTTCGATATCTTTTTTTTCCCCTTATTCAGAGAAAATAATCAGATTGCAAATCCTTAAAAAAAAAAAAAAAAAAAAAAAAAAAAAAAGGAGGATGTAGATGCCAATTGAGTTATAGGTTCATTGACAGAAAAATAAAACAGTGATTTTGGCAACTGCATAATTAAGGAAATGCTTGGTTAGCCTAGTGATTCCGGCAAGTGGCTCCTCTCATAGTTTAAGGTTGTGTTCCTAAAGAAATTGATAATTTCTAGGTGGATATGCTCAACTTGTACTAAAATTTAAATAAAGTCATCCAACAAGCTTGTCCCCACGAGATCCCCACGCAAATCCAAGGCATAGTCTTCACATAATCTTTGGCATCATTTTTGTGTTTTTTATTTTTGAAATCATGATAATCCTATGGCATCTTTAATCCGAAGAAGCCTTTCATGGTATAGTTTTTAAGTCTATTTGACCACAATTTCTTTATAAACATCTGGAGGTAAGGTGTGTTTGATAGTGCCAGAATAGCTGTTTTTACACTAGAGTAATATATTGATAAAACATACTATCTTATACAGCAGTAGGTGTTTGATAGTGCCACAGTAGCTGCTTTTACACTAGAATAATATATTTAGAAAACGATTATCATATACTACTGGTAGGTATTTTTATATTAAAGTAAATTATTTTTTAATCCCTAAGTTTTGAATCTAATTATGACCTAGTCATTCACTTTTTAAACTTGTAATTTAGTCTTACCTGATGTGGAAGACCGAAGCGCTAATACACTAATATCAAGACTTTAGAATAAAGTATTAGAAATCCTTTGAAGGAAACTTTCCAATGTAACCCTATATGGTGTTAGAGTAAAGGATCATCAATAAAAACATTCTAATGTGTTATAGATTTTTATCCAAAACTCATATCATTTGATGCTATCAAATGAATCGGTAGACGTATATGAAATGTATGAATAATTCAATTGTTGTCTTTTTCTAACATAAATTACTTTTTTTGTAAATCTAAATATATCTTTTAATAGTTTTAAATTTTCATATAAAAACCAACATAGCCTATCAACAAGAATCAAGAGACTTAAGTTGTAGGTTTTCCAAGCATAAGGGACTACATAAGTTATTATGACATTCAAAACCAAAGATTAAAGAATAGTTTACTGTTCACACTATAAGCTACGAAACTATCATACATGCATGAAGATTTATTGATAAAAAGAGAGAGAGAGAACAAAGTGAGAATTTAATTAAATTTCTAAGAATATTGCAGTTACTTCGAAATGTTTAACCCAACTACTTCACCGTTCACACGGCATGAAATACTACTTTTTTTGAAGGAAGTTTCTTTATTCAAACATTCCTTCTCCATGAACAGTTATTCAATCCTCGAAGACATGCATTTTCATTGTAGCTTCAGCTGGGCCCTTCGATCCTTTGAAACTTACTTTTAAGCATCCACGCTTGAAATATTAGTGGGCATGTGAAAGTGTTGAATTTGAACACACAACTTGACTAAACAGACTAAGACCTGAAGATTTGTTAAAGCGTGGCTTGAACAAATAAATATGCACTCAAGAAATTGTTGTGTATCTTCGGATGTGAAAGGCTGCTATCAAACAGTTAGCAAACAGTATTGTGGGCCTCTGGGAGCTTTAAAGGCCAGAACTGTGAGTATCATGTATCACCCGGTATTGTGTGCATCACATTCATCTAATTGACTTGCAAAACATGGCAGCCAGCCACATTATATATGAATGCAATAATTATGGGAAAGAAAATCCACACGTCAAATGCGATAACAAAAATTAAAATTAATAATGAAATTGGATCTGTCTCTCTTTCAGTCAGATTGTCACATGCAAGTTGAATGAATTTCTTCTTCTCCTCTTTTTTCTTTTTTCGTGTTGAAATTATGTATAGGTAGACCAATAGGCACAAAGTATTGGATCTTTTACATCAATATGTTTCTAGATGAAGAGATTCTATCACATCTATGCAAAATTAATTTTTTCTCGTATTTAGACTATGCATTCTTTATTTTATTTTATTGATTTATTTTATTTTTAAGATTTATTACTTCATATTCTCTGTTATAACGTCATAAATTAATAATTTACATGTCATTACTTTTTGAGATTTCTTATTTTATAATATTATATATTTATTATTGATTAGTAGTGTTATAACAAAAAAAATTTGAAGTAGGAAATTTCAAAAAATAAAATCTTAATCAAAAAATAAAAAGTCTCAATTAAAATAAAAAAATTGAAAAATGTACAGAATCTAAACGTAGAAAAATCACATGGAAGATCAAAAGAAGTTGGCATACTATGTGAACGAAACTAAAACATTAATTGTTAACGAGTCTTGTTTTTATTTTCCAAAAAGGCAAGTTATAAAGAGTCATGGCTTTAAGAGGCCGAAGAAAATGCGGACCTCTAACAATGTTTGCTAACTTTCCAACTTTCCAATGGAAATGCGAATCAGCAACATTAAATGCGAGTACTTGTCGAAGGTTTGTCTACTAAAATTAAACTTGTGTAAGAATAGGCCTCTTGGAACTTTTGACTAGGATATCGAACACATTTTTAGTGGATGGAAAAACGATAAGCAATGTATATTTGGGTGCAGTCGTGTTCCATGCAGAGGAAATTGTCTGCACTATACCCATTTCGCCAAGACTCACGAGTCTTGAATTTGACAAGATTTTATGTCTGCAATTTTTTCTTCCTCGATTCAATAGTTGGTTTCGACAATTATTTGGTTTGCTTTTTCAGTAAATTCTTTTTTTTCTTTTACTTTCCATGCCTCTAACGTAAATATGTGTCACGGTTAAAAAATTAATAATAATAAGGCATAAATATGTGCCTACCAGCTGTATAATTAGAGAATTTTGGATTTTGGTGTTTTATATTTTTTATCGTTTCAACGAACTATTCGATCAAAAAAAAAACAATTTGGACAATTAGATGATTTATTGAGGATGGTTTTACATCATAATCGCTTAAACTTATACGATATGCTTATTTTGGAATGGATTAGAGAGAGAGAGAGAGAGAGAGAGAGACACACACACACACACACACACACATATATATATATATATATATATATATATATATATATATATATATATATATATATATATATATATATGTTTCCTTTTCATAGAAATAATGGTCTACCCAAATGGTGAGTAAATTATAAATTAGTGTATCTAGTTTCAAGAAATGAATTAATTAGTCCTTCTTATTTAAAAAATTATTATTTAATCTTTTGATCAGTATTGATTATGCTTAATTTAACATTATTTTTATTCCATAAAATATTTTTTTCTCATCAATCTTTTCCATATATATATATATATATATATATATATATATATATATATATATATATTAAAAAGAAGAAAAAAAGATTAATTTAAAAAATGTAAAATTAAATAATTATTTTTTGAAACAAAATGGACTAATTAATTTATTTTTTCGCAACAATAGGGACTAATTTATAATTCACTCCTCAAATGGGCTAAGTGAAAATAGAGCCACAATAGGCAAAATTGGACCTTTGGAGCAGAACCCATATAGAGGAAGTGTCAAAGCCGCCGAAGTTTGAAGTTTTGAGTATCTTAAGGACTAGAAACGAATCATCTAACAATAAAGGAAGGCCATGCCCATCAAGACCATTAGACCCATGATTTATCTTCTATAGCTACAAAAAAAAAAAAAAAAAAAAACTTAATTTTGAGGCCCTAAAAATCGAAAAACCCAACATCTTTCCAAATCCAAACTACAACATAAAACTACAACTCACTCAGTTGTTCAGAATTAAAGAATTAACATTAGTAGTTGGTAGGACAAGATAATGGATCATATTACTACGATAAACTGAATTAGTCATTACTATTATAAAGATGAGGGGTTATTTTAATCTTCTCTTGTAATGAGATTGTTTTTAGACTCAAATATTCTAAAAAAAATATTTGAATCCATTTTTGTAAGTGCAAAAAACAACTTAATTGGTTACTTGCTACTACAAAGATGAGGGGCTACTCTAGTCTCGTTTTGTAATGAGACTTTTTTAGGTTCAAATACTCTAAAAATCGAAAAAATTTATAATACACAAAGAGTAACTAGTGGCATATACGGTAGTTACTCCTTGGGTCCACTTTGATAAGAGAGATAGACACGTAAAAAAAAGAAATTATATCCATACCCATCAAAAGTGATAAGAAGATTTCCACGTCCGCTCAAATTTTTTTATTTTCTCTCTTCTATTTTTTTTTCTCTCTTTTTGTGTGTGTCTCTCTCTCCTCAAAGTGAGCACAATGAGTAACTACCGTACATGTCACTAGTTACTCCTTATATATTATAAAATTTCTCCTAAAAAAACTATTTGAATCTCTTTTTGTAAGTACAAAAAACTCACTACCACTATATTAGAAGTCTATCCATCTATATTAAGATCTGTCACGCTTGTGTCTCTGCTCTAAAACTAGCTAGCATATTTTTTCTTAACACCAAAATATGGATTGTAGCTTCTAATGTGAATAAATTGTGGAAGAAATTCGACAAAATTGAGAATTGTACAGAGCAAAACTGTAGAATAATCAAGCTTATCAAAAAGCACAGAATGCCCTAATGAAACTTCTTCTATGATATATGCAATACATATAGTTTTCATACTATTACATCATGTTGATACAAGGTAATATAATCAATTGTGTCTATGTAATTAAAAAAATATATAATAGAATGGAATAAAAAGCAGTAATAGGTTGATAGATAATTATTATGATGATATAAGGTAATAAAAAATTATTCTATCTCGTACAAAATGATAAATAAATAAATAAAATATAGAATTGAATAGAATCTCAATCAAAAGAATTGGATCTTTTACATCCATATATTTTTAGATGGAGAGAGTCTATTACGTCTTTGCAAAATCATATTTAGACTTTATTTTCAAAATTTTTTATTGAAGTCTTTTATTTTTTGAAATTTGTTACTTTAATTCTCTCGTTATAACGTTATCTATTAGTAAAAGATCCTTGCTTTTCGAGATTTTTTACTTTACAATATTACATAATTAGTAACGTTACAACAAAAAATCTAAAATAAGAAATTTTGAAAAATAAAATCTCAATCAAAAAATAAAAACCAGAGAGACTCCATTAAAATAAAAATAAAAATTGAAAAATGTACAGAATCTAAACGTAGAAAAATCACATGGAAGATCAAAAGAAGTTGGCAATCTATGTGGACGAAACTAAAAAATTAATTGTTAACGAGTCTTGTTTTTATTTTCCAAAAAGGCAAGTTATAAAAAGTCATGGCTTTAAGAGGCCAACAAAATGTGGACCTCTAATAATGTTTGCTAACTTTCCAACTTTTCCAGTGGAAATGCGAATCAGCGACGTTAAATGTGAGAACTTGTCGAAGGTTTGTCTACTAAAACTAAACTTGTGTAAGAATAAACCTTGACTAGAATATCAAACACATTTTTAGTGGGATGGAAAAACGATAAGCAATGTATATTTGGGTGCGGTCGTGTTCCATGCAGAAGAAATTGTGTGTGTGCCAAGACTCACGAGTCTCGAATTTGACAGGATTTTATGTCTGCAATTTTTTCTTCCTCGATTCAATAGTGGATGGAAAATTATGTGGTTTGCTTTTTCAGTCAATTCTTTTTTTTTTTTTTTACTTTCCATGCCTCTAACGTAAATATGTGTCACGGTTAGAATAATAATAATAAAAAAAGGCATAAATACGTGCCTACCAGCTGTATAATTAGAGAATTTTGGTGTTTTATAATTTTTCTTATTTCAAAGAAAAAATTGACGATTAGATGATTTATTGCGGATGATTTTACATCATAATCACTTAAACTTATATGAAATGCTTATTTTGGAATGGATTAAAGAACCACACACACGCATGTATAGTGAGGAGTAAATTATAAATTAGTCCATCTAGTTTCAAGAAATAAATTATTTAGTTGTTCTTATTTAAAAAATTATATAATTTTTTAATCAATGTTGGTTATATTTAATTTAATATTATTTTTATTTCATAAAATATTTTTTCTCATCAATCTTTTTATTTTTTACATATTGAAATAAAAAATTAAAAGAGAGAAAAAAATTAACTTAAAAAATATAGAGATTAAATAATTAGTTTTTAAAACAAAATGAACTAATTTATTTATTTTTAGCAACAAGGAGAACTAATTTACAATTTACTCCTCAAATGGGCTAAGTGAAAATAGAGCCACAATAGGCATAATTGGACCTTTGAAGCAGGGCCTATATGGAGGAAGTGTAAGGGTAGCCCAAGTTTGAACTTTGAAGTTTTGAATTTCATAAGGACTACAACCCAGGCCTTGGTGAAAGTGTTACCTGTCAGGACTAGAAACGAATCATCTAACAATAAAGGAAGGCCAAGCCCATCAAGACCATTAGGCCCATGATTTATCTGCTATGGTGACAAAAAAAAGCTTAATTTTGAGGCCCTAAAAATTGAAAAACCCAACATCTTTCCAAATCCAAACTATATACATATGCCATAGATAAAATCCCTATAACTCACTTGTTTGTTCAGAATTAAAGAATTAATATTAGCAGTTGGTGGGATAAGATAAAAGATCATATTATCACGATAATTTGAATTGGTCACTGCTACTAAAAAGATGAGGGGCTACTCTAGCTTTTTCTTGTAATGAGATTTTTTTAGGTTCAAATACTTTAAAAAATATATATGAATCTGTTTTGGAATAAAAAGCAGTAATAAGTTGTTGAATAATTAATACGATGATATAAAGTAATAAAAAATTATTTTATCTGGTATAAAAAGATGAATAAATAAAAAAAATATAGAATTGAATAACGGTACAAATATTGTTTGCATATTGTCTACGATTCTACAAGAGAATTTACTTTTATCGAAGAAAAATAAAACGTCTATGAGACCTAGATTGGTAAATGAAACAATGACCACCATTTCTTTGGAAAAAAAATAAATAAATAAATAAAAAATACTGAGGTGGCTTCGACATTCATTTGTTTAATTGCATACTTTTAGTAATGTAATGGAAACATTAGCAGAGTTTCACTTTAGTCCTTAATTTCCCAAAAAAATTATTTTTGGTCACTATATTTTATACTTATTTACAATTTAGTTTTTATTTGAAAGTTTTTTAATCTCTGCACTTTACAACAAATGCAATTAAGTCCTTATAATATTGTTTTCTTGCAATCAGATCTCTACATGCTAACTCTTCGTTAGTAAATGATATAATTCTTGTAATGTAACGAGTCATTATAATTGTAATGATCCATTGCATTATAATTTGAAAATTATACAATAAAATATAAGGATGTAATTAGCCGTACACCCAGCTAAACAGCTAAAATATAAGGATGTAATTAGTCTAGCATAGTGGTGGATTGACATAGGTGAGTTACAACTTTAGCAACTCTTATCTCGTTAATCCACCAACAGAGCAGACCATGAGACACTCACTAGCACTACCATTACTAGGGATAATCATTCCGGTTTTCTGTTCAATTTCAAATTTTTTTGGCTTTTTATTAACTGAATTGATTGAAATAAAAATCGAAATCAAACCGATTTGAGATTCAGTTTTATAGTTAAAAACCAAATTTTTTGGTTAAAAACTGTTTCTTTTTTTGTATTTTTTTTTTAATTTTGAATTTTTTTTCTTGGACCAAACTGAAGGGCTGCTTTTTTGTAATTTGTTTTTCAATTTTCAAGATAAGCTAATATCTTGAATTGAAGTTTTAGTAAAAAAAAATCACAAGAAAATGCCATGAGTCTTAGGTGTGTGTGTTAAAAAAAAAAAAAAACACTAATTCAGTTTTTGGTGAAAACTAAATTTTTTTAAAAAAAAAACGAACCGAGTCAAAATAATTTCGGTTTAGATTTTTTTTCAAATTTTTTTACGTAAAACCAAATCTAAATTATTAATTCGATTTTAATTGACTAGTGTTCATGTTCATCCGTAATATTTTTTACATTTGGAGGCTTATGATTGTGCAACCTTAGGAGTTAAGGAGTCCTTCTCTTATCTCTGTCTCGGATTCCATGTGACTTTGTGCAGAGCTTTAATGGCGATATTAGTAACTAGCAGTAGAGTCCAGTCCAGTCCAGTCCAAGCCAGCGCAGGAGAGAATGACAAATGAAATCAAAGAAACTTCCTCACGCTATGAAGTCCAAACGTCTCTATGCCACTTCTTTTTCCACCTTTATATTTATTTCATGCAAGCTTTTTGTTGGCTATGAGGATGGGGAAGGGAGATTAGTAAAATTATAGGGTCCACTGGCTGGATTTTTACATTTATTCCTTGCCTAGGTTTTTTAAATTTTAACCTAGTTTTGTTTTGACACGCTAAGTTGCGACAAAAAAGAATAATTTGAATTTAGACAAAATATGTACTATCACAAACTATATTCTAAATTTGCAAAGCATGTTTTATGATAGATTATAGTGCTTCAGATTTGGTGTGTAGAACATTGAATATGCTAAACATTAGTATTTTTTGAATTCCCATTTTATAGTTTTGTTTATTATAAAAAACCGAGATTTAAAAATAAAACAACTACGTGCCATAAAAGCGAGGTATTATTACCCCAACAATATCACGATACCAAAAAAAAAAAATAATAAATAAATAAATAAAATTCATAATATCTAGAAGAGCTTTGATCTATAACAAAACTCCTAGAAGAGTTTCTGATTTCACGATTAACCGACCAATCTGTTCAAAAAAAAAAAAAAAAAACTATTACGAACACAATTTTTTTACTTTTCTTTTCTTTACAAAATAACAAAATGAAACAAAACATACCGATATATATATTAATCATTAGTTATTAATGTTAAAAAGAGAAAAAAAAGCATATTTAAATCTATCCTAACAATGAATTAATCTTATCCATACGGTCTGGATAAAAGGTTAATTTGACCACCTCGTACATTGAATGTAAACTGTGTTAATGCTTTACTAATACAATTTTATGTTCTAATTAAGAAGCTTAAGTACTAAACTATCTTAACAGATGCCCTACATTTTATGGATCAAGATTAATTTGTTATCTTGAAAGTTAGAAAGAAAGAAAAGGTGCATTGATCTCTTAATTTTCTGCTTCCGCTTCTTGTCCTACTCCATACAATTGCAGAAAAAAGTATACGCAGAATGCATTATTGCTGTACTTTAAATACAGAAACGAATTAATTAGTTTTTCTTATTTTGAAAATTATATTATATGCATTATTGTTGTCCTTTATGATCCAAAAAACCCATTATTATATTGGCTTTGATGATTAAAAGAGTACATTGACCATCCTCCTCAGTTGATAATTGCATCATTCTGCCATGTATAAAGGCAGAAACACAAGCCTATAGTACTCTACTGATCTCAACTTATCCCACGTCACAAAGGACAGCCCAGGTACCAACTTTTCTTTCTTTCGAGTCAACCAGAATTTCCTATCTAAGTTTTTGCATGAGTCCAATCTCACACAGTATTTTAATTGGAAAACTAGTAATATCAATTTTGAGCTTTTTTCAATCACATATATTAATTTTATTTTTTTTTCAATTGAATGTATCAATTTTTATTTTTTAATATGCAGAACAATATATATATATATTTTTGGCACACATGCGTGCCCGTTGCTTTGGTTTTTTTTTAATTAATAATTAAATAATAATAATAATAATTTAGGAAGAGAAAAGAATAAAAAAGACAATATAATAGTTTAGTCTATCACATATCATTACACGAAAAATTAGATAAAAAAATTTGATGGACATTTTAAAAAGAATTGATATACTTAAAGAAAAAAATAAAAATTAATGTATTTGATTGAGTGAGAAAATGTTTGAAGTTGAAGTGTTTATTACTTAGCTTTCCTATTTTAATTAAAGGTAAATATAAGAGGGAATCTTTGCTTACATAGCCAAAAGAAGTATAAAGAAAAGGTAAGGAAAATTGGAGTATAAATCAGAAAAACTTTTTACCCTTTTCCTTGTTACCAGTAAGTATGGATAATTTGGATTGCAAAAGATATGGTGCAGTGAATGATCGTTTTCAGTGGAAAGAGAAGCTGTGAAACACTAAAATCATCTGAGAAAAGCAGAACTATTAAATAGGGTGTTAATAAATTTTAGGATACGGTGAGAAAAACACCTTGAGAGTCCAGCCAGCCAGTTACATTTTAGTGATAAGATTCTTTTTTTTTCCCCCTCCATCTGAATATCACAGAGTAATTATAAATTAGTCCCTTTATTTTCAAGAAAACGACTAATTAGTTTTTTTAAAAAATATTAATCATTTAGTTCATTGACCAATGATAACCATATCAACAAAACATCTTAATTCAAAAATCTAAACTATTAAATAAAGCTCAAAAAACAATTTTATATTGCTCTCTAACACATCTTTTTAAGTAAAAATTTTATAGATTAATCACTATCTTGTGCTTAATTATCTAATTAAAAAATTAAAAAGAGAGTAATAAGATTAGAACTTGTAATCTTTTAGTCATTAAGACTTCGACACTATCTCAAAAAACCATTTCAACTCAAAAAGCATAAGTTATTGGTGAGGTTCTAAAAATAATTTTATATTACTCTCTCACAACGAGTACTTAAGTTTAATATTATTTTATTTAAAAAAATATATCGTGTTTTCTCATAAATCTTTCCATAATTTTTTTTATTTTTTTATATTTCTTAAAAAAATAATAATAAAAAATTAAAAAAAAAGGATTAAGCTACGAGAAAATTTTAAAATTTTAAACTATAAAAATTAAATAATTAGTTTTTAAAACAAAAAAAAACTAATTAATTCGTTTATCAAAATTGGAGGAACTAGTTTATAATTTACTCCAATATCACACGGTTTACTTTACTTCATCAACATGAATCTTTTTCCATTACTTTAACCATCAAAATTAAAATAATAAAGGATGTGTGCTCCTCCTTATTTTATTTTATTTTCTAGTTTAAATATTAAAACTAGCCTCTAAATTTTTTATATTTTTTTTAATATACTAGACTGATGTTAGCTCAAGAATACCTCATACTATTGAATAAACCAATAAAAAAAATCATCAAAATTATCGACAAAACACCAATATATATATATATATATATATATATATATCTTTTAATTTCTTACAATAATGAAAAGGGTAATCGTAGTAAAAGATTAAATCTTAATCTTACAAATGACACCTACCCTTTTGTGTACAATCACCGTCATCTTGTGCTTCCTAAAAAACCAGAGATCTCAACAGTGAATCCAGATAATCTCAATTTGCAGGGGACCACGAATTTGTCTTGTGGTAACCGTGGAGCTAAGCATGGTAACTTTATATATACTGCCCCAAACCCCAGAACTTTTGCTAATCTTGGAGCTAAGCATGGTAACTTTTTTTAGCTGTCCGATTTGGTTAGCTATTTCAGGCCCAACATATCCGCAGCAAATCCCTGAAACATAGATATAATGGTACCTCTAGTCTTCAGCTAACCCATAAATAAAATAAAATAACCAGAAGGCATGCTAAACTTTATTTCTTCTTTAGCACTTTTCCAGCTGGTTTTATTATAAAGTTCAGGGTTTTAATTTGAAAGTAGGTAAATTGTTTTGATTTGTATTTATATTTTAGAGTAAATATATTTATTTTTATCTTTATATAATACTTAAAGTCTCTCGTCTGTTTTTAAATTTTCAACTATATCTCATCTGTTCTTAAAAATTTTTTAAATATTCATTATGTGTTTCCAATCAAAATTTTCAATTATAGAATTTTTTTTTTTTTTACCAAAAATATCTTTTACTAAAATGCTCTAAAATTCACATGATCTACGTGTTCTATTTTTGAAGCGTTTAGTTTATTTATTAAGCACAAATTTGTATATTTACCTTATATTTTAGGCTAAGTTATTAATTTGTGATTATTGGTCTAATTGTTTTCAATTAATTCTTGTTTTTTAGATCATAATTCATTCTACCCTTCTAATGTATATATGTGTGCGTACAAACCCAACTCGTCCAAATTTATTGAAAAAATAATGAATCCGAAGAAAAGTCAAATGGTGTTATAATTCCTTTTTTTTTTTCTGTACTTGTTTTTTAAATAATTCATGAGGACTTTTTTTTTTATCATTTTGAATGAAAATGTTTGACAAAATCATAAATGGCCCTATATTTAAAGAAAATTTCGAACATTTTAGACCCAAAAAATTAAAGATAAATTGTGTTAATTCTTCTAAATATATTTCGGAATTTCCGAATATAAACTTACATGTAGAGAGTCGTTAATTCATTTTCCCCCCAAAAAAAAAAAAAATCTCCAAATATCATTCAATTGTTGTTACTAAACCAATGATTATTATTGATTAGTACTATGATATTGTTAAATCAGCCAGGCACCAAGGCATAGCCCACATAAAACCAAAATGAACCACAAAAAATCCATCCCTACAATTCAAAGTTGATATTTGTCTCTTTTTGGCCTTTGGGTCCCTAACAAAACAAAGAGAAACAAATTAAAATTCCCCTTTTTCTTTTTCTTTTTTCCATATAGTAACTAATTAAGATATTAGGTTTCATCGAGGGAGTTCATGCAGCATGCACAAAAGGATTGAAATTTCTTAAATACATCAACCTCTCAACTCCAAAGTCTCTAAACCAATCACTCTCATTCCATTTTCCGTCTTTTCTTTCATTCTTTCATTTTCATCCTTGTTATTTGTAGCAGCTAGTGTCACACTCAAATGGACCAGTGATTTAAGTATTTCAAAAGAGGAAAATAAAAACTCAATTCCCATATCAGCACTGTTGTTGCATCTGAGAAAGCTGAACCGTTTGATTGTTACAGAAAGCACTGATCTTTCTTCTCTTGATATCTTTTTCTGGCCAGATTTTGCTGCTGCTGCTGCTAGTGGTAGTAGATATCATCACAATAGTCCCATCGGTCTTCTCACTTTCCGAGCTTGAAAAACGCCGGCCAAGCACATCGACTGGCGTATCAGAACTTGACACCATCTCAAATTGTGACCTATAACCATCCATTGCTAATTCTTGCATTGCATCATAGCATTGGATCAAGTTTTCCTGTAACCAGATTACCATAGCATTACTTTATTAGGTCTTTGACTCGTAATATACCAAAAAAAGTAAAAAAAATACTGCATAATCTCATTGGACCAAACTATATTTTTGGTCAACCAAAGCCCTTTCTGTTATTGGTTGGAAGGCTCGATTACCATCCCATTGCAACATATTTTCTGACAGGTTCATTGGGAAGTTTCCCTTCTTTTTTCCTTTTCTTTTCTTTTCTCCTTTGGTCCAACCCCATTAATTTTCCTATCATTCCTTCATCCCAGCTTAAACATATAATTTTCAAAATTAATGAGTCTATAGTTCAATTGGTATCATCTATCTCTATTTGGAGTTTGAACTTCTACTTTATAAATAATAGTAAAAAAAAACTTTAATCTTGAAATCACTTGTTCACTATCTGGAGACTTCAAAATTTTTTTTTCTTTGAAAGGTACAATTAGATAAAAACTAAAAGAAAAAAGAAATCAGAACTCAATTAAAAACAAGTACCTTATTTACAAATGAACAGTTGGATATGGCTTTTCTGAAGCATAAAAACTGCATAGGGAAAAGTTCATGAGAAGCATAGAGAAGTGCTGATGCAGCAATTAATGAAGGCTTGAACTCCAAAAGATTGATATCTGCACAAAAGAAAAGATAGCACCAATTTTTTGTAATTAAAAAAAAAAAAAAAAAAAAGATAGCACCAATTTTTGCTAATTTCCTTTTGCCTAAATATACATACCATTTTGAGCTTTGAAGATGATTTCACTGGCTCTAGCTTTAAGAGCCTGCCTCAATGGTGGGTCTTTGTGTTTAAACAAAGAAGAGAAGAAAGATATGAAAGAGAACGGAGTGACTGATCTCATCCTCCAATTCAATGCCCCAAGTATAAGCAACTCCATTTTTTGTATTGTTTGTGTGTCAAATACGAAACCACCATCACCCTACACAAGATGGGAAAGAAAAATTTGATAATCAAGATTTTTTTTTTTGGGGACCAAGATGAAAATTATCATTAATCATTCACATATGGGGATATAGTGTAGACATTAAGGTTAGCTATGGACACTTGCCTGGATATCAGTGATGTGGAATTCTGCTTCCTTCATTTTGGCTGCTAGAGAAACACAACTAACTGCAAGAAGCCTGAATACCCATGGCTGTGGTTGCTGTGATGATTAAACATCAAAACATATTCAGTTGATCTCAAGCAAAAAAGAAATAGACGAAAAGAATTTGCTTTAAAAGACAGGATTTTGATTCTTTACGGGAATTCCTTGGCTTGATAAGAACCTATCAAGGTAATTAACAGCAAGGTAGAACAAGGATGGATCAAAGTTGCAAGAAACCTGAAAATCCCAAAAGAAATAAAATGTTAAAAAAACTGATCGATCAAGAAATATGTGTAAATTAAAAGTTAATGCAAAGAAGAAGATTGTGTTTTACATCTTGCACACCTACCCTTGAGACTGACGAGATAGCTTCTCTTCTAAAAGAGACATCAAAGTCTATCTCTTTGAGGGTGTTTAAGTAGTTCTTTGAAGGCATGTGATCAGATTCAATGAGAAAGAGATGAGAAGGGATGGTGTCAGAGTGAAGGTCATGAGAATTTGTTAATGGGTTTTCAAGATTGAAATCCATTGATTGCTCTGTCTGCACCTCTCAGTTTAGCTTCAAAGATGGAGCAAGGAAGATGAAGAGTGCATCACTTAAAAGAAGTGAAGTGAAGCAGAAAGAGAGTGAGACCCTTTGTTTCTCAAGAAAGACGATGGCTATTAATACCTGGACTACAATTCTATCGTTTTTTCTAGTGTTTTTTGTTTGCATTTTGGATTTTGGCATTTTTCTATCTTTCTATGGAGAAGGAAAAGTCATGGTAAAGAGATGAAAATGCATGATGGGGTCAAGAGCAAATGTGAGGATGAAGGTATGTCAGAAAAAGGACTGGTTGGAGATGCAAAGAAAGCAGACTGGCAACTGGTTTAACTATTTTTTAATTGATTTGACTTCGAACTCCTGTCAGTCAATTGAGATTCTGCAACATTGTTGAATCAATTATATATATTTATATATGAAAAAAACAGTAGGAATTTCTTGAATAAACTCATTATTTGCACTCAATATTTCTACATAGTATTAAAGATCTCTATTATTGATCTAATTAGATAACTTTTTTTTTTAATTTCAATTTATTGAGTATAATTTGTTAAAATTAAAATTTTATCTCAACCAAATAAGTAGTTTTCTTACAATATTTGGGTCGTTGTTATTAATTTTTATTTTTTTAATATCATCACTCGCATTCCTAAATCTAATATATGACTATCAAAGTTCATAACAATTTTTTATACTAAAATTAAGTTTATTTTTATGATCTGATAAAAATATTTTTTGCTTTAAAAAGGGAGTCTTATTTCATTATATATATACACACACATTAAATATCGTGTCAATTCATATTTTTTTATTGTATTTATTATGTTATTTTTTAAAATTAAAAAATAATTCGTAAATTGAATTTTTGAAGAAGGATAAAGTAGTAAAATTGGATACTCTATTATTTGAATTTTTTTAATAGATATTTAAATTTATATTTATAATATGGGATAATATTTGTATTTTATGATAGATTATACTTGGAAATTGGAAGGCAAGCTAGATAAATATTTATGCCAATATTAACTGGATTGTCACATTTCAAAAAACTAATTTTTATGAGAATGACAATACACAAATTTATTAAAGCAAAGAAATTTACTAATCTCCATCCTTAATCAGACAGCCTTGGTTTAATTACAGCTTTCTTTAATTTTAGGAATTAACTGCTTGAAAGGTGCTTCTCTTTACATCCGAAAAGGAGTTTCCCACTCTAGCTTGTTAGGGTTAATTCCAAGCCTATAATAAATGCATCCAGCTCAAACAATGCAAATTGCACGGATGACCTTTTCTGCTTTTCATGTAACAAAAAGCAAAGACAAGCCTGGTAAAGTGAATTGAAGTATTTAATCAAGAAAAGCTATAAATCCATCATAAAAGAATTAGGTTTGAACTTCCAAACGCCATATCAAACGTTCCCAAAAACTACGAGACAGTAAACCAATATTACAAGTTATAAGTTGGTTTCTTTGTGTCATTCCCTAGGTCATAAGATAATAAACAAAAACAAATCATTATGGGATATTTTCGAGCAAACTTCACATCACTCGTGAGTAAGTTTGTTGTTTTCCAAGACTAAATCAGTGTTAAAAATGCATAGCTTTTGGCCCATTATTAAACTATCTCGTAAGCAAAACAATTCAAATGTGATACTATTAAGAGATAATTATCATTAATTATTTATTAATAATAAAAATCTAATATCATTTTTTAGCTAACTTTACATATGTTGAGAGTAAATCCACTATTTTTTGAACTAAATAAGTGTTAGAATATGCATAATTTTTCATCAACTACTAGATTGTTTATTAAACTAATCCAATTCAAATTTAGTATTTTTTAAAAAAATAATTATGATTAATTATCCTTAGATAAAGAAAATTGAATCTCGATCATAATCATAGTCAAACTAAAACAACCGCTAATTCATCGCTTTCGGATATAACTAATCCAATCCAAATTTATTAATATTAAAAAATAATTATGATTAATTATCCATAAATAATAAAAATTGAATTTCGATCATGCTCATAGTCAAATTAAAACAACCTTATTACTGCTAATACATTACTTTCAGGTATAACTATTCCAATCTAAATTTAACACTATTAAAAAATAATTATGATTAATTATCTATAAATAAATAAAAAATTCAACTTCATCCCAGTCATAGTCAAACTTGAACGACCTCAGTACATCCGTTTCAAGTATGGGAACGTTTTTCTTCTCTCTAGTTCGTGCCTTTCCCATCTTACCAAAAACTATTGACTTGAGGTGGACTTGACGGAATTTGTTAATGAACTTAGTTGATTTCACCAAACGTAGCGATTTAAAATTAATGAGTTTAGTATTGATTTTGGACTTGCAGAATGGAATCGTCAATTCAGACGGAAAAGGGGCTCTCTGGTCTCTATAAGACAAGACAAAATTAATTGATACCAATCGACTGTGTCCCTTTCCATGGCCACAAATTATCAAATATTGCCAACCAAAAGTAGGCCTCAAATCCTATGTCATGACATTTAGACATTAATGAAGGGACAATGAGAAAGTTTGAAATGTTTGCCACTTCACACCAAATCGTCCACCTGCTCTCTAAGTGAAAGTCATAAAAATGCAGCCAATAAATCTTATATAACCTAAATATTTGACATTGTTGGACTCCTTCAAAGGTCAGTGGCAGTTTGACAGCTTGTTTTCTTGGCCTAGGTATTGAAAGAATTAATGTCTTCTCATCTTTCTTTCTTTCTTTTTTTTTTTTATAACGCGAGTGTTCGTGCAACTTACGCGAACTTCGACTAATCTCACGGACCTGAAGTTAACGACCATGTAAACTTTCAGTGGCCACTAAAGAGAGCAATCGGGACTCGAATCCGAGACCACATGAGAAGCAAACCCTTTGTTACAATGTCTTCTCATCTTGAAAGGAGAAGAGATTGTCAATTGGACAAATAAGTAGTAGATAATATAGTTTGGGCATTTATAGATATGGGAGATACATTGCTTAATCTAGTTGCTTAAAATGCTGGTTCATGATGAAAAGGGAGTGCACTCAAGTTGAAAACCTTAGTAGTAAGTTTAATTGCATTGAATGTTTTTATATATATATATATATTTTTTCTGATCAATTATTGCAAGGAAGTATTGTGTCCAAAAAATAATTAAAATTAATATCTTTCTTTATTTAAGAGATTTCGAATTCAACATCTCATTTGTAATTAAAAACAAAAAAAGTAAAAGTGAAATTCAAAGGTTGCCTTTCTTTTTCATGTTATGAAGACCAAATACTTGAAGTAAATTATTTATTATAGCATATCAAATATTCGTTTTAATCTAAAAGTTTAATATGTTCGGTGAAATTTTAGAAATAATTTTATTTTACATTTCAATACATTTCTTCAAGTAAATTTTTTTAGACTTAGAATTTATACGGCTATCTTATGTTTTATAATTTAGTTTTAATTAGAAGTAGTAGTAGGATAGATAAATTCAAATTCGTGATTATTTGATTAGTAAAATTTTGATATCATTTTAAAAAATTATTTTAATCAGTAAACGTTTGCTAGTAAAGAAGAAAGTTTTGATATCATACCAAAAAATTATTTTAATCTCAAAACTTAAATCGTTGAATAAAACTCTATAAATAATTTTATATTAATAACTATCATAACTTGTAAAGGTTTTGGATAGAAAAATAAACTCCGAAATGAATTTATTACCCTCATAATTAGCATCCATGCATATATAAGATAATTCATCTCAAGCTTGCATGAGCTATAGTAAAAAGTTAATGTGTGTTTGTATACGGTAAAGACTAGTAGACAGACTTGAAGACAGATAACAAATGGATGGAATTTTGAGAATTAAGAACCCGAGGGGAAAAGATGGTTCAGGAGATTATGTTTTGAGGACTGTGTACGATGGGCATCTTAAAGGATTGGGGCTAAGCAAGAGCTACCGTCCTTACAATTGGTTAATTTTTTCTCCGAACTGTCTCAGGAAATGGGACCAATTTTGAATTCATGGTTAACCTAATTTATCGATGGAGTTAATATATGTACCAAAGCTATAGCAAATCTAATTTTGTGATATATTTATTAAAAAATAATATAAATTATATTTTAATATCTCGTCCAATAGTTTTAGTTTTTTAATTCAAATAGTTTTTTTTATATAATATCAAAATTTTAATAACCAAACGATTACGAGTTCTAATTTTTTTTTTTTAATTCAAATCTCGTCATTTAGTTAACATGATTTTGATACTATATCAATTCAAAAATTTAAATTATTAGATGAAGTTTTAGAAATAATTTTATATTATTCTCTAACAAAGAATGCTAATAGAATTTAATCCAAAAATAAATACTTAATCCATACTAATTTAAACGAGTTCTTAACTAATATAGTAATTTTGTGGGGCTGGTCCTTTAATAGTGATTAAGAGGAATACTTTTGTTAGGATCAAAAGATCCCCTTGAACTTTCTTAATGAAAGTGCATCAGTTAATCTTGTTTTGTCCCTTAACAATACTCCAAATCTTGGTCATTTTACAAGCACTACGTCTAACTAATAGTTAATTTGTCTCTTAAAAGCACTCCAAATCTTTGTCCTTTTTCAGGCACTATTTCACATTGTTAAATGGGAACACAAGCTATAAAAGTCTCGTACACAAAGCTGGCAATCATATTTGTGGTCATTCTTAAGTGGGTTTGGCCCCATATGACTCTCAATTCTAAAATTCACCTACTCTTGAAATTATTCACCAATCCATTTAATACTTTTAACCCTTGAAACCCACTTGGAGCTAGTTCCTTTTATCTTCTTCCCAAGCCACACAACTATCTAGACTGACCAATCTTAAAGAAAAGAAAAGAAAAGATAAGATAATGTTGGATCGTTGATATGACATTCCTAAATGATATGATAAATGCATTGACAATTCCATGTAAGATAATAATTATTATGATGGTCATGATCATTCCTAGGAAATTTTTGATGGATTTGATGGTTGTATGGCTTCAAAGTGGTTTTTTTGCCGTGATCATGTGGTGTAAAGTTGTGGAAAATTCTAAAGTTTTCGTTAATTAAATATATGAAAGCTAGGCTCTATGTTAATTAATTTGCAAGACATAATAATTGGATGACAATCTGATCATTGATGGGAAGATTTTCATGTTCCTAAAGCAGGAAAGTATGTAACATTAGTCAGGCCATAATGCAATATAGAGGGACAACTCCTGTCTATTGCATTGCTTTCCCCAAAATTATCTGCAATGAATTTATTATTTCAATTCAGTAATCGCTATCTTGGTGGAAACTACTTGTGAAATCCAATCAATTACAATCCCTTCACCTACCCTGTCGACTAACTTAGAAACAATAAAACTTACTGGGTCAACTAACATATTATCTTGCAAAACTATGCTGATTTGCTTAATGAACTTTGATATCATCGATTGAAATTAAATTTATTATTTTTTAAATTAAATTAATGTCAAATCTCATTTAGTTTTTTATTGATTTTAAAAAGAACTCAAAAATGCTTTTTTTTTTAAAAAAAAAGAAAAAACTCCTAATAGAATGATTCAGAAATATATATTTTTTTACTATCCTAACTTCGATCTTTAACAATTAAGAAAATTATATATATATATATATATATAATTTGACTTTAATCAATTAGTTTGTTGACATTAAAAAATTGGAGATTCACTTTCCCAAAAGCTCAGTCATCTTCCTCCAAAAATGCTCCTCTTTTAATGGCAGTTTTATCAACAGCCTCATCATTCTATATACTTTCATGGTTTCTATATCTTTGTTACATATAAAACATGTCCGTCCGGGAAGATCAAATTAAAGAAGAAAAGAAATTAATAAAAATTGTCTAATTAGTTGGTCTAATGAATTTTAATATTAACATTTATTAGTTGCTATGATAGATTTGATTCATACAACAGTTTTTGGAGCATTTATCCTAAGGAATAACGCTAACAATGCATTTTTGGTAGTCACTTGGCATGGAAATTAGTGGATTAAGAAATTATTTTGAACAAACTAATTGATTCATTTTTTGAAAACTGGCTTTTTTAATTAATGACGATATCCCCTTAATCTAATAGGATCCATTGGATTCTACTTAGGATTCCAACTTCAAACTCTACCAATCTCACTTCGCATGGAATAAATTAAATGTATGTGAACATGTTAATTAATTATATAGTTAGATTGAAGCTGGGAGGCAAAAAGCTGGTGATACCAGAAGAAGCCAAGTAGCTTTGAGTGTTTCATAACTTCGAAATGTCTTTGAAGAACGTTCCATTATTATTTATTTTTACTTTATTTTTTGGATTGCCTCAAGGTTGCTCCATCATGATCGTACACCTCTCCTTTCCATTCATTTATTTATAAACACACATTGCGCCATCTCTCCTTTTCTTTTTCTTTACCTTTCTTGTTGGGTGTCTTCTTCTTTGACGAAAACAATGGATTCTCCCTCTTTTTTTTTTTCCTCTCTGTATTGATGCAAGAGAAAGTCAAAGAACTCAAAACATATTCATTTTTCACTCATTGAAAGACTCATTAGTTCCCATTCTTTAATTTTTTGCTTTACCTTCACTTTCTCTTTATTACATATATATCAAATTGTGGATGTATAACTGTACACAAACGTTGTTATATATAGTATTGGAAATTGAGAGGAAAGTTGAGGTGTGGGAGAGGAAGGAAAAGTGAAAGGCCCATGCAATTGCATGATGAGTGCATGTTTCACGCCATGCCCCCATGCAGATAGCACCATCATTGTATTTTCATTTAAAGTCTGACTAGTTTTTTTTTTTTTTAATTATATTTTGTGTTATGTTGCGGATAGAATAAAATACATAAAATTATTTTATTTTGATGTCCCGTATTATATTATACGTCTATTAAAATATATCAAATTAAATATGAATAAAAAATTCATTCAATTTTATCATTTTTTAATCAAACTTTTGTATTTGACTAATTATTCTTTATATTTTCATAAACGTTTTTAGTAAAAAAATTATTTATTTATCTCTATCCATATTTTTAATTAAAATCTTATTTTGTAAATTATTTTTTTCTCCTAAACATCCTTTTGCCCTAAAATTTTTAATTAAAACAATCGGAGAAAACAAGGACCAAAATGAAACAAAAAAATAGGACCAAAATCTAATAAAAAATATTTGTGGACAAAAAAAATATTTAAAAAGGAGGGACTAAAGTGTAATGTCACAAAAATATTCATAATAAATATCTTTAAAATATTTAAAAACTATAAAAAAAATACCACTTTATATCATGTGTCTATCAAAATATATCAAATCAAGTATGAATAAAAATTCATTCAATTTCATCATTTTTAATCAAAATTTTGTATTTGACTTATTATTCTTTATATTTTCATAAATTTTTTCTTAAAAATATTATTTATTTATCTCTATCCACCTTTTTTTAGCTAAAACCTTATTTTGTAAATTGTTTTTTTTTTAACATCCTTTTGCCCTAAAATTTTTAATTAAAAAAATAAAAAAGGACCAAAATGAAACAAAAAAATAGGATCATAATCTAATAAAAAAATATTTGTAGACTAAAAAAATATTTAAAAAGGATGGACCAAAGTGTAATATCATAAAAAATTTCATAATAAATATCTTAAAAATATTTTAAAACTATAAAAATATCACCGTATAGTGAGATGAATAATACATTTGAGTTTGGATGAATAGTATGAATGAATCTGGATAAACAATTTTTTAAATAGTGTAATAAATAGTAATCAATAGTTTTTTTTTTTTTTTTTTAATGGGCACAAAGGTTAGTGGTGCTAGTAGCTATATAAGCTTTGGACTTGTGGAGTTTTAGAGTGGTGACAATTTTGAAGTAGTTGAAAAAAGTGGGATTGTTTGATTAAATAAAATAAAATTATAAAGATTTTAAAAGTAAAACACACAAGTTATTCAAGTATTTATTTTTTACATTTTAATAAAGGACAATTCAGTCAAATTTTTTGTCTATGTTTGAAAAATTTAATGCGAAAGATAATTTAAATATTTTAAAAATTTTCATAGATAGATGTAATGTAATTGAAAATTTAAAAATAGGTGAAAGAATTTTAATATTATATAACGACGCATCAATCTATTTAATTTCCTTTAAAATTTTTCCAAACATTTTTTAAAATGGTCTTTGAAAAAAAAAACAAAAACAAAAGCCAAATTTCTAGCCCATTCAATGGAGAGTTTATTTATTAGGGACCCTACTTTATAGAAAGTGTACCTAAAAAGGCCACAAGTTTTGAGTCCAAACATGAAGTTACACAGAAGTCCAGAACTCCAAGCCCATTACTGGCTGAACCCATGGCATGATTAGCAATTTAGCACCGCCTCGCCTCGGAAATCACCACAAGTCTTCAGCAGTCTCACTGGTCAAGATTGGTTAACATTAAATTTTAGAAAGGTTCTTACTTCTTAGTCATCAATAGCCAAATGCTGATAATATAGCGTAAGCCCAACTAGATCTTCTATTGAATAATAATAAAATAAAATAAAATAACAAAAAAAAATTCTTGAACATTAATTCATAATTTTTGTTTGTGTGGAATTTTATGATTCAAAAAGTTTTAGTTTAACTAAAACTGGAATTTTATGATGTAGAAATGTTTACTTTTAGACTTTATGCTTGAATCCAACAATTTCTATTCTTAAGGTTTTTTTTTTTAATTTATTTATTATATTTACAAATTGTAGAATATTTTTTACTTAACTCTCATATTGATCGAAACTAAATTTACTATTTTCAGATTAAATCAATATCAAAACATGTCTAATTTTTTTTATAGATTATTAAATTATTTTTAAACAAAATCAGCTTGAAATTTGATATTACAAGGAAAAAAAAATCCCATCTTTCAATGGCCAATAATTTAAACATGAATTAGCGACGGTTATGTATAATCATCGCTAAATCCGTGACTTTTTAAATAATGTTAAGTGATGGTTTGTGATCGTTAAGCGACGGTTTACAATAAACCGCCGTAAAATATTTCAAAAAATGTCACTAATTATGATTAGCTATAATTTTTTTTAACGATGGTTTTAACTGTCGCTAAATGTCATTTTTCGAATAGCGTATTGATATAGAGTGTAGAGTCCTATTTATGACAATAAATAAATATATATATATATATATATATATATATATAGACCGTGGGACACTAACAATGGCATTGAACTAGACAGATAACAAATATTCCAGCTTATTAATTCCTGCTTGTTTCAAGGGGGCCGGAATATATGTTGTGTCTATGGATGGACCATGTAGGACCTTGTATATAAAATTCACATGAATTTCTTGAGTCCTTGGGGAATAATTGCGAGGTAATTTAACTATGTTTAACTCAAGAATTTAACTATTTTTCTCAATTTTTGTAACGTGATTCTTCTATAGTCTTGATTTAATTGCATGAACCATGCTTCCAACTCCATTATTTATCATGATGCATGAAAGACAAGCACCTAAAAATATCACTTCTTAATGTGAATTATAGAAATTTTTTTAAATTTAGCTTCTAAAATGTTTTTGAAGATGATAACTGTGAAGAACATGGCAAGGGCCGAGAAACTGGAGCAGGAGCTGAGGTGCATGATCAATGATGCAGAGGTAGAACCATTGTTTCTGCTAGAATTGATAGATGACATTGAAGGACTGGGTTTGGGATACCGGTTTCGAAATCATATCAGCCAAGCACTCATGAAACCAACACCTATGGAAGGGCTTGATGTGGGAATGGAGAAGAATCTGCATGCTTCTGCTCTCAACTTCAGGCTTCTTAGAGATCATGGCCACGAGATCTCTCAAGGTGCTTTTTTTTTTTTTTTTTTTTTGCCAATCCCATATTCTTTTTTGCATATCTTATATTAAGCCATTTCTAACATTAAATGAATATTTTCTTTTGGCAGATGTGTTAAAAAAATTCAAGGACCAGAATGGCAATTTCATGGAATGCCTTCGCTCGGATGTTCAAGGACTATTGAGTTTGTATGAAGCTTCCTACTGTGCCTTCGAGGGAGAAAACATCTTAGACGAGGCTAAAGAATTTGCAAGCAAACATCTTAAAGAGATCAAGGAAAAGTAGATGCAAATATTGCTGAGCAAGTGAGCCACTCGATGGAGCTTCCCTTGCTTCGAAGGATGCAGAGACTTGAAGCTAGGTGGTCTATTCAAGCATGCAACAAAAGGGGAGATGCAAATCCCATCCTACTTGAACTTGCTAAGCTGGATTTCAACTTGGTACAGTCAAACCTCCAAATTGATCTCCAAAAGGTTTCAAGGTAAGACCAACTCTTGAGAAAAAGAAGAGAATTTTCCACATTTCAAGACTGCGTATAATTCAAAAATTTTTTTATTGAAATCTTAAGTTTTTTTTTTTTTTCATCTAAGAATTTTATTCGTATGTTATTATTATTTTAGACCATAATATATCACGTCATATAAGTATACGTTATAAGCTCTAGTCAATGACAACTTACCATATGTCATGAAGGGTTTAAATTAGATGATTGAATTGATAAAGTGGTAAAATATCATTGGCTAGAGCGCACATGTGGCAAGCTATAATTGGTTAGGATCCGAAACAATAATAATATAACAAGTAGAATTCTTAAATTTGATAAAAAAAAATTAGAATCTCAATTAAAAAAATTCAAATTGTATGGGATCTTGCATAAAAACAAAAAAGAAGAGTATTATAATTTTTGGGGAAAAAGTACTTGCACGATTTTGTATTGAAATTATTGTGTGTGATCTCATGCAGATGGTGGAATCACATGGGGTTGGCAAACAAGTTGAGTTTTGCTCGAGACAGGATGACAGAATGCTTCTTTTCAGCAGTTGGAGTAGTCTTTGAACCTCAATTAAGTTATTGCCGCATAGGTTTAACAAAGGTCATGACACTTTTATCAACTCTTGATGACATTTATGATATTTATGGTTCATTGGCAGGATTGAAGATATTTACAGATGCTGTTGAGAGGTTAGCACTAACATAAGCTATTAATGTGTGACTATTGCCCTCTAACTAGCAATTTACTATTTAAAAAATCATTTTCCAAGCAATGAATAATCTATCTACTGAAACCAGTTTTATCATATTTTATCAAAACTTTAGGATAAATAGTTCAATTTGTTTTTATATAATAGACTGATTTTCTAATATGTATTTACATTTTTAATTGTATCTATTATGCTTCGGAATAATATTTAAGTCTTCAATTTATCATTTCATGGGCAAATTTTTTGACCAAGTGTCCTGATTGAAATGTCAAAAAAAATAAAAAGAGCAAAAAAAATACATAAAGTAACTAGACCTACATTTTCTATTTTTTTAGTCTTTAGAAATTTTTATTTTTATATTTCAATTAGGAGTATTTTATAGTAAAAAAAAATGCTAAAACTAGAAAAATTTACTAGAATGATAGATTGAAAACATAAATATTATTCAGAAACAAAAAAAATGCTATGAGAAATATAAAAACAGATCGATTGGAGACTCAAACTATTATATAAGAATAGATTAAATTATTATCAAACTCGATTTGTAGTTCTTCTATGAAGTACATCTAATCCTAAATTTTGCTTACCTAGTGAAATCAAATAAATTAATTGGTCTAGTTGTAAAGCCAACATTAAATGACTATATCAATTAAATTACAACTAATATTTATGACATCTTAATTTGTTTTTAATTAATTAACCAATTTAACTTTATATGATTTTTATGATAATTTCAGGTGGGATACTAATGAAGTGGAAACTCTTCCTCGAAGCATGAAAGTGTTCTTCCTGGCTCTTTACAACACTATCGATGAAATTGCCCATCACATTAAGAAAGAACAAGGGTACAACATTATACCTCACCAAAGAAAAATGGTACAATACAATTCTATGTGAATTTTATTCTAATTTTTTTTTCAGTTTAACATTTCATGCAACCAGGGCGAAAATAGAATTTTAAATCTGCTGAGACTAAGTAAAAATGAAATTACGAATATATATATTGACTTGACTTCAGAAGTTTTATTTATTTATTTATTTTGAGGTTTATGGAACATTTATAACTATTGCAAAATTAATTTAACATAAATATAACAATATGTTGTTATGTAATAGCTCAAGTCTTCGATCTATTTTTATATTTTTAATTACATTTATTATCTCTTCGAATAATATTTCAGTCTTCAATATGTCTTTCCAACCATAGTTAATTGTTCTCTCTTTTTGTTATTTTTAGTGGGCAGATTTATGCAAAGCATTCTTATTGGAAGCACAATGGAGTTTAAACAAATTTACACCAACTTTCAAAGAATACATTGACAATGCTTGGCTTTCATCATCAGCATCTGTTATACTTCTCAATGCATATATTTTAATTACAGAGAATATTAACAAAGACGCATTGCTTTACTTGAAAAACTACCCTGACTTATTGCGTTGCCCATCCATGCTTTTTCGACTCTACAACGACCTAGTCACTGCACAGGTAAATTATACATGCATCAAGAACAAATTCAATGAAAAATTTGGATATTATTAAAAAAAAAAAAAAGATTAAACAAACGATATAAAAAAAAAACAGAAAAAGAGAGCAACAAGTTGCTAGTCTAACGCTAAGAACGAGCTGTTTTCAAGCGAATTTTATACAAATGTACAGAATTTGAATATTAAAATTATTCTTATTTAGAAGGGTTAAACTTTATCATTTTCGCTTTAAACATGATTAATCATATTTTCAATATGGGATGAGAAAACCTAAGAAAAAAGAAGAAGGGTTTTTTCCATGTATATAATCTATACTTTTTAAATTGTTTTGATTTAGATTCTGTATTTTTTTTTTTTTGTTAATCGAGTATTTCTAATCTTTATTTTATTTTGTTTTCATCTCTTCGTTATAACATCATTAGTTCGTGAGATGATGTTCAACATCCACTTTTAAAAGAGTGATACGTATAATATGTGAGACTTCAATAAAAAAACTTAATCAAAATAATTTGAAAACTACATGAATTTAATCAGCACAATTTAAAAAAATGTAAGAACCGAATTATTATTTTTTAATTCATATTTTGTTGTTTTTTTTTAAACCTCATCTTAAATGTCCCAAAGCATGTCATATATTAGAATCTATTGTATCAATTTATCATTTGATCAATATAAACCCAATTCATATAATAGTTTTCCACTAAATTAATTTTGATTGCAATACAGGCTGAGATGGAGAGAGGTGAAAACATTAATTCAATTGCGTGCTACATGCAAGAATTCAACTCATCTGAGAAAGATGCTCGGGACTATATGAGCAATTTGATTGATGAAACATGGAAGAAGATGAACAAATATCGAGTTTCTGATTTACAATTTTCAAAATCTTTCATTGAATTAAGTCATAATTTTGCTCGAACAGTTCAATGTGTGTATCAACATGGAGATGGACATGGAGCTCCTGATCAAAAAAATGCAGAATAAAATCATGTCTGTGATGGTTGAATCCATTGCTTAAGCAAATACTGGATCACGTGTAACATTTTTTAACATTTTTGTTCTTTTGGACTTAGTTTCTTTTACGTTGGGTTAGGATACTCATGTGAATTGTGGATAGTTCACTAATTAATGTAAATAAAGAGTACAACAGTACAAGTTTTTGAAATTTTTGAGTTAGAAAAATTAATGTGTTGTCACAAATTTTCTAAAGTCTTCACTTAAAAATCTAACCATTCCTAAATTTTAAATTATTTGAGGTTGAATCCTAGAGTTTTTTTTGTTAGTTTTGGAGATTTCTAAACTTTTAATTTTTTTCAAATTTATCTTCTTTTTTTTTCAGTTCTCTGTCATTTATTTTAAAAAATAACAATGACATAAATAATATCATGATAAAAATTATTCAATGAGATTTATATGGAGTCTTCAAAAGATTTGAGATCAATGTAGGGTTATTTTTTATTTTTACCAGTTTTCTATATTTCTAATATTCAAAAAATAAATAAATATAGTTTTCGATTTTGAAAAATCTAGAAAATAGATTACATTTTTTTCAATATATAAGTAAAATTTCAGTTCAAAATACCAAGAATTGAATTATATAAAAAAGAAGATGTAGCTGAAAATATTTGAATGGATAAATTTTAAAAAATTAAAAGTTTAGAAATTTTTAAAACTGATAAAAAAATTTAAAGACTGAATCTCAAATTATTTAAAGTTGAGGAGTTGCTAAGACCCGTTAGCCTAAAATAACAAGACTTAAACGCACTTCCTAAGGCCCATTGGGCTAAGGATGGGCCTAACAAAAACATAAGTATTCATAAGAAGGCCCACATTTGCAAAAGCCAGCCACTTGTACAAGAAAGAGAAGCAATATCTCTAAACATGTGGTCGCGTGGCACCATTGTGTCTAACGTTGCCTTATCTAATATAGTTGTGGTCGTTATATCTTTAACTGTATTCTTACATGAATTATCCATAATATCATCAAGAACATTCACTCTCCTCTCCAAGAATCATCAATCCATGGCTTCCTCCACTCTCTCCCCTGCTACTCCATCACAGGTAAAAAAAAAAAAAAATGGAAAAGAAGAAGAATCCCATAAAACATTGGTCATTCTCTTTAAATTTTGAGATTGAATTGTGTGTTTTTGTTGGTTTGTTTTGTATATCAGCTATGCTCTAGCAAGAGTGGCATGTTCTCTCCTACGCATGCAGTGTTTTTGAAACCAACAAGGACAAATATGGTGGCAAAGGAGAAAGGAATGAGAATTGCATGCCAGGCTACTAGTATTGCCGATGATAGAGTGCCTGACATGGGCAAGAGAGAGCTTATGAATTTGCTTCTTTTGGGTGCTATTTCCCTCCCCACTGCTGGCATGTTGCTTCCTTATACTTATTTCTTTGTCCCTCCTGGGTAAGAAATGCTCTCTCTCTCTCTGTTTTTTTTTTCAGGCAAAGAGTTCTGCCGGATTTTTTCTTTGTATATTTCCCATTTTTCTCATTCTATTTTGTGCTGTTTTAAATGGTCAATGAGGTAAATTTTGCATTTGGTGTTGATTGATTTATGTTGGAATGCTATATATTTTCACTATCAAGCTGAATAATGGATCAAATGTAGTTTGAATTTTTCCTTTTATAGTTGCTTCCTTCTTTTGTTTTTAGAATTTTCCCAATTTTAATCGCCTAATTAGTCCTCCAATGAGAAGAAATAGATTCTTTTAAAAGGCCCCATTCAAAAATTTAGTTCAACTAATGATGTATCATAGCTAAAATCATCTTGGGAAGTAAAGAATAAGGAGATTTCCATGTTGTGTTTAAGTTTGTAAATTACTTCTTTGGGATTAGTCACGTCTGCCAACAAGTTCTAAATGGCCCCTTACTAGCTGCTATGGATGACTTGTTTAGGAATTAAATGTTTGGCAATTAGCTTTCGATAAACACAATACTGCCTGCATTCTATTGGGACTTTGCTTAACGCATGTTTTTTCGGCTGACTGGAATTGGAAAATTCTAACAGGCTAGGAGGTGGTAGTGGTGGTACCGTTGCCAAGGATGCCCTTGGAAACGATATCATTGCAGACCAATGGCTTAAGACTCATGGCCCGGGAGACCGAACCCTTTCTCAAGGATTAAAGGTACTAGCAGCTCTCATTCCCTGAAGCACAGGTTTTTCGTTGTATTTCCCGTTCTCATTAAAAGAGTTCTTTTACTGCAGAAAAGGAACGACAAAATTTGTTGTCTTTCTTATCAATTGATCACTAAAGAGTATTTTGGATATAAAATTTGCGGCTTGTGTGCGCATTATTATACACGTTTTTCTTACATTGTACACCGGTTGCTTACAGGGATCATTTGAAGGTGTATATTTTCCTCTGTTTTGATGCAAGTTAATCATATTTTGTCATCCAAACTTAAATCATATTTTCCACTTGTTAACTCGAACAAAAAGTATAACATTCTTGCCTTTTTGTCTCTTTCAAGATTTTATTCGAAGTTGAAAATTCATCGTAAAGAGATGTTTGTTCGAATTCAACCATTGTTGTCTACCTCTAGCATAAATGGACCTCTTTATATGTTTCCACTCGAACCAGTGAGATTTTCGTGATGAAATGGTTCACACAGTTTTACAAGGACCTATGGAAGTTTGTGAAGTAAATCATTTTCATGTTTTTGAACAAAATCTGTGGAAACTATCCAAAATGATGAGAAAATTAGAGTTGTTTCAATTTCGAATTTTCAGTATCGTGCATTATGCATACCTATTTAAGCAAAACTGATTTGACCTTATCGCTAATCTGTTTGGTGCTTAAGTATACATCGATACAGATATTCTGAAGCAATTTGTAATAACAAAAATTATTTGGATTCTTTTGTGGACTTCAGGGAGATCCAACGTACCTTGTTGTGGAGAAAGACAAAACTCTTGCAACATATGCAATCAATGCCGTGTGCACCCACCTTGGTTGTGTTGTGCCATTTAATAGAGCTGAGAACAAGTTCATCTGCCCCTGCCATGGATCCCAGTACAATGACCAAGGAAGAGTTGTCAGAGGACCTGCTCCTCTGGTAAGTGAAACAGAATTTTCCTCGCATTTCTCGGTGATTGATTTATTTTAGATTGTGAAGAACTGACAACTATGCTTCTAAATCAACAATCAGTAACAGTTTGCTTGTTATTACGATTTTCGATTTCACACTTAGCAATGACCTACTTCAATTTTACTTCTCGGTACAGTCATTGGCATTGGCTCACTGCGACATAGATGACGGCAAGGTGGTCTTTGTTCCATGGGTCGAAACAGATTTCAGAACCGGAGAAGATCCATGGTGGGCTTAAGCCGCTTGTTAAAATATCAATCACCACATGTTTCGTATATTGAGGATGCGAATCAGTTTGTTTCGCAGCGATGCCCAAACATCCTGTGTGTCATGTAGAGGTATGCTTTGTGCATTGGAGCTTATAAGATGTAAGGATTATAACCATATAATTTAAACATGGATAACCTTGTGATGCTTGCCAATCTATTCTTTATAGCTTATTCTATTGCTACAACTTTCTAGTTCTTAGGTCTATTTGGAAAAACTGTAGTTTTTGTTGTGGCTGTAGCGGTAGTTGTAGTGAGCCAATGCAAAAAAGGTTTAGTAATATGTAGCGTTATAGTTTTAAATAATGGCTATTATGTAACGATTTCGAAATATCTCGTTATCATTTTTTTGATATTATAGTAAGTTACAATTCATAATAGGGCCGCGATCGTTTTTTCAACCGTCTCTCATTTAAATCTATGATTCAAATGCATTTATGTTATATCAAAAGCTCAAAAACTTCATTTTGTAGCTTCTGATTTTTCACTTCTAAATAACTTTCAAAACAACTTTTAGTAATTTATCAAACGTCTTTTTCAATGGCTTTTGAGGAAGAACTCCAAAAGCCAAAAAAGAAAAAAAAACAGCCCAAAAAGAGTTTCGCCAGCCAGCTTCAATACTGTTACAACATTTTCATGTGAACTGAGTAATAAGTTTCCACATCGTGTGTGCTTACGTCTTGTTCATTCAATATTTATATCACATAAAATCGAATACAGCCATTGTTGGTAGGTAGCAAGTAGCAAATACGCAAATCCTATTTTGACTTTGGCCCAACATTTATCAAACAATAAATGCAAAACAAAACCCACTTGAATTTGAGTTTCTTCTTCGGTCTTGGAGCAAACAATCAGACACTGGACAAATTCTCATGCACCCTTAAGCAATGCATCAGCTGCTTCTTTTATCAACTTCCACGCAGCGGCCACGTGGCTTTCTTCAGTAAGTGTGGCCCCCACTGCAAATCTCAGGATGTATACCCCACCGACGATCGTGTGGGTCATATAAACCCGGCCGGTCGAGTTCACCGATTCGAGTAGTTTCCGGTTTAGTAACTCGGTGTGATCGAACCTGCATTGGTTATCCGGGTTTAGTCGAAAGCATACCAATGCAAACTGTCTAGGCACCACGATTTCAAAACGGGGGTCGGATTTCAAGAGCCGCTCGAACGTTTTGGCCATTCGGATGTCGGATCGGATGTGGCTTTGGAGATTGGCGGTGCCGTGGCTACGCAATACGAGCCATAATCGGAGGGATTTGAACCTGCGACCGGTACCGATTTGCCAATCCTTAAAATCCACAACCGAATCGGACTCGCTCGGGTTGTTTCTCAAGTACTCAGGATTTGTGCTCAATGCCATCACTAGTAAGCTTGGATTTTTCACCCATAAGCAACAACAATCCAAATAAGTGAGTAGCCATTTGTGTGGGCTTAAACTCAAAGAGTCAACGCTTTCAATGCCATTGAAGTGGTGCGTAAACTCTGGACAGATACATGCACTACCACCATAAGCAGCATCCACATGAACCCACATGCCATAAGCATTTGCCACGTCGGCGAGCAGCCCGATGGGATCAACGGCAGTGGTTGAAGTAGTCCCCACAGTTGCACAAAGATAAAGTGGGACCAATCCAGCTGCCACATCAGCTTCCACGACCGTACGGAGTGCCACAGGAGATAGAGAAAAACATGAGTCAATGGTAGTTGGTATTAACCTTATGTTACAGGGATTTATGCCAGCCACTTTGCATGCCTTAGGGAACATTGCATGTGTCTGGTCAGAACCATAAACCACAAGCTTAGACAAATTTTGGACACCAATGTTGTTGAGAACTCTGTCTCTTGCTGCAATGAGTGTTACAAGAACTGCTTCACTTGTTGTGTTTTGAATGACACCACCACCTGAACCTGCAGACAAAAGAGCAACATGGTCCTTGATCTTTTTTTTTTTTTTTTGGGTAAATTCCATCGTACATTAACTTAGGCTAATTGATATTTTTCAGGGCAGTCAAATAGCCAAAACGTGGAACTTTCATTGAGAAATTTAATAAAACATTCTATAACATAAAAATTTAATTCTTATCTATTGCCAATAAGAGATTGGTCCATGTAAATCCGATCCGATCCGTATAATAATACATAATTATAAGTTATTTGTTGAGTTCTACATGTGAATGAAGAAAAACACATCGGTTAGAAATTAAAAAAAAAGATTTGAAGTACTTATACATAAAATAAAATCACAATCAATTAATCTAGATTTTGGGACTTAAAATGGTATCTATTTTTATATATATAGATCATATACATATCATGTGACTTCTCAGGTGCAGATCTTCCCACCACTATGAAACTAATAATAATAATAAAAAAAAAGGGTTAAAATTTCTCTATAGCACAAACCTGAAAACAAGAATGTTTTGGGTAGCTTAAGCATGTTAGCAAGCCAATCCAAAACAATCATCTCTAGCTCAGTAGCAGCAGGTGAAGCAAGCCAATTGAACCCAACAGAATTAAAGCAGGTGCACAACATTTCTCCAAGAAAACCTGCAGTACTTACTGTAGCAGGAAAGAATGCAAAGAAATTAGGGCTTAGCCAATGAGTCATGCCAGGGATTATGTGATTTTGAATGTCTTCAAGGATAGTAGCAAACTGTTCGGGTCGGTACGGGGCGGTTCCAGGGAGGCAGGTTTGGAGGTAGCCAGGTTGAACCTGAGAGAGAACTGGATATGTTTCGACATTCTTGTAGTAATCTGCAATGAAATCAACCACTTGATGGGCTTGTTTTCTAAATTCTTCAGGGTCTAGTGGCTTGAATTGGCTAGTCTCTGGCAGGTTTGACTCAAGGCTCCCCATTTGAACTGAGGTTGATATACTTGCTTGGAAAGAAGAGTATTTATAGCAAGGAGGTGGTAGAGTTGATGCAAAATCAAGTGTGGCACGAGTAGAGGGATTTAGGGTCGCATAAGTAGATGTTGTAGATGTGAGACAAAAAGTGCATGCATGAAGAGGTTGCATTAAGTTTTGATGAGGTTGAGGTGATCGCTAGCGTACGTTTTCGAATTACCAATATTGAATGGCTTGGTACTGGAGAATCTGTACTGACCCTGTATACCAGAGGATTTATACATAAGAATATTTAACACTATTTTAATTCAAAAATCTAGAATAATTAGTCGTATTGTATATAAGCACCAAACTTCTCTTTTTTTTTAATGTGAGATAGTTATCACTCACGTGTAAGTTCGGCTCATTCGAATACAACTCTATCTCAATTCGAGTGCAATAATCAGAGTTTGAATCTTAATTTTCTTACTCAATCAAGAAAAAACAAGCAAAGTTATGGAAGTCTAACTAAAATTGTCGCTCATCCCAAGCCGAACCATAGGCTCTAATACCCTACTTGCTGGAGGAGATCTACATTGGAGACACACTCGAGCCTGCACGTGAGAGGATTTATACATAAGGATGTACATCATTTTAATTTAAAATTTTAGATTAATTGATCATGGGTCTATTTTGTATATAAAAAGGTTAAACTTTGTTTTTTTTTTTTTTTTGGTTCAATATGAGACGATTACCACTCACGTGTGAACCCAACACTTGAGCTGAAGCTTTATGAGTGATGAAAGTAGTTGGTAGTTAAGAGAGCAATGATTGTCGACTTGGTAAGATTTTGATTCAGACAAGGGAAGAGGATCATCACCTCTAGCCTAAGTTCAGACAGATTTTGTTCGTGCACTGGTTATTACGTATCTTATGTCATCTAAATTCCCAACTCTCTTAAATTAATTCCAATCAAAGAGGGTTTTACTTTAGCTATCATCTAGGAATCTTCATGCCGGTTACCACACAAAGGATGGGATGTAGCCATCTAAGGATAGGAGGAGAACCTACATATAATTGGGGTGACGCATATTACATAGAAAGATAGTGCAGCTTACTCGAAAACTCTTGAAAAGAAAATACAATTTAGTGGAGAAATTTTATAATATACTATAAATAACTAGTGATATATACGAGTAATTATTCAATGAATTCACTTTGAGAAAATATATAAACATATAAAAAAAATAAAAATAAAATTATATTCATATCCATAAAAATGATAAAATGATAAAAAAAAAAAAAACTAGTGGCATGTTTGATAAAATTTCTTCAATTTATTGTTAAAAAAAACTCACAAAACTTAATTTTTATTCAAAAGGTTATTATAATCTTTTTTTAAAAAAATAAATAAAAACTCTAATAAGATAAAATTAATTTTGTTCAAAATAAAAATAATAAGATTTAACTCGTGAAACGATTCAAAAATTGTTTATCTAGAATTTGAATCTTTCATTCTCAAGTAACATGATTTAACTCTACAAAGATCGTTTCATTCTTAGTGGGAAAATGATTGCTTCCAACGACTTTGATGGTTCATCGCACGACAACCATTATGTTCATGTCATTGTCACCCTTACATAAGAATGTGCTAATCTTTTTTGTATTATTCAAGTTTAATATTAATTCTCCTTGAGGCCTATCGTTTTTGAATTATTTATGGTGAACCACATGGTATGTACTTGTTTGATGGTAAAATTAAATGTTCTTTGATGAAAGTGATGTGATATGTGCTTGTTAGCTGATAAAATTAAATGATCTTTGATGAAAATCATACACTGATTTTTTGGTGATAATTGGTAAAAATTAAATGTTCTTTGATGAAAGCCACATGGTATGTACTTGTTTGATGATAATTGCCAATTAATTAATGAATGTCGTTAATCATTTTTAAGTACAATAATTCTAATTCAACCAAACTTCAATTAGATCTGCTCCACCAAGTTTTTTTTGGTTAAAGATCCAATATGTCATTCTCTTATTTCAAATGTCTTAATCGTGTTTATATATTAAATTTTTCAATTATCGTATCTTTCTATTCTTAATTATATCTATTTTTGATCTATTCAATCATTTTTTTAGACAAAAAAGACAACTTTTGACATTTTTTATTTTGTCATTTTTGTCTACATTGCTTGAAAACATCATCCAAGAGATCAAATGCAAACACAATTAAGAATAAAGAAATATGATAATTGAAAATTTTAATAAAGGAATACGATTAAAATATTTGAAACAGTAAAAAAATATCATGAACCTTAAAACGTTTTTTTTTCAACTTTAGGACAATTAGGTTTCTTATATTTTTTTTATTTTAGTAATTGTTACAACAAAAAATATAATGGTAATTAAGCCTAATGTGATATTTCCTCTTCTTTTCTTTTTTTTTTTTTAAAAAAAAACCTTCCTTCTCTGTCATTGAATATAAGGCAGAGGAAATCCCATGTCCTATGTGATCCAATATTTAGTTTGTACTTTCTTGATTTGATAGGCACCAAAAAATTCAATGCTTACGCTTACTCAAAGAATTACATGACTTCCACCGGATCACCGTTATTATCTCTTTAAAGAAGAAACGTCAGCTTAGACTATTGCAGGATCCAAAAACAGTGTTCACACTTCATAGTCCCTAAATAGTTGGATATTCGCATTATGTTAGGATAAGTGATCATTATATATATATATATATATATATATATATATATATATATTTATTTATTTATTTATTAACAAAATAATCAATAATATTAGTATAAAAAGTTTTTTTTTGAATAATTAAAAGGTTCTTTCAAAATATTATTTCAATTATTTTATTAAAAAATATTGATTTTAAAATATAAAAAAATAAATAATAAATAATTAGTGTTATATGTGCAAATACATAATTACTTTCCAACAAAACTAATGATATATATATATATATATATTTTTTTTTAAAATATATTAATTTTAGAACATAAAAAAAATAAACAACAAATAATTACATGACTTCAACCACGATTATATCTTTAAAGAAGAAACCTTAGCTTAGCCTACTGGAGTATCCAAAAGTAGTGTTCACACTTTATAGTATCTAACTAATTGACTACTCACGTTACGTTGTAATTGGATAACCGTCGTATATGTAAGATTAACGATTCATATGGTATAGTATAAATAAAAATTTTATTTTTCATAATTAATGTAAATCAAATTTATTTGCTGAGCAAAATAGTTTGATATATATATTAACAAAATAATCAATAATATCAGTATAAAAAGTTTTTTTGAATAATTGAAATGTTCTTTCAAAACATTATTTTAATTATTTTATTTAAAAAATATTGATTTTAAAATATAAAAAAGAATAAATAATTAATAATTAATGTTATGTGTATAAATACATAATTAATTTAATTACCAACGAACTAATTATATATATATATATATATATATATATATATATATAGAGAGAGAGAGAGAGAGAGAGAGAGAGAGAGAGAGAGAGAGAGAGAGAGAGAGAGAGACTTTAGAACATTAAAAAAAAAAAAAACAAATAATTACATGACTTCCACCATTATTATACCTTTAAAGAAAAACGTCAGCTTAGACTAACGCAGCATCCAGAAACAGTGTTCACACTTCATAATCCATAACGAGCATGCACCTAATTTATGGAGGATCACATAAGGAGTAAATTACAAATTAGTCCTTTTCTGTCTTAGAAACGAATTAATTAGTCTCTTTTTATTTTTAAAACTAATTATATAATCTCTGTAGTTTTAAATTTCTTGTAACTTAATTATTTTAATTTATTTTGTTTTTTTTCCTTAAAAATAGAAAAAAGATTAAAATAAATAAATATTATGAAAGGATTGAGGTGAAAAAATAGTATTTTTTGAAATAAAATAATATTAAATTAAATATAGTTAATAGTGATGAAAAGATTAAATAATTATTTTTTAAAATAAAAAAGTAATTAATTCATTTCTTGATAATAAATACTCATCACAGAAGAGGAATTTTTTTTCTTTTCCTTTTTTAATAATGAATGAATTTTTACTTATCAAAAACCAAGAGTACTATATATATATATATATTACAAATAATAAAGTATTTTTAAATTAACTTTTATGTCAACTGAAACTAATAAGTTTTTATTTTTTCTTCCATGATTTTAGTTTTTTTCTTCGAGTGATGCCATTCTTCTTTTGTATCCTGTCATAGAGATTAATTGTAACGTGGAATTCGAATAAGAGATTATTGGATGCTTATTCTAATTATATAGAGGCAGAATGCAAGTGCATCTTTTATTTTTGTACCATCTTTGGCGGATATCCTGTTGTTGTGAGCTGCTAATTAATCCATTGTTTAATTACATTGATTAATAGTCAGAAAATGTCACCCCTGTAGTTATAATTACACTCATTGCAATTAATATGGAAGGATTTACTGTAATGACAAGGTGAAGGACCACATGTATTGAATTGCGAACTTATCAGTTGCGATAAAGCAGCAGCTTTTCCTAATTTAAGCCTTGTCATTTCACCAAAGATGGAATGTTCAGATTAAAAGATTTTAATGCCTTTCTAATTTTTTTTTTAAATAGATGGATCGGGCCTTAAAATAATGAAACCCAATCAGTTAAAGGATAATAGAAATATAATCTTGGGAACTGTTGTCTTTTTTCGAGAATGTGATTTTCGGAATTGTAAAGAATAAATTAATTTTCTAATTTCAATAAATAAATAAATAAAATTTTTTGACTTTATAAGCTAACTATTCAGTTTTTTTTTTTTTTGCTAGAATTGATCATACTTAATTTAATATTATTTTATTTTTTATTTTATATATATATATATATATATATATATATATATATATATATTTGTTGATCTTCACATAATATCTATTTTATAGTTAAAAAAACAAATTAAAAAAATCATAAAGTAAACAAAAATTACTAATTAATTAATTTTTCAAAACTAAATGTATTAATTAATAATTTACGCGAATCCTAATCAGTGCACTGATGCCGTGTGCAACTTGACGACACGTTTGACATATGTGGCTGGAGACAGCTCATGGACAGATTCAGTGCCGTAGGTATGGAGGCGGAAGTTGGTTTTCTGATTAAAAGGAAAAAATAAAAACCCAAATTCATTGTGGGTTCGAATTTCTAAGGCCGAAAGCTGATTTTTTTTGAGGTTTGTTTGGTATGTGTAACTTTTAATTGTAGCTTTTTGTTCAATAATATGTTGTTTTGTTAAAATACTTTTATATGATATGAGATTCAAAAAGTCAAAATTTTTAATTTTTAATTTACAAGATGTGTCAGTTCGGCTCATTCGTTTTTGAAAACTAAAGAAACTAACTTATAAGTTACTCATGGGATCCAATCCACCACCAAGTTGAATTTTTTCTAAAAGATTCAAACCACACCCACTCTGCTCATATCCGAACTTGGAACATGCTTACAGAAAGTAGTCGGTATTGATAGAGAATGATTTTCTCCCTAGTTTAAGTCTTGATAAAGAATCATTTCTTCCATGATTTTATTTTTTTAATTGATTGAAATTCTTATATATATATATATATATATTGGTTGATTTAGTTTGTTTTCTATATAAAAAAAATCGTATAAATTCATACCTTTTAGGTAATGAAAATGCAACGAAACAAAACAATGGAAAGATTGATAAAACATAACAATGGTGATTCTAAACCATAATTAAATTCAAAATAATCATTATCTTTTCGGTTTCTTATAAAATCAGCCTACTTGATCTTGTGTACTTAGCTGATTATACATTTTGTTTAGTCCAAGTCAATCCGTGCCGCAAAACAAAGTTAGAACGCACATGCACGTATCAAACCAGATCAACTCCCTACCACGTAAGTCAAAGCAAAACAGAGCAAAATGAAAGGCAAACATAGACCTATGAGTCAGTGAGCGGACATGGCATCTTGTTTCGTGATTTTTAACGTATGAAAACTGCTAGTTTGGTCAGACCTTTTAGGTTTAAAAGATACTCTTTCTACTTCAAAGGCCCTTCTTTAAATGTTTATTCTCGTTCCTTTCTATTTACATTAACAGAGATTCCAGATTCTATTAAAAGTTGAAGATTCTGTCCTAAAGCGTAAGTCTTCAGGCCGCCGGAGGAGATCAGGGACTGACTTGCTTGAGACTTTTCCTCGCCTTGATGCCTTTCTTGTTCGTCTTTTATTTTTCTTTGTTTTTCATTTCTTTTATCAATGTATTGATGTTTATTTTCTCCAAGAAATTCTTGTTCTTTAAAGTTGAACATTCTATCCTAAAGGGTAATCTCTAAGTTTCTTTGTTTTTCATTTTTTTATATCAATGTATTGATGTTTATTTTGTCCAAGAAATTCTGGGCCTTGCAAGTTTTTGCTTCTTTTTTCTTGCAATTAGAAGTATATGGTGATTGAAGTTTGTAAAAAGTTGATTATTTTGCTGTGTTGATGCATTTGTATTCTTGCTGTGAGCATCATGATAAATGATGGGGTGTTTGAATAAGGTTATGAAATGGGCTTTTCACACTCCAATAATTGAAAGACCTATGTGTTGCTTTCCTTCCTTTTATTTTATTAGGGAGAACACAAGTTTTACATGATGAGAGGGGAAGAAAGTATAATGGGTCAAACTTCTTGCTGGTCATGGAAATATTATGTAATCCTCAAGTGGGTAGCAAATTCATATTTAAAAAGATTAGTTTCTTTAAAAATACTTAATGATGCTTGATTTCCAAGAGATTTATTTGGGCAAGTTTGTTGCAGGAGATATTTGAAAATAAGCAATTATGGCAGCACTTGATGGAAGTGAAGCTCCGGCTAAGCTTGAGGTTTGTGAGCAATTGTTTGATTGATTTTAGTAGGAAACTTTGATGGAAGGTAAAGTCTATGTTCTTAAAGAAATTTCTGATATGTTTGGGCCTTGTGCAGGGAAAATATGCTGCTATGGTAGTATGTTGGCTGCTTGGAATTGGTTGCCTCTTTTCGTGGAATAGTATGCTCACAATTGAAGATTATTATGTCTACATTTTCCCGGTATTTTCCTTCTCAATTTCTTGCAATTTTTGTTCTTTTCAGATTTTTTTTTATCTTTCCACATTGATGTATTGTCCATGCTTTAATTTGGATGTTAATCATAACATCTTTTTAAAAGTTCAGTCGATTGATTCTCAATTCCCTAAATAATTTCGCAGTTCTTTGTTAGTACAAATATAAAGGAGTTGTTCTTAAACAGAATCTGGTCTCAGGCATCATACATATAAAACCCACAATGATTCCTATATATACCTTGAATTCGGCCTTTTTGCCGATGACACTACTGAAACTTTCCAATCTTTTTTTATGTCACTTCAAATGGCAATTACCTGTAGTGTTCCTTAGAATTTTCATCTGCTCCAGAGAACTCAGTTCCTGTGAACTACGCTTCCATTTCCAGAATGGTGCCTGATGTTACTCTAAAAAGAAAAACAGCTAGACAGGTTCCTTTCAAAATACAATGCAGAAATCATGAATTTCTGGTACAAGCATTCATACTTTATTCATTGTTCGTTGATTTATTCAGCATTTATTGAACCGAAAGTCGACGCAGAATTTTAACGTGTGCAATGCTCTGTCAACTCCATTTTATTTCACAATTATCCACTTCTGTAATCTCTTTGCTGCAAATTTTATCAGGATATGAAATGCTGTAGACATCTTATTATGTTGTTGCTGATTGGATTGTCTTGATGATTGATTTTTTGACAATAGTTTTTGTTTCCCTATGCAGCATTACCACCCCTCTAGGATCCTTACTCTTGTATACCAGCCATTTGCACTTGGAACTATTGTAATACTTGCGTACAATGAAGCAAAGATCAATACAAGATTGCGGAACTTATTTGGATATGCCCTTTTCTTCATAAGCACTCTTTTGGTTTTAGTTGTGAGTGTTCTTCGTCTTTACATTTTCCACATATCTCATTATTTACTTCATTAATTATATGCAAAAAAAAACAATGTTTTGATCATTTTTTCTTTTGTTATGCTTCCATAGCTGGATTTAGCTACGTCAGGAAAAGGAGGTATTGGAACTTTCATTGGAATTTGTGCAATTAGCGGTGCATTTGGGATTGCAGATGCTCATGTGCAGGGTGGGATGGTTGGCGACCTGTCCTTTATGCGACCTGAATTTATTCAGGTCAGGATGCACTGTCAGCCTTGTGACATGTTTCATGTTTTTGGTGCTCCAGAAATGTTTGATTCTGGTTTGACTTGATGAATCTTTTTGCTTGTTTAAATTTTTTGCAGTCATTCCTTGCTGGTTTAGCAGCATCCGGGGCTCTAACCTCTGCTTTGAGGTTAATTACAAAAGCTGCATTCGACAATTCTCAAGATGGTCTTCGCAAGGGAGCCAGTATGTTCAATCCCCTTCATATAATTTTCATTTCAAAAAGTAGTAGTGAAAAATGAACCTCCTTTTCTTTTCCTGCAAAAATTTATCTTCCAATGATATTTCAAAAGTTGTCCCCATGCCCCCCCCCCCCCTCCAAAAAAAAAAAAACCAGTATCAAAGCTGTCTTTTGTTTGATATGTTTGTCCTTCAAGTTTACTAAAATAGTCTATGTTACTATCTCTCGCTTAAATTTCTATTTCTATCTCATTTAAGTTTCTTGCTTGCGTGGCATTTGAGAATTCTGCAATTCAATTTAAGTCACTGCTGGATGATCCCTTCTACAATGGAAGTTTCAACTTTCAAGCATGCTCACCGATACAACCTGAGTTATTCACAATACTCTTTGAATAATTCTTGATAAATTATATATTTAAGAAATAGTATACTCTTCAATTTCTGCCAATTCGGTTTCTATGGCTAACAGTGTTCCACCATTTATTGCAGTTCTATTTTTTGCCCTCTGTACATTTTTTGAGCTTCTCTGTGTCCTTCTCTATGCGTACATTTTCCCAAAACTGGCCATTGTGAAGTACTACCGCTCGAAGGCAGCCTCAGAAGGCTCAAAAACCGTTTCAGCTGATCTTGCTGCTGGTGGTATCCAAACATTACTCCAACCAGAAGTATACCTCCTTCCCTCGGTATAGATACGAAACAAAATGTTTATGGTATTTCCACCATCCTGAAGACCTTGTAATTTTTAACAGGCTGAGGAAGATCCAAAACAACTGGAGCGGCTGAGCAACAAGGAGTTACTATTGCAGAATATTGATTATGCAATTGATATGTTTCTGATATATGTGCTGACACTGTCTATTTTCCCTGGATTCTTGTCTGAAGACACCGGCTCGCACAGTTTGGGAGGATGGTAAGTCTCAGTTTAATTTGGTATCTTGAGAGTAAATCATCAAGAACTGTTCATTCAAGTTTACTTAATTCCTTCTATCTCCTAAACAACTAATAAAAATTAACCCTAGGGGTGTGTTTCTTTATGTGCTTGGAATCTCTAAATCTTGTGATGTTTCAGGTATGCGCTTGTGTTGATAGCAATGTATAATGTATGTGATCTAATTGGGAGATTCATTCCACTCCTGAAATTCTTGAAGTTTGAGTCTCGAAAAGGTCTGATGATAGCCATTCTCTCTCGCTTTTTGCTCGTCCCGGCATTCTATTTCACTGCCAAGTATGGAGACCAGGGCTGGATGATACTTCTAACATCTTTCTTGGGGTTAACCAATGGTTACCTCACCGTATGTGTTCTTACTTCTGCGCCAAAAGGTTACAAGGTTTGTTTGCTACATGATTCCTCATTAACATCTTCATAGTAGTTTTGAGTTATCCTGAGTAAAATTTATTCAAATAAATCTCTTTTTTGGGTTCACAGGGACCAGAGCAAAATGCGTTGGGAAATTTGCTTGTTTTGTTTTTGCTTGGCGGTATTTTTGCCGGGGTGACTCTTGACTGGTTGTGGCTTATAGGCAAGGGTTGGTGAATCCTGAACTTTGAATTTGAAGTAGAGTCTTTTTATAATCAGATTTATGGGATGGTGATTTATGATGAGATTGCAAAATGTAATGTTAGTCATTCATTCGAACTTGGTGTTATTCTGAGCCAATCCTTATTAAAGTCCCAAATGATGCTTCTTTGTACAGTTCTCCAAGAAAGATAGAAGAATTGATTGTTTCTGCTGTCTGTTTTCATTTTTGCTCCTGAAACTAGCTGATGGATCAGGCTAATCAATGACCAATTAGGCTTTTATTGTTATTTTTATCGAGAGGACGAAAGGATTGATGCTTGTTTTTTACAACCTTTTCTTTTCTTATTTTCAACAAGAAAATATCCTGACTCTTGGAAGCTTTTGTTTGCTTTTTCTTGCAAGTAGAAGCATATGATGACTGAAGCTTGTGTAATGTATTCATAAGATGGTAGCTAGTGTTTGGTTGCTGCAATTGGTATAATATTTTTCGGTCGCAACAGTTAGGTTTCCTCGAGACAATTTCACATATCGAGACAAAGTGCCTTCCTATCGTATATTAAATAGATTATTCGTATCCGAATTGGTGCGTTCATAAGAAATTTCTTTCTCATGACCTCCTCTAGGATTTGAATTCCCTAGATCATAACTTGGAGAGCAAACTCACCTATCAACTTAAACCTCTAATTAAGTTTGTTTAATAAATTTGAAAATAAAATTCAGATATCATGCCAACTATGGCATCCAAACATTTCTCCAACCAGAGGTATGAATCCTTCCCGGCGTATCCATACGCAATTTTTATGGTATTTCCACTATGCAATCCTGAAGAGCTTGCGATTTTTAACTAGGAGTTATTGTTGCAGAATGTAGACTATGCGATTGATATGTTTCTGTTTCATGTCCTGACACTATTGATAATTGAAAAAAAATCAATTAAATTGAAAAGAAGACGAAGATGATTAACTTATAAGAAAATTTAAACCTATATAGATTAAACAATTAGTTTTTGAAACAAGCGGGATTAATTAGTTAGTTTTTTTAAACTAAAAGGACTATTTATAATTTACTCCTCTAGAGCATGTGAATTCATATGCTTCGAATCCATCAAAAACTTAAATTAATCAAACTTTTCATTCAAAACTTTTTGGTTTTAGTTTAATAATCTAAGAGCCTAACCCCAAGATAATTAAAATCTAAAAGGATATTTTCTCACTTATAATTGAACATTAATATACGACCAACATACTCAGTCCTGGGGAACTGCAAGGTTCCTCCATCACATTGCTGTTAATTGCTGCCATCGAAGCCGATTCCTTTTATTAGTATTTAATTAATCATACTTGATTATTTAATTTTTCTTGCTAAATAGTCCTTAGAAATACCTTGTCTATGATCTTAATTGCTTTGAATTTACTAACACCAAACACATCCAATTGTCTCTACTGAAATCCATCAAAGTCTTGCAACTCAAAACTTAAATTTCATGCAATCTTCTTGTGCTACCTTAATTATTCATTCAAACATTGCCTTAAATCCAAAAATTATCCAAATACATCAAACCAATGTGAAAGACTTAAAAAATACAACATTTTTGAAGAAAAAACAAGTATGCTAATTAGTAAGATTGACAAAGTAGCAATTAATGCAAAAGCAATAAATCGAAAAGCATTAATCATGTTTCTAATCCTCCAGGCTACAAACAAAAGTCCTTAAAATTATCCTAAAAAAGCTTTTTTGGAGTCCAACGTATTCTCCTTACCTTGGATTTATACTTATCATGTAAGACTTTGTTTTTCTTTAATTTTGAGACATTTCATCTCTCATATGTATCGGGAGTAAAATAGTATAACAGATAAATTAGCTTATCATACATATTCTCTTTGAAGTAAAAATATTTATTTATTTATTTTTAATTTACTTTTCGAGATTAAGTTGTCTTTTAGACATGATAAATTTGATTTCTATAATTATAAAAATTAAGGTTATAACACGAGTTTGTTCTTAGGAGTTTAGACTTCCTTATCCCACAGTTTGTTTTAGGTAAAACTTTATTGTCCTCGTTATATATTTCTTTTTTTTTAATTAATCAATAAAATTTGTGAGTATTCTACCCCTGTTTTTTTTTTTTTTTTTTTATAAAAAAAAAGCTTTGGTTCAATTGAAGTACAAACTAATTCAAATATATACATAACCTTTATTTTTACAAGAAAAAAAATTCTATCCAACTCTATCTTGAAACCTCTTAGAACCATCAACCATGCCTGTACAAAAGTGGAAAAGAAAAAATTTGGTAAACTAAAAAGAAAAGAACTGATGTTTTTCTACCAAAGTGACAACAATCCCTGAATAGTAAGAGTTCCTCCTCGGACAAGATGTCAAGGAACAGAGTCTGAGAAAAACGAGCACAAATTTACAGAAGGCGAAAAGACAAAAAAAAAAATCCCCAATTAGCCCGTTTTAATACTAGTCTGTCTGCTAGCTTCACGTGATTGCCCTAGAACAAAATGTACCACCAAAAAAATTACAGGGTCTGAAGCCAAAAAGGACACTATTATATAGGCCGTGCACCCACCAGTCCACCACTATCCGAACAAAGAAAATAAAATCATTAGGACCAAAACAAGAAAACAAAAAGCAGACCATGATGCTGTCGATCTTGAGGAAGAAGATGACTGTGTCTTCTCAAATTGTAGTGAATCAACAGCCAATGGCATGTTTTCTTGATCAGGGCTGCACTTGGATTCATGCACTGGTGGGTTTGTACTGTACATTATGGCTCTTAAAACAGCAGAAACTGTTGGGATGTACTCAGTTTTGTTTCTTGCAAGTAGCCAAGTTAGACCCATTAGCTGGCAATCCCTGTTGAACATTTTGCTTGCCCTTTCATCTCTTGTGCTCTTGTCTTGTGTTCCATTCTTGGCCTTCAGCTGTAATAAAAATCACATCCAAGGTTGTTTTAGCCATAAGAGAATAATGAACAAGATTAAATATCAAAGAGGAAAGGTTATGTGTTTGTAATGTGAAAGGTTAGGTAAAGAGGGCACATGGGAATGGGTAGGGTTACTTTCTGAGGGTTTGTGCCCTAGAAAGCTTCGGTGAGTTTCACAAAACAGCAAAAAGAAGACCCCTGAAAGTAACCTACACTGCCCCACTTCGCTTTCATGCTTCTGCCACTGTTTGTTCAAGCGCTACTTTCACCAGGCAATTGGCATTAGTCAATACTTACCTAAAAGCCTAATTATTATAAGCATAGAAGCATATACTCCTGTTTTGCTTGGAGTATAAAGTTCATTGAACCATCAACAAAAGATGAAAACTGGCCCTTGAAAATTCCCTCATAGTCTTATTAGTCCTTTTCCTACTAATTTGCATAGAGGAACAAAATTGATTATTACTCATACAAAATCAAAAAAGTTCCCACATGAACACTAGCATTGAAAGTGTTTTTTTTTTTTTTTTTTAAACACAAAAGAAACAAAAGGCATCATAGATGTGCTAAATGACACTACGAACATTATGAGGAAAATGTCCTTAAATTGTTGTGAAGTCCCCTAAAAATATGCCATGAATTGAGAGTTGAGACCCCTCATTTGCAAAGTAAAAAAAAAAAAGGCTTAAGATCACCAACCCCAGAAAAAAGAGAGTCTTGGAAATGAACCAAAAACTCCCTTTTTTTTGTGAAAATTAATAAATAAACAAGAACCCACACCTCAAAAAAAGAAAAAGAAAAATCATAAAACCCCACAAAAAAAACCAACCTTAATAAATGAAGTAATTTCTCCAATGAAGAAACATTCATCACAAGGAGCAATAAATGCAAAATTCCTTAGAAAACTGACCTTTTGGAGGGCACCAAGGCACTTAGTACACCCCGTATAAGAGGAATTCTTACAATTCCTCTCCAAATTCCTTACAGCAGCAGTAGGAGTTGCATTGTGAAACCCAGAACTGACATTAAAAGCGGCAGGACAACTAAGTGAACTAATCTGATGAAGCCTAATCCCACAGAAACACAGTATAGCATCACAGCTAGCATTCGGCTGTGGCAACTTCACATTTTTACTCAGAAGTGCACTTTGTAACGAATTCACACATTTTTGTGAATCATCAGGCATCATTGGCAAATCAGGTGATGATGATGTTGGTGCTGAAGCTTGGACTTGAAGGGCCGACCTTGCATGAGCTGCAAAGAGCCAAGCTGCAAGAACTGGACAGCACCGGCTCCTGTCAAGGTCTCTACCACATGCATCATTTACACCACCAAAAAGTTCAGCTGAGAGGTCTAAGTGGCAAATTTGAGACTCGGTTTGGACTGGAAATGCAGGGACTGTGTTGGGGTTCGAAGAGTCTCCTGGTTTTAGAGGTTGGTTTTGGCCAGAGACTGGCTCAGCTAGGAAGCTTGAAAGGGAGGGAGTGAATAAGGATGTAAAGAGAAAGATTGTGAGTAAAGTTTGCATCTTTAGTGAAATCAAGAAAAGGGCTTTACTTTTTTCTTGGCTCTTGTTGTTAATGATGGTGTTAAGTAGGTAATGAGTGTGGAAAGATTTATGTGTGTGGAGAGATTTTGATTGGGAAATGAAGATGGGTTAAAGAAATGATGGGATTTTGAATCTTTTGCTTTTTAGAAGCTTTATCAAAGACAATGAAAAAGAGATTTCCTTTATAGTTCTTGAAAATTATTGAAGGAAAAAGGAGAGTGCATATGCTGTAGATTCAAAGAAAGAGTGGTTTCAGTGAACTGTAGTGGTCTTGTCGTCTGGTTTAGAAAGATGGGTTTTTCTTTTTTGTGTTGAGAAGATGGAAACCTTGAAATCTAGAAGAAAAGAAACAGAGGAAAAGGAAGTGAAAGATTCGTGGAAGATGAGTTGGAAGAAGCGTCTCTTTCTTGTTTATCTCTTCACCCTTTACTTTTTATTTTGTGTAAGAAATGAGACATTACGGATTCATGAAAAAGGGCAAAGATCTTCTCCTGCTCCCGAAACCAAGCGATCATCCATTATTGTATATATATATATATATATTTTTTTTTTTATAAACTCATTATTTATATCTTATATTTTTTCCTATTCATCAAAAGAATCTTTTCGTTATCTATTCGATCACATGAACTCTTGTATTTTTCATTTCAAACAATTTATTACAATTTGCCAAAATTAAAAATTTATCTCAACAAATTGAATGATATTTTTCACAATTTGAGTCGTTATAATCAACTTTTCTTTCATTTTCTTTAAAATTATCAATTGCTCTTACCATTTCCATCCTCCTTGTTGCGTATTGTTTTTTTATATATATATAAATTATAATTAGTTAAGAGAAATCAAAATACAAAAGTTTAATTGATCAAAGTAATAACAAATGAGGTTTTTTTATGAATTTATGAGAAGACATAGCACAAATAATAGGTTTTGTCAAAAAATTTATTAACGAGCTTTTAGTTTTTTTTATTTTTTTTAATCTTAAGATATTTCAAGTTTAAAATTTTAAAATTTAAATTAATTTTTAATTATGTAATCGAATACATAAAATAAATATAGTTATTTAAATAATTTTTCATACATACATACTATATATATAATGACTGGAAATAAAGATTGATTATTCAAGTGATTAGAGTTTTTTTTTTTTTTCCCCTTCCGTTATAGTCAATTCCGTTGTATTGCTTTTGTTTACGGAAAAGGCCAAAAAGAGAGGGACCCAATGGAAAACAGAGGAGATTCGTTTGGTTGTGATAGAAAGAAAGGAAGGATAGAGAGGAGAGTTTGATTAGAAGGGATGTATGAGCTTTTGGCAACTTGTAATGTCCTCTTCCTTTTTATTCTCTAACTCATGCTGGCTGTGATATGATATGAAAGGATATAGTATATTTGATCCTTGTACTCTTGAAACTTTTTCAATATGGTCATTTTATGTTTTCTTGTTAAGTTGGTCATTCTACATTAGAGATATTCATAATTTAGTTTCTCTACCTATGCCCCTTTTCAACTCATTTCCTTAGACAAAAACTCATTTTTTTTTCCTTTTTTTTGGATGATAAATATTTCTTAAAACATGAAGCATAATCAAACCCATGTTTGAATTGAAATTGAAATATTGATGCAACTTCTTTCCTTTTGGATCAAATAGATTAATATCCAAAAGAGGTTGATAATAAGTTTCTTCAAAATTGAATATCTATCTTTGGTAGAATTGTTTTGGAATCGTCCTTGATAAAATAAATAACTTTGGAACAAATGGATCATATCGAATTGAAAAATAGAAAGATTTTTATAATCTTTGATAGAAAATTTTATAATACATAATGAGTAATTAGTAATATGTACAATAGTTACTCATTGGATCCACTTTGAGGAAAGAGGTAGACACATAAAAAAATAATGAAATTACATTCATACCCACTAAAAGTAATAAGAAGATTTTCAACATACGTTCAATTTTTTTTATTTTCCTCTCTCTCTTTTTATGTATTATAAAATTTCTTTTCATTGGACACTTTTTTCTTCTAATTTACCGTTAGTTCTTGTCGACATGTTAAAAGATAGACACACGTTTAGTACACATCAAGTCATTTCTCAAGAATTAACAATAATGCATGGAAAGATCACATTAAAAAAACAATAAAAAATAATTAATTAAATAAGAGAGTTCTTATGAAGAAAATATCAAGAATATAAATATTAAATATAAGATCTCGAAATATTTAAAAATTAATAAGATTTTAAATTAAACTTTAATTGGTTTGTATTCAAAACACTAGAATTAAATAACAATTGAAAGTAAAAGTGACGTTTGATACCGCAGGCATGATTTTGTAATTGAATCCGGCGATTTTTAATTACCAAAATAGACAAAATGATGTTTTTTTTTTTTAAATGCACCTAATTCGAACTTTGGAATAAAACATAATAAAAAAAATTGATAATAAAAGTTAAAAAGATAGAAAACAATAAAATCTTCTAGTTTTGAGATTGTTTTGGAATATACCTTAATTTTCGGGAATCAAGTTTTTTCTTCATAAATAAAAACTCAAATGAGTTACTCAAATATTTTTTCTCCTAAAAAGATGTATCCTCACGTTTTTTTTTTTTAAGGGAACAAAAACCTATAGTTTATTGGTTAGAGAATTAAGGGGACCCATGCAACGCAATTGATGCTTGCCAGATTTTGGGCCTGGAAAATGAAAAGACGTGACCCTTGAGAACTGATCATCAAAATCAGCACAAAATCGGATGGTTTGGGTAAAAATTAACAATCTTTTGGATGATTCCATAAAAACAGAAACATTGGGGACCATTTTTTTTATCATAAGTAGATGACATGACGTGGAAGTCCTTGCCATTCCTTGCATGTGTTCATGCGTGTCTCTCTGTGATGGGCCACAAAAAACAAAACAAGACTGAAAAATGGGAAATGTGCATTCAATAGAAGAAGGAAATAATTGTTGAATATAATTACCATAAGCTTAGGATCCCTTTTCAATTACCAAATGTACCCCTCCAAAAAGAATGCTTTGCGAAGAATTCCTCCTCCTTTCTAGTTTGAAATAGTTTTTATAATGCATGGATAAATCACAAAATTAACTTGCTAGAAAACTTATTTTGACTAATTAATGAGTCATAAAATCAACATATATATGGTATTTTTTTCGTCTTAAAAAACTAATTATCTTTCTATTCGCATCTGTTTGAAATATTTATCCGAATAAAACTGTAAGTATGATTAAAATCCATTATGTAAAAAAATAATATTTTAAAAAATATTAATAAGGCATAAAAATTAGTAATTTTTTTAATCTGTGTAAAAAGTTCAAAAATTACATTTTTTTAAAAAATAGAGAAATTATTATTTAACAAACAAATGTTTGAAAAGTGAATAATCAAAATATATGGAATACGTTATGTTATAATTTTTTTAATTTATGTATAAAGTGATAAATAGTAAAATTTGAACTCGATGAGTATTAATTGATTGGTTAAATATGAAAAACTAGTATGAAATTACTATCATTAAAATGTGATAATTATTATTTATTTTTAAAATCATGTTAACCTAATTTTGTTTTGTGTTATGAAATTCAAATGCAACTCGATTGCTCAAATAATGTTGCCTTGGCTTGATGGGAAATCCACCCCTAGTACAATAAGCAAGTGAAAAGAGAAGGGCATCCTAGGCATTGGACATTTCTCTGTTGAACTCTTTCGAGCAGCAATTTCTGCTTGACTTGATCAAGTGGCTCTGCTTAATTAGCTGCTTCTCTGTGACACGAGTCATGGCTGACAGCCCAAGACAGCACAACTTTTCTTTAACAAAAATTGCTTTTGGGATAACATAAAGTATGGAAATTGGCAGGACAGTTTTGTTTTCTTTATTGGGTGAAAAGAGGTTTTTTAAGCTTCAATCCACATGGTATGCCCACTCCTATAGACAAAAGTCATTGTACATGTTATTGTTCATTGTAATAAATCATTTTAAACATCTGTAAATTAAATTTTAAAAAATAAAAAAAAAACGTATCAATCACTAATTGATAGTATTATAAAAATAAAAAAATGAAATAAAATATTTTAATCAAACAAAAAATAAAAAAATAAAAAGTCTTAATAAAAAATACGCATAGTCTAAATACGAAGAAAATCCCATTTTAAATAAATAGATAATATATAAATAAAATCATTCTTGCCATGGAGACAAAAGTAAATTAAATTGCCCCATTATTCATGAAAATCGAGGAGGCAAAAACATAATAAAGACGGAAGCGTAAATGAATTGATAGCATCAATCTCTTTTCTAAAGAAAATGTTATAATTTTGTATTTCTTCACCCACAAACTACAAGGAAAAAAAAACAAAAAGAAAAAAATGCTACATAAAATATAATCAAAATACATGTTTGACAACTGTCATCCAAACCAACAAATATTCTCCATTTTCAAACTAATATTTCTGTATTCCTTGCATATTCCATTCCTACAACGGACAAAATTTTCCACATAAAAAAAATTACTTATTTATTAGGATAAAAAGGTTCTATTAGATTGGAAGCCATAGAATAAAAAATAACAAATTTTTAAAAACATTAACTATAAGGATTGAATCCTCAACCCGACCTATAAATCGATGCTTACTTATTAGAAGACTATTACCTTGTAGTTGGATAAATTATAAAATTAAATTGCTAGAAAACTTATTTTGACTAATTAATGAGTCATAGAATTAATGAATATATGATATTTCTTCTGTCTTAAAAAAACTATTTATCTTTATATTTATATCTATTTAAAATGTTTGTCTAGACAAAACTTTAAGTCATTTTTTTTAAAAGACTTCTGATTAAAGTTCATAATGTAAAAAATTGTTCAAATATTGTTTAAATTGATATTTTAGAAAAATTTTAAAAATAATTGATATAACATAATAACTAATAACGTTTTTTTAATCTATGTAAAAAGTTAAAAAATGATAATTTCTTTAAAATAGAGAAAATATTATTTAACAAACAAAAGTTTGAAAAGTGAGAAACCAAAATATATGGAATCTATTATGCTGTAATGTTGCTGATAGACACACACACACACACACATATATATATAGACACAAAGTAATAAAAAGTAAAATCGAACTTGATGAGTATTAATTGATTAAATATGAAAAGCTCATACGAAATTACTATCATTAAAATGTGATAATTATTTTTACTAGCATTTTTATTTTCAAAATCATGTTAACTTAATTTTGTTTTGTGTTATGAAATTCAAATGCAAACTCAATTGCTCAAATAATGTTGCCTTGGCTTGATGGAAAATCCACCCCTAGTTCAATAAGAAAGTGAAAAGAGGAGGGTATCCTAGGCATTGGACATTTCTCTGTTGAACTCTTTTGAGCAGCAATTTCTGCCTGACTTGATCAAGTGGCTCTGCTTAATTAGCTGCTTCTCTGGGACAGGATTCATGGCTGACAGCCCAAGACAGCAAGTTCCAACTTTTCTTTAACAAAAATTGCTTTTGGGATAACATAAAGTATGGAAATTGGCAGGACAGTATTGTTTTCTTTATCGGGTGAAAAAGGTTTTTAAAACCTCAACCCTGGTTTGCCCACTCCTATAGTTTTCGACAAATGTCACTCTATATGTTATTGTTCATTTATTCATTGTAATAAATTATTTTAAACATCATCAAATTGAATTTTAAAAAATTTTAAAAATAAAACGAATACGTGGATTACTGATTGATAACATTAGAAACATTATAATAAATTATTTTAAACGTTTACAAATTAAATTTTAAATTCTTTTAAAAAAATATAAAGAGTGTGTCGATTATCGATTGGTGACATTAATAGTGTTATAATAGAAAATTTAAATAAGAATCTAAAAAGAATAAATATTTTCAATCAAACCAATAAAAAAGTAGAATGTCTCAATAAAAAAAAACAGAATTTAAATATAAAGAAAATCCTGTTTCAAATAAATAGAGTATATATAAATAAAATCATTCTTACCATTGAACAAAAAAGTAAAGTAAATTGCCTCGTTATTCATGAAAATTGAGGAGGCAAAAGCACAATAAAGATGGAAGCATAAATGAATTGCTATATCAATCTCTTTTCTATAGAAAAAAGTTATAATTTTGTATTCCTTCACCCACAAACTACAAGAAAAAAAAAATGTCTACATAAAATATAATCAAAATATATGTTCGACAACTGCCACCCAACCCAACCAATATTCTCCACTTTCAAACTAATATTTCTATATTCCTTGCATATTCCATTCCTACAAAGGACAAAATTTTCCACATAAAAAAATTCCTTATTTATTAGGACAAAAAGTTTTATAAGATTGGAAACTATATAATAAAAATAATAGTCAAAAATAGACACAAGACAAAGGTAAAGGGATTAATCAAAAGGACAAAACGTAAAGCGCCAATCAAGCAAAAATTATTCCAGCATAAAGTTCCTTTACGAAAGCTTCCAATCTCTACTCCCTATGATTTCTTTTTCTTCTTTTCTATCTTTGTTTTTCTCTTTAGTTTTATTTGCTTCTTAGGGTTTTGCGTCCCCTAGTTTCAGTATTTTCGACAGAGAAAAAGGAAGGACTTGCCTTTTGTTTGAACCTTTATAGTACAATGCCAAGAGATTCAAAAAGAGTGTGAGATGGCTTTCTTGCGTAAACACATTGGTAATTGAGCTCGAAAAGAGCAAGGGAAAAGGTTGGAGCCATGGTTCTGCAAACATTTTTCTATATGAGGGGTTGGATTTTTACGAGTAAATTTTAAATTAGTCCCTTTGGTTTACATAAACAAATTAACTAATATATTTTCTTTCAAAAACTAACCATTTAGTCTCTCTTGTTTTAATTCCATCGAAAACTTAGTTTTTTCATAAGTTTTTCACTAGATTAATTATTTTTATTTCAAAATCGCCTTTCTTTTGATTTTTGGTTGAGGAGAGAAAAAGAGAGTAGGTGAAAAAAAAAAAAGGCATAAAAAACAATTTAAGAAAAAAATTCACTAATCCGACATAAAACTGATGAAAAAATTAATTGATTGATAAAATTAAAACATAAAAGATTAAATGATTAATCTTTAAAACAAAAGAGACAAATTAATTTGTTTCTCAAAGCAAGAGCGGTTAATTTATAATTTATTCGATTTTTAACTTTTATAGCTATTAAAAGAGTTTTTTTCTTAATAAAGAAAAAAGAAGATAGATTCAAGTTGATTTAATGGTTAATATGACTTAACATAGCTAGTCTCAAGTAATGTAGGACTAATTATAAAATTTTAGAGGAATAAAAAAAACTAATTGTGAAGTTGATATCATAATTTAAAGAAGAAGATGGTTATAAATCTTTAGTTAGACTGATTTGTTTTTAACGTTTATTTTTACAATAATTGCACTGTCTATTTAATTAGAAAGAAAGATGGATTTAGTGGGAATTTTTTTTATGTGATTTGATGCATTTGCTCGTTGATTTTTTTTTTCTCCTTGAAAAGGGGGTAATTTGTATTGGAAAAAGAACATAAACATGATGCTAAGCTGCTAAAGCAATAGGCAAATTAGAAAATCTCATATATATATATATATGCTTTCCAATACAATTGAAAAATCAAAGATTTAATGGACTTTTTTGTCAAAGAGGGTTGGTGTAGAAGATTGGTTTGAATAGAAAGAGCTTTAGTCGTTTAAATAATGATCTTGAATTCAAGTCTTTATTTATATAAATTTTTTTTGAGTAATTGTATCTACCTTATACGTCCGACAGAATAATAAGAAATTAGTTTGAATTTTTGAGCAGGAGATATCTTAGGAATAATAATAAAAAAAAAATACTAATGAACCTCTCTAGGAAATTGATGATGTGAAAAGAGGGTAAAATATATTCTAATCCTTGTAGCTTTCACAATGTTTCTCTCTGGTCTCTAGTGATTATGGCTTTATATGTTCTTCATTTTAAGCAACACAAAAACCAAGTTTCTTGCCTGAAAACAATGGAAAAAGAAGCATTGATTAACATGGCTTATCTTCTTCATTTTCAGTGATTCAATCATCCTAAAAGCAAAATTGTAATTTTAAATTTCATAGAAAGGAAAGTGGTGGGTGAGAAAGATTGCATTATAGACTTCTCCATATCTCTCCGCCTTTCATACACACAAAAGTAGCTGTCTCATTACAGACATCAAGCAACCACCCCAATTCCAATTTCGCCAAAAGAGAAAAGAAAAAGAACATTAAGCCAAAATAAAGTATCATGAACTTCCAATCAAATTAAGATACGCTTTTTACTTTTAAAAATTTTAATTTGACAACCATTAATTAATTTTTGATAAATAATTAGGTTTTTTTAGCCTTTTTTTTTTTTTTTTGCATCGATCATATGTTCAAGTCATGTGATAGCTTTGAAAAACAACATTTATCCTACTAATTTAAATCTAAAATATAACACTTGAATAGAGATGTCAATTAATGAGACATATTATTTTTCAAAATTGTCAAATGACTTCTATGCATGTTCGTTGCTAAAAAACCAGCTTAATAGATTATTATTTACCAAAAAAAGAAAAAATCATAATAATCAATTAAATTTTTTAAAGATTAAGGATCTATTTGTGTTTGATTGAAAGCTCAAGATGTTTTGGATTATTTAGTAAAAAATTAACTCATACCCAACCTTTGAAAATCACACAAGAAGTGGCACGAAAAGGTTGTTCTCAATTGCACTTTTTAGGCATGATAATTTATAATTAAAGATTTTTAATTAACATCTAAGTGGCTTTTCAATGTGAGGATTACTTGCCCACATTGGCATTATGGTTTATAGTTTATTTAATGAACTAAATAAGATGGAAAGGTCTTCTTCCATGGGAGCAGCACTATCCACCTAACATTAGATTATGATGCTCATTGCTTTAGCAGTTGGCACGTCATAATCACCTAATTCAAATATGAGTTTCGTTCTAAACTTATGACGACACAATTACCTCAACATGAAACAAATGCTAACAAAGTAAACAATAAAGAATTGATAGCCCAATACATAATTTTTTGATATGTTTTTATATTTTTAATTGAATCAATTTTATTCTTAAATATATGTTAAATTTTTAATTTATCAAAATTAATCATATAATTTATATAAAAAAATTAAAAGTAAAAAATAATCATATACAAATCATATAATCAACAGCATAACTTAAAATTGGAATAGCGTTCCCTCAGTAAAAACACAGCGCTAAGTTTTTGGTCGCCAAAACCTTTTGGCGACGAAAAGCGGTGCGTATGTTCTATGGCCACCAAAAGAGCCGTCGGAAGAACACTTGCTTTTGTAGTGTCAACATATGGAGTAGCCCAAACTGAGTTGGGCTTTAGATTTTGGAGTGGGTTGTTTAAAAATCTGGGCTAACTTTCTACTTCTAAAAGTGATTGTTTCTGGGATGGCCCAAGGCCCATCGATTTCCTACCCTGCCATACGGCTAAGTTATTCGTCTTGCACCAAAAAAAAAAGAAAAAGAAAAAAGAGTACAGAATATGGTTGGAAATATTTGTCAAAAGTGCAACAAAATTTGACACTGAAAAATAAATGCAGGATGAACAGAAAAAAAGAAGAAGTATATTTATAATTATCAGGCATTATTGAAAAATTAAAATTATATGGGTAAACATTCAGAAAACCAGTTTTTTTTTTCCATTATGAAATTTGAAATAAGAAATTGGTGCAATGCTTTGTTTTTGGCCCTGAAAAAGAAACAAATTAATTAATACATCTTGTCTAAAAAATTATTATTTAATCTTTTAATCAGTATTGATTATATTCAATTTAATATTATATTTATTTCACAAAATCTCTTATTTCTCATCAATTTTTTCATATTTTTTCTCTTTTCCTATTTCTTTTAAAAAAAATCAAAATAAATTAAAAAATTGTAAAAAAAAGGACTAAATTACAAGTATATTTCAAAGTAAAATGATTAAATAATATTTTTAAGAAGTAGGGACTAACTAATTTATTTATTGAAACGAGAGGGACTAATTTATAATTTACTCCCTAAAGCTCGCATTCTCAGAAACAATGCCTATAGCCTGAACGAAGACAACAGTAGGCTTAGAAAAAGTTAAAGGCAAAGACTTTGATAGTCCACTATTGATTTTGATTGGGTTTGGGCTCCTAAATTTACTAGCCTCCCTACCCCTAAGAAACGAATTAATTAATATTGTTTGTTTGAAAAATTAATTATTTAGTTTTTATTTTATTTTATAATTTATATTTTTAAATAAAAAATAAAGATATTAGGCAAAGATTGATGAAAAAAATATTTTTAAAATAAAATAATATTAAATTAAAAACGATATAATTAGTTTTTTAAATAAAAAAATTAATTAATTCATTTTTTAAAAAAATAAAAGAACTAATTTATAATTAACTACGAAGGCATGCCTCGCCTAGTTTTATGGATTTGGAATGTGTAAAATACCCCTTTAACCATGATGCAAATGATCATATCTGCAGTTTAGCAAGCATTTATTGTTTATATATATATATATATATATATATATTAACTTGTATATATAATTAAAAACATTGAATTATAAATTAGAATTTCATTCAATTAATTATGAAGGTGAAACATTCTATCCATATAAATATATTAAAAGAGATATATTTTTGGCACTCTGAGTTAAAAGTTAGCACATCCCAAAAAAGAAAAAAAAAGATCTCTAGGGTTACATTACATCCTTTAAGAAACCACAACCTCTTCAAAAAGTATAAAATGATGTTTCTCTTTTATTCACTGCTTTATTAACGTGCCATGATGTTTCAGATTAAACTTAGTATGCATATGCTTTTGTAGCTTCAATCATACAATTAGTAATAAACCTTAATCAGTTAAGTTTTATTAGCTAAATTCTGAAGTGCTTCTTTTAGGATTAGCTTGAAATTTTAGTGAAAGTTTAGAATTCCTTAATGATCTTTAATTGTTTCTAAAAGTTTTTCAACTTAAATGTAGGAGGAATGAATATCTTGATTTTAAGAGGACTTAACGATCTTCATATATTTTTAAACATTTTAAGACTCAAATTTGACATGGAAGGATATTTTAGAAAAGTAAAGATAAAAAAACTACGTGTTATTACAATTAAATTCTCTTTTAAATCAGGTAAAAAAAAAAAAAAGAGGGTATATCGAAAACCGGATTACAAGTAATCCATTCATTGGTTCTCATTAACTACGAAAAATGGATTACATACAAAAGATAAGGAGAAAGCGCAAGACGAAGAAATAATATAAAATTCTCACAAATGTTCTACAAGAGAAAAGAAAGCATCAGTTTGTTCTCTAACCTAGTGACTCTATGCAGCCTTGAAAGACTCTTCCTCTTACAAAACATTTTAGCCCAACAAATCTAGGTTTTGATCCACTTAAAAACAACATAAAAGTTCCTATAGTACTAATCTGATTAATGCATAAAATATAATCCATGTGAATTCTATAATTTATGTGAAACTTCGAATCCAAATTTAGGTTTTCACTCGAAAAAAAAATGCAAACGGTGATTCTTTTATAGAAAGAGAGAAAATTTTTCGAGTTAGGTAACTGTAAGAGTTCATGTCTTAATCAACGATAGAAAGCAAAAGTTTCTTCACATGGAAGGAGGCTAACTTGTCAAAAATCAACACGAAGAAAACAGAAAAGCAAAACAATCAGAGCTCACGCTATTTCTTGGTAGGGCCATTGGCCCTTTTGTTAGACATGACAATATGCCATTACCAATCCTTCGTATTCACTTCAAAGTGTCACAGATGGTGTGAACTAAAGCAAAAATGGATCTGTATATGTATCATGATAGGATGAGCACCCAGAAAATTCATTAGTGACTTGGAGCCCACAATGTGCTTACTTGTCCATTCCATTCGTAATTAGAGTTACCAAATTTTGCACAAACATTATCCCTTTCTTCTCTGATGGCTTAACGTCGTGCCAATGAGGAGATTGGAATTGTTGTTGAAAAATCATATTACTTAAAAATTTAAACGGTTATTTTATGTTTATTTAATTAAAAAAAATAGATGATCGTTAAGTTAGTAATGTTTTAACATTATATCAAATGATCATCTTATTCAAGAACTGAAACAGCTTAAATAAAAAAATTCAAAATATAATTTATATTATTTTTTTAATATAAATATAGGAACTCAATTAAATTAGAAATTTAAGAAGTTAGTGGTAAATAGAGTGATAAAAAAAAGCATTTTTAATTTATCAGATTAGTATACACCAAAAGTTGTAGATAGAATGATAAAAAAAACTTATTTGATTCATTAGATTAGGAATTTGATTTCTATCTTTGAAAAACTCTCGTCTCTTTTTATATAATATTGAATTTGAGTTGCTAGTGTATTCAAAGAATTAAAATCAATAAAAAATTAATTGTAATTTTATATTAATCTAATTCAAAAAACTTGATTATCTAAAATTTGATTCAAAAATATTTCACCTACATTCGGTTTTGATGCATAAGAATTTGTATACAATTATACATATCATCTAATTAATTAATTTTTTTTAATTTGTAATCCAGGTGGGATATTTCACTGAGATGTGGATCTACGGGTTTTCTTTTTGGCAATGATTAACTTTGAAATCAATTCTATCATTGATAATGAGCTTCTATAGGACTTTCTAAGGCCACTTTTCGTGCTGTTTGAAGGTTTTGGACCTGCTTCAAAGTGTCACCGTTCTTGTTCGAATAAAGTATAAATATACTATTCTCTTTATAGAGAAAAGAAAACAAAAAAATAAAGGAAGAGACAAACTAAGAGTTTTTTCATAAAATTAAAAATACTTTTGTCACTAGTGACCAATTTTTACCCTAAAAATGACTATTTAGTTACTTAATTTAATACTATTATTTAAAAAAAATATTTTTCCTGATGAATTTTACCATAATATCTAACAGAAAAGAACATAAAATAAAATAAAAATGATTAAATAATTAATTTTTAAAATAAGAAAGATTAATTAATTTGTTTATCAAATTACTCATTAAGAATCTCTCTCCCTCCGTCCATAATTTGGAAGGTCAAACAAGTGAAAATGATCGATCAGCATGCAACATCCTTTGTCGGTGTCCAAACACATGGATATAAGTGTTTCATTTTTCTACCAAGTTAAAGGTGTATTTTGACAATTAATACTTGCCTTGAACAAATAAATAACGCGTAAGGAAAATATAATGCAAACAAACAAAATAAAACAAGAAAACTATTATTGTCTGTATAAATTATTAAGAATTATTACAAAAATTATATATTTTCCCTTTTTTACGTCAGTAATTAGGTCATGCTTAGTTGATTTTTGTAGGCTTGTTGCTGAAAGCAAGTGATATAAAAAACCAGCCTATCTAGCTAGTTCCTTCTGCCTCACTTTTACCAGAAGACCCACATTTTGTTTTAGGTCATTACAGCAATATAAAATAGCAGAACTGTTGACGATAGTAACTGCACATTACCTTATATATCTATGGCCGTCGCAATTCGCAAAGATTGGAAAAAATAATTTTATTTGAAGTACCCTCCATAATTAGTGAAGAATTGGCCAATGAATATCAAAATAATTCTATTTTTTTCTACAACGAGATGGCATCTTGGATTAGACTTTCTGGGTCGAAATTAAGTTCTGAAGTGTAAACGGATCAAAAACTAGCCATTCATGTCAAAATTAAGAAGTTTTAGAAAATTTTACTTTTTGTAGTTTAACGTATATTTTGAACCTTAATAATTAAAGATAACGTATATGATTTATCAAAAAGTTATTTGGTCAAGTGGTAAACGATCGACTTTCTAAACGAATTTTCTATCAATATATAGGATTTGAATCCTAGAGTCATATTTACTGAAAAAAATTGAACTTTATAGCTGCTGCTCCGAAGACAATTAATCGTATCTTCAATATAAAATAAAAATACCTGAAAAAAATATAAAGTATATGATTTCAACTACCAGAACAATCCCTTCAACTACATGGTGTAATACATGGAATCTAGCTTAGACTAGACTTTTTAAACCCAAATTAAGTCTATACATCTGAAGTCTAAATTGATCAAAAACAAACTATTCATGTCAAAATTAAGAGATTTATGAAAAAATTAGTTTTTATGGCCTAATGTTAAGTTTAAACCTTGATGATTAAAGATAAAGAATATCATTTCAACTATTAGATTAATCCCTTTCGATAACCTTATATTTCTCAAATTCATCTCAAATTTTAACAGATTTTCATGTTGACGCAAAATTTAAATTATAGAATTCAAAATAAAAACTGATTTAGTAGTATTTGACTAATTCATTAGAGTGGCAAAACTGTTTTGTAGATTCTCAGATTGAATCATTCTCTTACAAGCTTAGCATCTCTATTAAAGCATTTTAATCCTATTTACACAATTTTTTTCCAATTGATCAGATAATTTTTTTTTCTTTTTCAACAAGCAGATGATTGGAAGGAAAATTAGAGTCATATGTGAAGACAAGATGGCACTTTTTGTGTTGAAATTTGAAAGCTTCTGCGGAGCACTTTGATCCTTTTCTGGTCGGAAGAGAAAGTGCTTTACGAAACCATCTTTTCGTGGGCGGTCTGGTCAAGGTGAAAAGAAAAGGTAGATTGATAAAAACCGATGGATGATGATATGGAAATGACAATGGTATCGTGTCACCAAAATGGAAAATTCAAAGAAATTTTCCTTGCTTCTTAAATTATATATTTATGTATTTGGTATTTCAGCATTAATTTCCATTCGAGTGGAAATGGTAGTTATACTAATCATAACAACTTGATCAAGGAATTCATCAAATCTTGCATACCAAGTGAGTGACGAATTCATTTTGGAAATAGAAAGAGCTAGGCTGAAAGTTCCATTCAAATAAGCATCTATTTTTCAAATCTCAATGTGTAAGATATTCTTCCACCTTTTCTTTTTAGTGGGTTGTTATAGGACTAAAAGTTGTAGTAATTAAGGAATAATAATACTTCAAAAAATTTAGTCCCAATTAATATAAATATTTTTAAATGCAGATTCTAAAAAATTTTAGATGATCAATTAAGTTATTCGAGTTAGTTCTAATTTTCGAGGTTCAAGCCCTTATATACAATGCACTTTTCTCTGTTAAATACAAGGGAATTCATGTTTCTGGTTTTTGATTAAATTGTAATTGATATAAGTTTTTCATTAATGATAATAATTAATTACTTCCTCTATACATAATTCCAAATAATTAATTTTCTACCTAACGTTAATTATCTAATATTAAGGAAATTGATTTAAATCTGGCTAGAAAATAATATAAAAATATCATTCTGAAAACTTATCTAATAATTTAAATTTTTAAATTGATATAGTTTTTTTTTATTTGATATCAAAATTTTATTAACCAAACTGTTAAGAATTTAAATTCAACAACTGAAACTTTTAAATTGAAATATATATATATATATATATATATATATATATATATATATATATTACAAATCCAAGCAGTCTTGCCAAGGAATTCCAAATACCTAGCCACACTCCAACATTAGTTCTTCTGGATAAGGAACAATGGTTTATATATTTTTTATGAGGCAACAAAATCATTATATTAGGAGAAATTCATGTACGTACATGGATATAAAAAAACAAAATAAATAAAACAAATTTCATATATATGCATATATGAACATAAATACATGAAAATCCAAAACAAAATTAAACTACAAAAACAGAAAAAACCTCAATCTAGTCTTACATTATCTATCATATTTTAGGCAATATGTATTTACAGGAAATCATCAATGTCCAAACTCTCAGGAATTTCAAACTTCAAAAAGCTGCTGTAGCACTCCCTCTCATCCTCAGTGCTGCTGCTGTTGACATGTGTTGATGATGAATTCAATGGATCCGGGCTCATTAATGGCGTTGACAAAACCGAGTCAATGCTAAAGTTCTGATAGCCATTGTTTACTGGTTGGAATCCTGAGAACTCTCCAAGTGCAGGAACTGTAGGATTTGTAGAAGTGCTACTGCAATAAAAGTTTGGCTGTGAAACCAAACTATCATTCAAACTTGAAGGCACGAAATTTTCTTGGGAATTTTGGCAGCTAAATGTACTCGTCGGATGCGACGAAAAACCTTCCACATTTTCTTGCATAAGTTGTGTTGTTTGGTTAAGGAATGGAGCAGTAGATGTAGTTGTAGTGCAAGCAGGAACTTGTTGAGCTAGATTCTCAAACTGGCTAGGCTGTGATGATAATGCAGGGACAGCTTGGTTTTGTAACAGTGAATTACAAAACTGGTTTTCTTGTAGTTGTTGCAAAAACAGGTCTGAATTTTCTTGTTTCAATGATGATAGAGTAGTGGCTAATCTTAAGAGATCAGGATTTAGTAGCGCCTGAGTATTGCCCACCAAAGTTGACAGATTGAGAAGTGATGATGGGTTACACAAAGCTGAACTTAGAATGGAGGATAGGTCTAGAAGATCGAGACGTGGGGCATGAGTGACAGGATCAATTCCATTTCTAAGCAACCTTTTTCTTATGTGAGTGTTCCAATAATTCTTGATTTCATTGTCAGTTCTTCCTGGTAAACGAGCTGCTATAGCAGACCACCTAACATTGAAAAAAAAAACCAAGACATTAATTCAACTTAATTCATGAATATCATTACAACAACAATATTATTCTTAATCACTCTGAAAGAACAATCTCATATAAAGTTTTATGACTCATGATCATTTGGTTATCAAATTTATGATACTATATTAAAAAAATATTTAATTCAAAAATTTAGACTATTAAGTGAAGTTTTAGTAATCATTAACACACTAATCCTGCAAGCTGCTAAAAAGAAAAATATCAATAAAAACCAAAATAAAGGGATAATAGTCTTACTTGTTTCCCAAAATACTGTGGAGTTGAATTATACTCTCTTCTTCTTCAAATGAAAATCGCCCTCTCTTGATATCAGGTCTCAGATAGTTTGTCCACCGAAGTCGACAACTCTTTCCACATCTTTGGAGCCCTGTAAATGCAATCAATGATAAAATTAACTAAGTTATAAGAAAAATAAAACAAAGAGACCATCATATTAAGATGGTGAAAATAATTATTTTCCAGACATATACCAGCATCTTTGGGCAGGGAGCGCCAGTTGCCAGGTCCATGAAGCTGAATATAAGTGATGAGCTTGTGATCTTCCTCTGGTGTCCAAGGACCTTTCTTGAGTCCATTTTTGTCACAGCAAGGTGCTCTTCCCATTCTTTTTCTTGCAATACTAGTACTTGTGGTTAGGGTTTGCAAAGCAGAAGACAAGGTTGTTAAAAAGAGAGAAAGTGGGCTAGCTTTCAAGATAGAAAATGTTATTGTGGCTGCTACGGAGAAGATGACCCTTCGTATATATAGCGGGGGAGAGAGAGAGATCTCAAGTCAAAAAGATTTGGTGCCGGCCTCAAGCCACGTATCTCTCGTCTCAAGGTTAATAATACAATAATACATGTGTATAATGTGTAATCAAAATTGTAAATATATAAAAAGGTGACACGTTAATGTTTCTACACAATATTTGTAGAAAGTAGGCGACATATTCAAAAGTTATAAATCTATGTTGGAATCTTAAGTAGATAATGAAAAAAATAATTTTTCATGAATCTATTGATTTAGTTTTGGTTAATTATCTTGATTAAAACCTATTCTTATTTGTGAAAATTGATACATTATTAAAAAATAATTATGGATTTTTTATTTCGGATGAGTGTGTTATAATTTAAGAGTTTATGACTAAGGTGAGATTCGAATTTCAAATTTTATTTATTTATTTACGTAGCAAGATTATCATTAAACTATAAAATTAATTATTAGTAAATAATTATGGATCTAAACTCTAAAAACCAACTTATTTTTCCTCAACTTAATTAATTTTAACTACTAAACTTGAGATTCACTTATACATACTGAGTGGAACTAAATCAAAATTGTTTGATTTTTTTTTTTTGCTAAAGATAATTCCATTTCTTGTATTAAGTGGAAATGTTGAGATCTTCCAAATGATCATAGATCTAACTAAGAAAAGATTCAGAATTATCAAACGAATGACGATCTATAAAGCTTTTCTGTGCTATATATATTATGACCAGCCCAATTACAAGTACGAGAAGCAAAAAAAAAAAAAAATTCATCGAGAGATTATTCTTTTAATAACATCTTGAATGATAGTATATGTTAGAAAATAATATAAAATTATTTATGAGATCTCACATAATAGCATACATTTTTAGGTGAGATGATCATCCGATATGATATCGAACCTTACCGATCTAACAATTAAAAGTTTAAATCGTATCATCTTACTTTCTTTTCTAATTAATTAAGCATAAGGTAGTACGAAGGCTTACCTAACAACTTAAAATTTTGGATTAAGATGATCCTTTTATAGTATGAAACTCGTTGATATCAAATTTGATTGATTGCATAGTACTATAGCGAATTTTAATATTATTAATACCAGCCGAATTTTTATAATGTGGTATGAATTTGATCTATATAATAAACTCTCCTTCATTAATAAGATCTATCATATTATATAATTGAGCCATCATGGCATAGGCCCCTGAGGAAAATGAGTTAAAATGATCCCTTTTTTAATCATGTAAAATGGTCTTTTTTAGGTTCAAGTTACATGACAAATGCTGCAAGTTTTTTTTTCTTTTTTTATAGCTTAGGATTATTTTCTTTTATCAAAGAGAAATGCTTCCATCTTCACATCTAGTTCCCAAATTGAAGAAATCCTTATACTTTAGATTGCCTATAAAATGAAAAAAAGTCAAAAAGCATTGAATCTGTGAAGGATATGCATGTTACCCAATTGTTGATCATGGTGTGAATGCCTAAGAAAATAGGTGAATTAAACGAAATTGGATCATACATAGAGAAATGGTAACTGTATTATGCCGTTGACTTTTTTTTTTTTGTACATGTCCAAAATGAGAATGATTGGACGGTAGAGTAGTTAGACAAATAGAAGAAAATTTTCCACTGTTTCTTTGATGGTTTCTATCATTTTTTGAAAATCATTTGCCCATCAAGAGAGGCCTCCTACGTTGGCTGCCATCAGCACTTCAGCACAGTAGTACTAGATCTAATGGCCAAGCAAAAATCAAGTAATTAGCCATATGAGGGTGTATAAACATAAATACAAAAGCACTAATGATTAAGAACAAAATTTATAACTTCCATTAATTTTAGTTAATTTCTTCAAATGCCGATAATGAATTTTCAACTTATTACTCATTTAATAAAGCTATATATATAGTTTTGAGCTATAAAATAAGTGATAGTCTGTTATTATTACTAGATTACGTCCAATACTTTTTACGATTTAAACGTATTAAAAAATAAAAATCTCAAAAATTTTAATTATATGTATCGATTCTTCGAAACAATTCTTATATTATGGTTCATTTAACTTTTTTTTAATGAATATGTATACAAGCCGTTTATACAACAAATATCAAGAATTTGAATTAAATCATTAATTGTCGTATCATATTATTTTTTTTAAAAAAAGTTTATACCAAAAAAATAAGGGTAGGATTTTGGTAAAGTTGATAAGACAAAGTAGCAGTTCCTTACTCCCTTTCTCCATTAATATATATGTGGATACCAATTTTCCATGTCCATGCCAATATTATATGGGAGCTAGGGCTTATGGTCTACTTTTACCATCTTTCTTCCAAATGCATCAAAGACTTCTTAGCTCCTTCTCCTCGTGATAATATTTTAACATAATCTCTGATGCTTAGCCAATGCCCTTTACAGGTGTGCTTTTGTGAGAGGCCGATGATTTTCCAAGCTGGAACCAATCTAAATGGACCATCAAAATCCAGCCACGTAGAATGAACTACAGGTGTCCTTTCTACCTCCAACAAGAAAGTCAACCTTCTCTTCTCTATGAGCTTGTAGCTCTCTAAACTTGACAATTGTCCCTTGACAGTCTAAGTATTACATGTTTGTTTTATCTGTGGAAGCTTGAAAGGCTACATACACACTCTATCTTTGGAACCAAATTCAAAGTCATTGAAAATCTGGTGTTAATTTCATCCACCCTCTAGCTAACAATCAGAGCCATTGGTCAAATATTATTTTATTACATTCTATTTTTTCCCCTAGGTCAATATTTTTTCCTGAACTTTGCTTGCTCTGCTTGTTCACCCTTCTTATATTTTTAGTTTTTACACCTTGAAAATATTGCCCTAGAAGAATTTCAGTACATTTGATCATGAAGAACAAGTTAATTAGTTTAGTTAGTAAAGTTAGTAAAATTGACATCATCTTCAGCATTCAATTCAAACTCGTTCACTTGGGAAATTTGAGGAATTAAAACGAAAAATTAACAACATTTCCTATCAACTTTCAATTAAAAAAAAAAAGGGAAGATGGGGCGTAGGGTTTCCAGCTAAGCCAATGTCATTAACCATTATCAATACAATTCAAATCGTCTTAGGAATGCTATCCATGAGTTCTTGGTAGCTAATACAATATGCCGAAAGAAATTAATTATATAAAAAGTATTTATCAACTATTATATTTATAAAAATTAAAAACTAAATCTACTTAATTATTTAATACATGAGACAACCATTCAATGATTGGTATTTTTTTGATAATTAAATTCTATAAAACAATTATGTAAAAATAGCATTACTCTTTCTATAAACCATGGTGTTAATTATTTAGTCGAAGTTCAAAAAAAAAAAAAAGGAAAAATCTTTAGTCTCTTGTCTCCCTGTTTGCTGTCTACATGACAATGTAATTTTATAACTCAAAAGAATACATGTATAGATAAGGTTTTAGATTACCATGATGACACATTTAACATTAAACTAAGAACATAATTAATTTATCTAGATTATTTGAATCTTCCATCCATTACCATTTATATGGTTGTGATATCATTCTATAGACTTGTTGAGGAAAGTTCCTGAAACAGTTCGTCACCATAATTTCTTTTATAATGCATGGCTTATAAATTTAATAGATTTGCTTACATAACCTATATTCGTTGAGGTAATTACTTGTCACTAATCTAGGGTTTGCTTGTGCATGGCTTACTCTCCATGTCTATGGCCATTACACATCTTAAGAGTTGACTTAATTACATTAAAATATGCAAAAACTAAGTATATGGTAGCAATACATATGTTGTTAAATTCTTGTTGGAGATAGCCAAGAACTCCAACAAACTTTGAATATTGGTAGGTTTTTGTACTTTTGATCAACCTTTCAAGGTATCATTTAATCTTTTATGAGTTCACATCCATGCATGCATATAAAAAAAAATAGAGGTTTTCAAAGTATGAGACATTGTTGTTCTATGAAGAACTTCATGCACATAGTTTATATACTACGTAGTTGATAGAAAATATTATGTAAATCAACAGAATTTTCTGCTCCAAATACTATAATGTATAAAGAATTTACAGCATGATCTAAGAAGATAAAATTATTTTTTGATCTTGTCAGTTGTTGGATTATGAGAAGATGAAGTAGGGGACGTGGTCTAGGACTGTGGCAGAAATTTTGTACGATGCATATTAAAATTACACGTAGATGATTTGCTGGTGGTGGTGATGGACGATCCATTGGTGTTTTTGGCCACCAAAATGGACGTTGATTTGGCGATGCAATAGTAGCCATTCTGGGTGTATGTGTTCTTCATGACGAGGAGTAAATTATAAACTATTTTTTTTTAAGTTTTAAGAAACGAATTAATTAATTTTTTTATTTTAAAAATCAGTTATTTAATTTGATGTAGATCTTGATTAATTTAATAAAAAAATATTTTCTTTTATTGCAATACTACTAGCTAGTTGTGTTTGGCACTTTGCAAGTAAAGAAACAAGGTTGTTAAAAGGAGAGAAAGTGCGCTTGCACTTAAAACAGAAAGTGTTCTTGTGAATATTAATTGTAATATATTTTTTAATAATTCAAGTAGGACTTATTTTTTATCATATGATAGTTCATTTTAAATGTATCAGTATTTTTTAGTGTAAAATGATTGTAGACACTAAATAAATAAAATATAATAATCAAAACTTATTAGACTGATTTATTGATTGGAAATTCAAATAAAATAATAATAATAATTAAAAATTGAATACTGAGTTGTCTTTTTTTTTCCTACGAATTAAAAAAAAAACATGTTTACGAATGAAAAAAAGAGAAGAGAAATTGAGAGGATTTTTAAAAGTTTTTCCGTCAATTTATCAATCAAATCTCAAGGGGACAAAATCATATGGTTTAGGAGATAAAATCAAAGGTGTTTTTTTTTTTTTTTTTTAGAAAGGTATTTGTATTTCCACTCAAGTTCAGAAAAGTATTTTACAATTTAACCTTAAACTATTAACTTTAAATTAGATATAATATGATGATAACTCGATCAACACCAAATACAAGCCAATTGAAATTTGGGACCAGTAAACTTTATTCAACAAAAAAAAAGCCAAATTTATTTTTTATAAATCTCTTAGTTTTTTATATCAATGTCTAGTTATAGGAAAATTGGCATGACTAATTTTTTTGCGTTGGAAGGTTCCACTAAATTTGATTAACATCAAAGCCAACTAGATCGGAATGCGTCTCATTGTAACTCTATTTCCTTTGCCGTCATTTCTCTCTTCTTCTTACAACTAGGTTTGGAGATCTGACCGTAATATAAATGAATTTTGAAATTAAAATAAAATTATTTTCTAAAAAAATAAGTGATTAAAGTGCGCTAAAACTTGCATGTACAATTATTGAAAAAAGCTTAATTATAAAGCACTAAAATGCCACTCACAGTAAAATGCAAGGTTTATCTGTTTATGTGGATCGATGTATGTCCACAGTGTTTTGAAAAAACTGCACGATAAAATACTTAGTAACACCCCATCTCTTTAAGTTATATAGGCGTATACCATTTTTGCTTGTTCATTATTTTTCTTCCCAACAGATGGGCTTAAACCGGTGGAGGGATCTTCCAACTTATTACGTTCTCATCCTCACGAGAACCCAACTTTGCAAGAAAAATTAGTGTACCAATATATAGGACAAACATACCATTTTTCTTTATATAATACATAATATCTTTCATCTATTTTTATACTTTCAATTATATCTCATCTGTTTTTAAAAATTTTAAAATATTTAATCTATCATTTTAATATTTTTTTTTGAAATATCCTTTATTAAAAAGCGAAAAAAATTTAAAAGTTATATGAACTAAATATTCTATTTTTAAAGTCTTTTTATTTATTTATTTATTTATTTTACATTTCAATCAAGGAAATTTCGATCAAATTTTTTTTATTTGATCGAAAAATTAGACCTGAAGGAAATATTAGATATTTCAAACATATTTAGACCTAAATAGAATACAATTAAAAACCTAAAGATAGATAAGAGCCATTAAGTAATATACAAGAACAAATATATATATCCACGATTGGCCATGGAATTTTTTTTTGCATTGAATGGAGACCAAATATTCTGGCCTCTTAAGTTTGGGTTGGCTTATCACCAACGTGATCCACATCCTTGCCTACAAGTTCTTCATATAAAGCTAAAGATTTCAAACGTTAATCAAAAAACTAAATAATTAATTTTTAAAATAAAAAAAAATAGTTAATTTTTTTCTTAAAAATAAAGGGACTTATTTATAATTTACTAAAAATAATGCTATGTCCAAATTTTAGACTCTCTAGTTGATGGTCCTTGGATCCAAGATGATACCAAAGGCTAAAATAGTAGTTGGACCATAGACAGACCACAATTGTTCGAGGCTTATTTTGGCACAATAGTCTATTCGGCTGATAAAAATAAATAAATAAAATTATTTCCTTATTTAAAAAAAAAATCCTCATTTGCATCCCCGACTTCACAAAGATTTCTCAATTGTTTTATTGGATAATGTATGCAATTTAGATGGAAAATCATTTATCAATGTAGACAAAGAGACTCAATCAAGAAACAGCTTCAATAATATAGGTTCACGTAATTTCCGAGAGAAGAACTACTCAAATATTGTGGAGCAGTAAATATGCTATGCTAGCCAAATCATTGACATGTTGGAACTGGCCATTACGATCTACCCATCAGAGTTTTTTGTCCTATATGTTGTGAACTTCTTTCCCCTATCTAAGAATCTGATCTGAAAGATCCCGTCTGTATAGCATTTCGCTCTCCAAGTTAGTGGCTTTAATGAGTACTTTTCGAAGATAGTATATTCTGTTTTCGTTTTTCCTATGCCTGATCAAATATATTTTTTCAAATTAAATATGATCACGTATGAATATCCTTGATTGTATCAAATATAAGTTGCTAAGTTGGAAACTCATCAATGCCTCTTGTGGCTTGCTGGAAGTGATCAATGGTAAAGGAATTTTTTTAATTAAGAAAATGTGAAGACCATGATGTTAAGAGTATAATTTTAAATTACACATGCAATTGAAAAAATGATACTGATTGCAATTACAGATCACGGTTTATTGCATATCTATAATAATAAAATAATAGTCGTGATCTGTTATATAATACTGAACAATGATAATAGAGACTTTGAAATCGTTATATAACGTAACATAACCATACATTAAGTAATATCTAAGAAAAAATGATTATATATATATATATATATATATATGAAATGGCCATGCAAATTTTTTATGCATCGAATGGAGAACAAATTTTTTAGCCTCTCAATTTTGGGTTGGCTTATCACCAAAGTGACCCACAACCTTGCCTGCAAGTTCTTCATAATGGGTTGAGCCCAAATCGTAATGCCAAAATAAAGCCCAATTCCAGCCAAAAAAATGGACTTAAACCTCAAATGGGTCTTCGATCCTAGCCAGTCAAGAGATGGCAGTATTGACTTTTGAAGGAATCTAAGTCTTTTGTGACCCAGAAAACGTAAGCCCATGTGTGCTCACAAATTTAAGAGTAATTAATGCTGTTCAACTAGATATTTTATATAATTATTTTAAAAAATAAGAATTAAATAATTAGTTATTAATACAAGATGAACTAGTGAATTTGTTTTCAGAATTCGAAGAACTAATTTATAATTTACTCTACAAAGAATAAAAAAAAGAAAAAAAAAAGACATGGACTATGGTGACTTGTGTTAACAAAAGAAGGGGTATAATATGGTGTAAATTACAAATTAGTCCCACTAATTTTAAATATTAATTATTTAACCCTTTTGCTATTTTTTAATTTATTTTGATTTTTTAATAAATATAAAATATAAAATATAAAAATATTGATGATAAATTAATAAATTTTATAAAATAAAAAAATTAAATAAGTAATAGTCAATACTAGTTAAAAAACTAAATAATTAGTTTTTAAGACTAAAGGAACTAATTAATTCTTTCTCGAAACAATAGGGACTAATTTATAATTTACTCATGTACCGCCCCTTTTTGCGAAAATTATGGAGCTTCTTCGTTTGAGAGTTCTGGAGTGGTGGCCCACGTAGGCCCCATGCATGGTTGAAGTTTTACGAAACGGCTAGCAGTTGGCTTTTGACCCTTAAAATCTCCAACCACTGAAAATAATCTATGAATGCCAAACAGACCTTTTGTTCCACAATAGAGTAAATTACAAATTAGTTCTTTTAGTTTAGAAAAAGGAATTAATTAGTCCTTTTTTCATAAAATAAATATTTAATCTTTATATTTTTTAATTTTCTTGCAAATTAATTTTTTTTGAATTTTTTTTATTTTTTATTTTTAAAAATAAATATAAAAAGATAATATTTTATTAAATAAAATAATATTTAATTAAACGTGATAGACACTTATCAATGAATTAAAAAATTAATTTTTTCAAATAAAAAATAATAAATTCAGTTCTCAAAATAGAGAAAGTAATTTATAATTTACTCTTTCACGCCACAACAAAAAAAATAAGAAATCTTTGTGTTTTTTATTTTTAAAAAATTACTTATAAAGTATTCTGAATTATTGATTGATAAAAAAACCATGTGATATGAGAGAAAGACACTTCTAGAGATGTGGTTTTTGTCTCTCCTTCTAACAAATTTAAATAACCAAGCTTCCCTAATACAAATTAAAGACGAAGACCAAAAAAATTGAAATCCCTAATTGAATTGATTAAAACTATGTGACGCATAGAAATAGATAGAGATGACAATTTGCTCCACCCCAACGGAGCTCCGTCCCATCCTATGTCAATTTTCCCCGATCAACGCGGGGATTTCCTACGTTGATCGGGGAACGAGGCTAGGCGGGGCGCCTCGCGAGCGGGGATAAGGCGGGGATGGGATTTGCCTACCTCGTTTGCCCCATTTCATTTTTGTTATTATTAAAATTATAATTATACCTTATATAAAATCTATAATCAGTGACTTTTAGTGATTTATTTTCTATATAAATTATTATTTTTTTGTTATAATTTAAAATTTAATAATAAAATGAGATAAAACGAGACGAAAAAAAAATTATTCTGTTTATCTCATGAGGATCCCCGTCTTTGTTTGAGACGAAGATGGTACGGAAAAAAAATTTTCCGTTCAAAGCACAAGACGGGGACGAAAAGTATTTTTCAGGGGCAAGGCGAGGACGTAGATAGCTGTCTTTGTCCCCGCCCCGCACCATTGCCATCCCTAGAAATAGACAAAGAGCGTAGAGAGAGATCGCGAGAGAAAATCATATCTTATACGGACACACCAATATTTTCTTGAGTCCATCCCAAGCCTTAGACGTTCTTTGTCCCTCAGCCATAGATAGTTTTACCCATTTGCTGGAAGGTTAATGTTTCCTCCCAGTTGCGATAAGTCTAAAATTCGTTTTTTGCAAGGTGATGTGTCGATCAAATTCACCGCATAATTCAACGATGGCAATATTTTGCCGTTACTTCGTCAATATTTTATCACTATTAACTTAACATATTAAAAAATTTATCACAATTCTTGATGTTTCACTAACTCATTACTATATATGTCCGATAATTTTATATCCGTCGCTAATTAATTATTCTTTTTAGTGAAAAAATATAAATTATTTCGGATTTTTACATTATTTCGGATTTTTACACCAAATGTGTTTCAATAAAGTGATAATTAAGAAGATTTTTTTTTAAAAAATAGAATGAAATACAATAATAATAATTTATTATTATTAAATATTTTAATTTAAAACTATATATAGAATTATGTATACATATAATGTATATATTGTCCTTTTTTTATTAAGTTAGATACTATTATGAAATTCAATTAATAAAATTATTTCATAGTATATCGAATAAGTTGTTGATTCAATAGTAAACAAATTAATTCTTAGACGAATTTTTTATTAGCGTTTAAGATTTTAATTCTGAAATTATACTAATCGATTGAGTTAAATTTTTTTACTCTTGATTAATCTGATTTTTAATGTGAGATTAAAATACCTTAGTAAAAAAAATTATTTTAAAGCATCATATTAGATGTATATACACTTTTAAGTAAAAAATTATTACTCTAACATAAATTTTTTTGTATAAAAAGATGAAAGGGATAACTATAACTGAACAAAATTTTGGAAGAAGGGGTATAATGGTTATTTACTATTACAAAAAAAAAAAAAAAAGACGTGATGACTTTGTGTCCACAAAAGAAGGGGTATAATGGTTATTTACTATTACATCATGTGCCGCGCATTTGCAAAAGCTGTGGAGCTTCTCCGTTTGAGAGCACTAGAGTGGGTGGGCCCCATACATGGTTTAAGTTTTATCAAACGGCTAGTGGTTGGCTTCTGACACTAAAAGCTCCCACCACCAAACGGTCCAAACGTAACTCCAACGCCAAATGGACCTTTAGTTGCACGAGTAAATTATAAATTAATCTCTCTTGTTTTAAGAAACGAATTAATTAATTTTTTTTATTTTAAAAAATAATTATTTATTTTTTTATTTTTTAATTTCATCAATAATTTATTTATTTTATCGGTTTTTGTTAGATTCGTGATATTTTTTCCAAATTTTCTTTCTTTTTATACTTTATTTTTTTTCTTCACCCATTTCATTTTCTCTCCTCAACCAAAAAAAAAGAAGATAATTTAAAAAAATTACTAATCTAATAAAAAAATCAATTAAAAAATTAAGTTATTGATAGAATTAAAACACAATGAACTAAATAATTAGTTTTTTTAAAAAAATTCATTCATTCATTTATCTAAACAAAAGAGACTATTTATTTACGTGCGCAGGCACACACGTATAAGTGTGTGTATTGTCCAAGTATCAACGTCCTACATTAAAGATAAAATTAATCATATTAAGATAGTCCTACTAAGAAACCTATGAAAGAGATAAACGCTGCTATAGTACGATGGTTATAGGAATTCTATCTAGTTTCAGAAATTCCTATTTACTATTATAGGAATTCCTATCTTTTGTATTACTTAAGAGTTTTATTTACACTATATTTGTAAACATATAAAGAATATGTTAAAGTCCTAGTAAAACACAAGATTGAAAAATACTTCTTCCACTTAAGAAACTCATAGCTCAATTAATCATATTTGAAATAGAAACGATAATATTTAACCTCCCTTAACAAGTATGATTTTAAAATTCAAATCTTACATATTAACAAAAATTCGTGTAAAAACCAGCTTATTTATCACTAGATAAACAATATATTACTGCTTATATGGAATTTTTGGACAAAAATAAACCACTCTAGAAAATTGGTGTGTAGATACATAGTTGTACAAAGATACACAGTAGTGCAAATCCCACAAGCCAACTAGTGCTTAAAAGAATATTAGGGATCACTGTCAGAACTTCTATATCATAGACTGGCTTGCAAATAGCTAGAACTGAGAAGCACATCCTTAACTCTCTCTGTTACAAGTCCCATGGACAGATACAATATGGTCACTGTGCTTGAAAATTGCTATGTTTCCCGACCACCTGGTACGATCTCTGAGAAGTGCCAAACTCAAATTTGATTTTGCTTCAAACCTTGTTCAAAGATGCCACTGAAGACATCCATTTGACCTTTAGGAAGTGCCAAGCCAACCTCAACCCCTCCTGCCCCATCTCTACTTTCACAAAGATGCATAGCTCCTATAGCTCCTAAAGCATCAATGTGAACCACCTCGCTCTTTTTTGGCCTCCCCCACCCAAAATCTGTCTCATAAGCTCGTAGCTTAGGTGATCCAGCAACAATAGTTAGCCTGCCTTGTTCAGATACCTCTTTCCATTTTGAAATCCAATTTTCAGCTCCCAAAAAACCCCACTCTGCAATTCCTTAACTTTGTTACCAATTGCTTTAGCTGCCATGATGATCCCATTTTCCCCAAGTAGCTCACTCTTCTTCGCTGCTACATAACATATTGATAGACAATTTCCAAAATAAGTTGTAGGCAGTTTAACTTCAAGACGGTGTCTACAATCTGCCACAAAAACCAAGTAGTAAATCTTGTCGTTGTCAAATAAAACACTTGTTTCGTTTTCTTGTGACTTGATCAAACTCACCCATGTAAAGGCACATGTTACCACAAATGTTGAGACATGCACTTGCCCTGGATAACTTTTCATGCATTGAATGGAGACCAAATCTTTCAGCTTCTCAATCTGGGGTTGGCCTATCGAAAGTGTAACCCTAACCTTGCCTGTGAGTTGATCATCGTGGGTTGTCCCCAAATCATAATCCCAATACGAAGCCCAACTCCACCAATCCTTCAAAAAGATGGACTCAAGCTCCAGTGGGTCTTTGATCCCTGCCCTGTCATGAGACGGCAGCATTGACTTTTCTAGGCAAGCCATGTCATTTCTTGACCTAAAAATTGACCCCCAGGATTTCATGAAATGGTGAAAAGCCATCCCATCAGCTGCCACGTGGCAAAATTGGGCACCGATACAAATACCTGAATTTGGAAACACAGCCACTTGCAAGGCAAGAAGTGGTACCACACGTGTGCCATCTGATGTTACACGTGTAGGAGGCAACTTTGGAACAAAAGGATGCAATTCTCTAACATCTCCAGCTTGGTCTGCGATAACTTGGTCAAAATCCAGCGTTGACTCAACAACAGTGAATGGGACTGAGTCACCATTATTGAAGAGGATATAGGGTTTATGGGGTGGTGGTGGGCACATAAGACTGGAGGCAAAAGGGAAAAATTGTTCAAGTGTAAGGGACAGAGAGTTTTTAAGACTTGGAAGGATGCTTTGAGTGAAGTAAAGAGTAGAGTAAGGGAATTCATAGAAGAAAAGGCGTTGCATGGGACCACAAAGAAGCCATGGCAAGTCAAAGAAAGAGAGAGGGAGAGAAGTGGAGGTTACTGAGCCTGGTGGTGGAGAAACTTCGAATTGATCAATGACTTCTACGGAATGAGATTCAGACATTTGTGAAGGGAAAAGAGATAAGCTGTCGCTGACAAGGGAGTTGGCGCATAAATCTGACAGGAAAATACTATACTAATTATAACTTCAAGAGGGGAGTTTAGATCTGATCACAAAAAGAACAAGAAAAAGGATAAGAGATGATCATGAAAATAAAAGAAAAACAGAGGCAGAAAGAGAGGCAGCCACGGCACGGAAGCTAAGAAAATGGATTTTCTTTATTAAAAAAACAAGCTAGGAAAAGTGTTTCTAGAGAGACGAGAAGAAAAGGGTGCGGCCAGGCATGGTAAAGGTTCGGTTTGAACCATAGACCGAATCGAAACCAAATCGTTAAAAAATCGAATTGAAACCGTTAAAACCCTAACTTTAATCAAATTGGACCGTAACCGGTTACTTACGAGTTGATTATGTTTAAGATATCATGAAACCGAAACCGACGGTTCTAAATCGACAATTAACCGTAGAACCGGCGGTTTCATATTTTTCCTAATAAATTGGATTGGGTAGAAAAAAAACAAAAAAAATTAAATAAAAAAACCAATTTTATATGGGATGGACAGTAGCTATTGGACTGAAAAATGAAAAAAAAAAATCAAGCCTAATAATTTTTAAATTTTGACTATATATATATCCGTGTGTGTGTGTGTGAGTATGTGACAAATGGTCCGTGACCGTTTGTCACATACTCAACGGTCATAAATGTTTGTGATCGTTTTCTATTTTTTTTCTTTTCTTTTCTATAAATACTCTCTCACTTTCAATTTTTTTCATTCTTCTCACAACTCAATCTCTCATTCTCTCTTAATCTCTTAAACTCTTAAGTCTAGAATTCTCAATACTATCCTACAATATTTTTTATACTCCAAATACTTCTTAAATTTTTACATTTCTATTATTTTATACTACAAAAAATGGCAAGTTCAAGTTCACATATGCCATCACAACAAAGCAATATCGTCAATCAAAATCGGGAAGGGGAGCAACAACAACAATCAAATTTTACACCTAGATCATTCGACATCTTCAAAATTCATTTCTTAAAAGTTTCGTTAGAAAAATGCGTTTTTACCGTGATTTACAACTATTGCAACAAGTAATACACATTCAAACAAGTAGGTGGTTATGGAACACTTAAAACCCACTTGGAGAAAAATCATCCATCCGTACTTGGTAATGATAGACATCGGACACAAATATCCGAGTTTGCTTTTCAATCTTCCTCTTTATTTCAAGTATACTCGATAAAAAAAATAAAGAAGAAATGGTTAAAATGATATGTGTTGATCATTTATCTTTTAGTTTTGGTCAAAAAATGAGTTTTAGCGATTATTGTTCTAACGCTTTGAATCTCGCTTTCAAGCAAGTTGAAAGACATTCTTTAAAAAAAAAAAAGTTATAAAATTATATAGAGATAAAAAAAGAATTAACCGTATTATTTACAAATTTGAATGGTCGTGTTTTTATATATTCCGATATATGGTCCGATCAATGACAAACGCACTATTTTATGGGTGTAACTTGTCATTGGATTGATAATGAATGGCACATTCAAAAACATCTTTTTGCATATAGAGTTTTTGATGATAAACATACTGCTTCAAAATATATCTAAAATACTAAAAAGGATTTTAGATGAATATGTTTTACCTTTAAGAATATTTTCAATCTCTTTTGATAATGCTAGTTCTAACGATGCTTCCGTAGAGTTTTTAAGAAAACTTTGTCAACCCCATCTCGGAGGTAAGTTTTTCCATATTAGATTCGTATGTCATGTTTTAAATTTATATGTGCAATCTAGTTTGGAATATCTTAAAGATATTGTTAGGCCAATTAAAGCTTTTGCTAAATATTTATGGACACATCCCCAAAAGATGAAATCACGAAGAAAGTTTTGAAAAGAAAGAAATAAAAAACCAAGACGATTTTCAAAAGATTTCCAACTCGTTAGAATTCAACTTATGACTTACTTAGGTAGTCTTTTGAATATCGAGATTTATTATGCTTATTTTTTTCGTAAAATATTGATTCCGTTTTTATTTGTCAAAATGATTTTGATATTTGCGAACTACTTTTGGAACTTTTAAGTGTTTTTAACAATGCAACATACACTTTTAGTGCCGTTTATCAACCAACTTCACATTTATTTATGATTGAAGCAATTAATATTGTTGAAGCTTTTAATCATGTAGAATAAGATATGCTAACTTTACATACTCATTGTTCGGATAATGAAACAAAAATGGTTAAGTTATTATGAAACAATTCCACCTATTTATCTTGTTGCTTTAGTCTTTGATCCTAGATTTAAAATGGAAGGTCTTTCTCGTTGTTTTGAATACTTATTATGAGTATTTGCAATTATTTGATAAAAATGTAAAAATAGAAACTGCTTCTATTATAAAACAAAGTTAGAGATTTATATGTTGAAATGCCTTTAATTGTGGGTGATCAACATGCTAATTCCTCTTTACCACCTATGCCACAATCATCATCAAGTAGCTAACGTGTTAGAGCTCGGTTATCTTATGGCCATGGAAAGGAAAAAAAGGCCAAGAGGATCATCGAGCTCTACTTTCGAGCTTGATATTCATCTAACAACTCGTGTTTGAGTTTGGTGATAGCAATGTATGTGTAGATTTTGAAGTAATTGATTGGTGGAAAAGACATGCAAGCACCTTTCCGATTCCGTCCATAATAGCTAGACAAATACTTGTTGTGCCAACTTCAACAACAACCGTTGAAAGAGCATTTAGCTCCGGAGGTAATATTTTGGATGATAGGCGATCACAATTGGCTCTCGAGTCACTTGAAGCCCAAGTATGCGTGGATGATTGGATAAGAGCCGATAAGAGAACACAAGAACAAAAACAATATGATTTCAATGAAGAAAGTATGGATCTAACACCCGACGGCACAACAACGAAACTTCGAGCCGAAACTTCCGATCAAGAAAATAACTAGGCGTAACTATATAGAACATAGATGTAATTTGTAAAGGGGTAATTTGAAATGTAAAAGAGAACTACGTAAGCTTTGATTCCTCTAAACCACAAGAGAATACGTAGGAAGCTTAATTTTTGTAGTGTTTACAAAAATTAAGTTCAAGCCCTTCTTTATTTATTTCTTTTTTTCTTTGATTTATTATGTGAAATACATTATAATGTAAACAATATTATAATATTTATACATTATGCAAAAAGAATTTTTTTCATTTCAATGTTAATGTTGAGAAAAAATGTTCGATTTTTTTTATTTTTTCATTTAATAAAAAAACCGTTGAATCATCGGTTTTACGATTTCAAACCAAAACTAAAACCATCCATAGAAGGTTTGGTTAAGGTTTCACCTTTTGGTGGGGCACGAGAGAGAGGAAGAGTTAAATACATATACAAGTTCAAGATTTCTAGATAGGCGACTTTGTGACGGTTTATAATATATGTATATAGGAAAAATTTTTACCTAATCCTTATTATGCGAATATCTTTTGATATATATCTTGTTTGTTATTATTATTGTTGTTGTTGTTATCATTATTTAACCAAAACAAAGCTTTTATAGTAAACGTTTCGTTAATATATATATATATATATTTCACATGTGAGGAAAAAAAATCAAATTCAAAATCCATTAACTTATTCAAAAGTTTATTTTCATCTACTAATTCGATTATATATCAATTACACTCATCTTAGAGAAAATTTCATATATATATATATATATATATATATATATATATATATTTCACATGTGAGGAAAAAAAATCAAATTCAAAATCCATTAACTTATTCAAAAGTTTATTTTCATCTACTAATTCGATTATATATCAATTACACTCATCTTAGAGAAAATTTCATGTGTTTAGGAGTTTATTTTTATATATTAAGCTATTTTAGCATCACTTTAATATCCCGTGTCGTTCAATTTTATAGGTAGTATAATAACTATATTAATTAAGTGTATATTATAAGTCCAAGTTAATTACATTTTTGGTGTATGCAAAGTTATCAATTTCTTTTATTTGAATATTTCAACTTTAAAGTTTGCATTTCAAGTATACTAAATTGTGTTTTTTTTTTTTTATTTGAATGGTTACGTTAACTTTATGTTGACGTAGCCCTTAATTGGACAAGTAGGCCCAAATTTATTTGAATATGTAAACTTTAATCTTTCTATTTGAATATATTATCTTGTAACTTTTTGTTATTTATGTGGTTTTGTAATTATTTGTACATTGATGTGTCCGTTAAATTCACACATGATATCGTCAAGTAAGCCTTGTTGTTAGAAATGTGGCAGCTTTTAATAAATCACTACTTCTCCAACCATCATCAACTTTCAATTATTTTACCATTAGAGGTGCCAAGTCAACAATTTTAATACACGTGAAATACATAAAAATTCAAATCAAACAAAAAAAAAATTAAAATACTCGAGTCCTTGTAATAACCTAAAATTTACTCATTTTGTATTATTTTATTTTATTCATTTATTTTTTTACTTTATTTGATTCACATTTGCGTATGTTTTGTTTTATTTTTATTTCAATTAAAGTTTACTATAAAAAAAACCCAAAAAATAATAAAAAATTGATTAAAAAAAACACAAAAACATTCATTCAATGATATAATTGCATTTACATGAAGGTATAATGAGGTAATTAGGGATATAATCGAATCAATTAGAAAATTCAGAATCTAAATTACACTCTATAGGGACTCGATTGATAGGATCGTGCTTTATAAAGATTGAAATTATACCACAAGAAGGCGTAATTGTTGAAATTGAAATGCATAGAAACCAAATTGAAATGTTGGAGCGGACGACAAGATCGAAATATAGAGGACTACCTATCGTCCACTCCAAATCCAAATTCTCTTCGAAAATCCTTAGAAGAATCCGTCAAATCTTTCACCAAATTTTCTATTTTGATTTTATATTAATCATGGATTCTTGGCCAAAATCAATACCAACAGAGATTAAGCAATAAATGATTCCTTTCCTTGTTGATTATCTACCCGAATTAAAAAGGAAATATTTTGACGAGAAAATTCGAGATTGAGATTTGATTCTAGTAGAAATTTGAGGAATTTTTTACTATAAACGAGTCCGATTTCACGGACAAAAAGGGGGGAAAAGGGAGAGGAATTCTATTTTGAGAGGGAGCGAAAATCAAATATTTTCTTTGGGGAAAGAGTTGCTGCGTTTTTTTTTGGTTTTCTAGGCGATAACGAGTTTGGTTCTTCGTGTTCTCCATTGTTCTTCGACTCGAATTTTGATTTCTTTTTTTTTTTTGGATCGTTGCTTGACCTTTCGGGTTTGGGTGTTGTTCTTTGTTCTTGTCATCCTTCAAATTTCGGGTTTATAACCTTCAAGCTTTTTTGGGTTTTTCGATTTTCTTATTTCGGACAAGGGAAGAACAGGACATCAAATCATCATTCTCGACCTACACCAACCAAATATCATGCAATCTCATCTTTAAACACCCGTAAACAAATCAATCACAACGAAACAAACGGACCTCATCACTCCCATTCGTCCAAAGCATCATTCGGGTAACTAATCTTGCACTATTCATTTATTAAATACCTAGGTCCTTTTCCATTCAAGAAGAGGGAAGGGTTAGTGACCGAATCACTAGCCCTTGATAAGTTTTCTTCCCCAATCCTTGGAAGTGTCATACTCATGTTATCACAAAGAACTAATTTTTGGAGCTTCATTTATGGCGACAAAATGAGAGGGCGAACATGAGTGAGAGAGAGGGTACGGTAGGAGAATAAAAAGAAAGGGGTTGGACCGATTGTGTCCCATTCCACAAAATAAAAAAGCAAGCAAAAGGGAGGTCGGACCGAGTTTAGTCCAGCTCAAACCCTTTTGTCAAAAAAAAAAGAGAAACCAAAAAGGGGTTGGACATGCCGTTACCAAAATACAAAGAAAATGAGAGGGCTGGGTCGTTTAGCCCTCTCCCAAAAAAAAATGAAAAATGAAGTAAGGAATATAGACTGGAATCGGGACCGACCTCTCCCAAAAAATAAAAATAAATAAGAAAAGAAATGGGTATTGTTAGAATTATTTTAGGAGATGATATTATTATTATTTTTTTATTTCTTGTCGCATTTTCTTGCATTAATTTAGAATTGATTTCTTAATTTCTTTTTTTTTCTTTTGTATGTTATTAGATTAATAAAAAATAAAAATAAAAAAATAAAAAATCTAAAAATTTTCGATGAAATCTCCTATCCGATAAGGATCGACGTCACCAAAAAAATATCTAAAATGCCAGTCTATTTTTGATAGGAACCCATCTTTAGACTCGTTGAAAAAGAACAATCTAAGAATTTAGGATGATGCATGCCGGTCCGCTTTTGAGAAGATCAAATAATATTTGTAAAACCCTCTCATATTGGTCCCATTGGTGCTCGATTGACCTTTGATTTTGTATTTGACAAGAATCGAGTTTGCAATAGGTCGTGTTTTGGGTTAGCATGATGACATTGGAAGGAAGGAGCAAGCAATTTACTTTTTGAGTAAGAAATTCACGGACGAGTAAGTCCCGATATAATACTTTAGAAAAGTTAGTGCCCGACTACTCGAGCAATATATGTTGTATTACACGATATGGCCGATCGTGAAAATAGACCCTCTAAAGTATATCTTAGAAAAACCATATCCGTCCAACAAAATTACAAGATGGTAAGTGTTATTGGTAGAATACAACATCGTATACATTACCAAAAAGTCAACAAAAGGGAGTGTGATTACGGATCATTTGGCGTAAAATGTAGTTGATAATTACAAATCTTTGGATTTTGACTTTCCCGATGAAGATACCATGGCATCCGAAGTTGCGAGTGTCGAGTCGGATGATGAGAAATAGACTATGTACTTTGATGGAGCAAGTAAATGTATCGGGTAATAGAGTAGGGACTGTTCGATCTCACCGGATGGAAAACAATATCCAATAGCTATCCGACTTCGTTTTGATTACACCAACAATATAGCCGAGTATGAGCTTGCATACACGATCCGGAGGCGGCTAGAGAGAGGGATCACAAAGCTTGAGGTATATGGAGATTCGATGTTGATAATCTACCAAGTATAAGGAGAATGGCAAACTAAAGATGAGAAGCCGAAGCCTTATCAGCTTTATCTTACCAAATTAGTCGAGGAGTTCGATGAAATTGAGTTTGCTCATATAGAAAGAGACAAGAATCGGCTTGCGGATGCATTGATAACTTTAGCCTCGATGACTCGACTTGATCCAGGAGTCGGGATACAACCCATTTGCATTGAGACTAGAAATTCATCGGTCTATTGTTGTGCTATTAAGGAGGAAACGGATGGGAAGCCATAGTACCATGACATTCGGATGTTCATTAAAAATTGAGTATATCCCCTGGTATCTCTAAGATGGATTAGAAGGCCTTGAGGAGGTTAGTCATGAATTTTTACCTGGATGGTGAAGTATTGTACAAATGAAGTTTTGATGGGAAATTGCTTTAGTGTTTGAATGCGATTGAAGCCAGGAGAACAATCGAAGAGATCCATGAGGGAATTTATGCAATTCATGCAAACGGTCACACCATGACTCGTCGGATACAAGACAGTGTGGATATTTCCGGTTGATAATGGAAAGAGATTGTATAAAGTATGTCTACAAGTGCCATAAGTGTCAAGTCTATGGAGATTAGATCAACGCTCCTCCCGTTCCACTCAATAATATCATACCACCTTGGTTTTTTACCATGTGGGGTTTGGATATCTTCGAGCCTATTAATCCAAAAGCAAGCAACGGTCATCGTTTCATCTTGGTGGCAATTGACTATTTTACCAAATGGGTTGAAGTTGTTTCTTATGCTCATGTCGCTCGTGAAAGTGATCTACTCGTTTATAGAGAAGAGTCTAGTTTATCGGTATGGTTTACCGTACACGATAATCATCGATAATGCTTAGAACTTCAATAGAAAGATGATCATAAAATTATGTAGAAGGTGAAAAATTAAACATCCGAACTCGACACCTTATCGACCTAAGATGAATAGGGTAATTGAAGCTCGTAAATAAGAATATCAAAAAGATTGTATAGAAGATGATTGTCATATACATAAACCGGCATGAAAAGCTCTCATATGCTCTTCAAGCATATCGTACAACCATAAGAACATCCATGGAGGCAACACCATATTCCTTGGTTTATGGGATGAAGGCGGTGATGCCTTTGGAAGTAGAAATCCCTTCTCCGAGGATACTCATAAAGAAACGATTGAAAGAAGCAGAATGGGCTCAAATCGGATATGAACAAGTTGAACATAATTAGTGAAAAGAGGTTAGTTGCCATCTATCATGCAAGAATGTATCGAAAAGGATGGCTAATGCATATAACAAAAGGGTTCAACCAAGAGAATTCCATGAGGGAGATCTAATACTTAGGAGAGTTTTGTTGATACCTAAAGAGAATAAAAGCAAGTGGTCACCAAATTATGAAGGTCCTTATGTAGTGAGAAAAGTTTTTTCGGGGGAGCACTTTTATTGACTAGTATGGATAGAGATAATATAATCAAACTTATAAACTCGATGCGGTTAAGAAATACTATGATTGAGGATTATTGTTTTCTTCTTCATGAAATAAAGAATGAAATTTAGGCTAAACATGTATATTGTATTTTTCATCCCATCTCTCGTTTCCTCGACCCCACAAACACGTCACCTCTTTTGTCATTTCATGATCTCTATTAATATTATTTATAAATGATATGCAAGTCGATTAAGATGTTGTAGTAGTGTTTTACTTAACGTACGGTAAGCTCAATCTTTTCCAAAAAAAAAACCCCAATGAAACCCTAGAAGAACTTGGGATCTATATGCCTTTTGAATTTTAGCCACTTCAAACGTATCAAGATTACTTCGGACTAAGGAAAGCAACCAAGATTTCAAGACGAAGGTAATCATTCAATGTTATATTTGTCCAATAATAGATAAATAAAATGCTAAACCCGGTGAAGAGGAACGAGTACGCCTTGTTGACACTCGAGGCTCGTCATGAAAAGGTTATATGTTAAAAAAAAAAGAGATCGAGCCAAAATCTTTTTCATTGGTCCATATCTCAAATTGCTATTATGGCACCGCCCATAAAAATAACATAGTGAATGTTTAGATTTGTAGGTTTTATCTTGATATTATTATAATAAAAGGGGTTCGAGAAAATAAAGTTCGTATATATAGATACTATTATCGATAGGATGAGGAAAGGCTTTTTTAGGAATTTTATCATACTTATGTGAAATGTATCCATTGAAAATTAAGTTTGAGCCTTCTATTTTTCTTTATGAAACTCGGACTAGGATCACCCCTCACACTAGGGGCAAAAAAATTCGGAATGGGATTTAAGAGGCATTTCACTAAATAATTTGTGATTTGAAACTCAAAAAAGAGTCATTACTAAAGAGGATTGGAATGAAGGAGGAATGAGGTCACGATTCCACTAAAAAAAGAGAGACCAAAGTTTCTATAATTGTTCTTACTTTATTAGAGAAAAGAGCGAATCACCTCACAAACACCGATCCCAAGTTAGTTTGACAAAATCACCATCAAACATGCCTCTAATCAAATCCGATTCCCAAAAAAAAACATAGTCCTACATCAAGCGAATCTTGAAACACTATTTGAGCCTATTTTACTTACTTTTCAGGAAACCATACCCTAACCTACGTTACGTACCAATAAAAGTCCTTTCTAACTAGAGACAAGTAATCAATCGAAGAGCATCAAATTTGCGACCCCTACAAAAGAAATTTTATTAAATAGATAGTCAAAATCAAAGCATAAGCTAATCAAAATCATGGTTGGTGCCAATACTTAGGGTCAAAAAATATCTTCTACCATTGAGCCGATAATTTGCCTACCACCTAAAGTTAACACTTACACCAAAAAATCCATAATGGCCATATTAAAACAGATTGCATGACAAGTCTACGAGTAGTCGGTGGGTTTTTTTTGCTCAAGTTTTAAACCCAAAGTCTCCGAATGAAATCTAACTAGCTTTCCTTATGAAGGAAAAAATTCACAAAAGGGAGAAGTGTCGAACATTTCAAAAAGCATATGGTACCTCTAGTTACAAGGAAGGTCACCAAAGCGAAGAACAAATCCACTATCATTCTCGTCGGATGTAAGCGATCGATTGATAAATGATAAAATTGGGAAAGGATCATTACTAGTAATAGACCGAGAGGACCGTTGTACTCCTAATAAACTTTTGAAGAGTAGATCAACCAAGTTCACAAGAAAGTAAAAACACAGATCGGGGGTAAGGCCATAGAGCTCAAAGCACGGATAACCGATCGACTTCTAATAGTCAAAGAGAGAAGTCAAACAAGGAGATTCGAGTAGGGTGGCTTATGTTTCTTATAGGTACCTTGACTAACCAAGTATGTTAAGTTTATTTTCGGATACATCACGATCCCAACGAATACAAAGGAAATGGGGAAGCAATACTCCTCACAAATCCACCTTAAGTATGGTCACCTCATAATAGACCGAGTGTCCAAGGCGAAATCCAAATTTAAACGATCACTTCTAGGTAAGGAAGATTAACTCAATTCATCGAGTACGATTGTCAAACGATCATCATATATTTAATTTCTAGGATAGGTTACCTTTTACAATAAGGCCATGCATTGTATGTTTTAACTTCTAGGGTAGGTCGCCATTTACAATAAGGCCACGCATCGCATGTTTAATTTCGAAGGTAGGTCGCCATTTACAATAAAGTCATGCATCGCTCGTTTAATTTTTAGGGTAGATCGCCCTTTACAATAAGGCCTCGCATCACACGTTTAATTTCTAGGATAGAGCTACCCTTTACAACAAGGCCACGCATCGCATGTTTAATTTCTAAGGTAGGTCGCGCTTTACAACAAAGACATACTTTGCACGTTTAATTTCTAGGGTATCTTGTCTTTTACAATAAGGTCACGTATCACACGTTTAATTTTTAGGATAGATCGCCCTTTACAACAACACCATGCATTGCATATTTAACTTTTAAAGTATGTCATCCTTCACAAGGAAGTCATCCCATCACGAGCTTTACTTTCAAGTAATTTTTTTTTAATTTACAAGCTTAGTAAACAAAGTCATTGAAAAACATCATTTTCACTCGACTTTACACCATAAGCATTGTAAAAAGGGCACAACTCGTAATAACCCAAAATTTATCCTATTTTTTATTTTATTTTATTTTATTTATTCATGTATGTCTTGTTTTATTTCAATTGAAGTTTACTAAAAAAAATAAAAAATAAATAAAAGGAAAAAAATGATGAAAAACATAAAAATATTCATTCAAGGGCATAATTACACCTTAAAGAAATGTATAATTAAGGTAATTAAGGGTATAATCTAACCAATTGGAAAATTTAGAACTTAAATTTCACTTTACGAGGACCCAATTGATAGGATTATGCTTTACATTGATCGAAATTATACCATAGAAGAGCGTAATTGCTGAAATTGAAATGCATAAGGACTAAGTTGGATTTTTAGAGCGGACGACAGGACCGGAGTGGAGAGGATGACTCGTCGTCCACTCCAATTCTAATTTCTCTCCGAAAATCTTTGGGAAAAATCGCCAAATCTTCCACCAAATTTCCTGTTTTGATTTTGCATTTATCATGATTCTTGGACGAAATTAATACCGACAGAGAATCAAGCAATAACCAAATTTTCTGTTTTGATTTTGCATTAATCATGAATTAAAAAAGAAATATTTTGATAGAAAAATTTGGGATTGAGATTTGATTCTAGGAGAAATTCTAGGAAGTTTTTGGCAATAAAACGAGTTCGACTTCACGGGAAAAAGAGGAGGGAAAATTCTAGTGTGAGAGGGATTGAAAATCGAAAGCAAAAGGCTTGGTTTTTTTATTTTTTTAGTCATTGCGTTTTCCGAGCTTTTGGGTTTGGGTGCTTGGTGATCTTGGGTTTCTAGGCTTAGTTCATCGTCCGTCATTCTCCCTTAGTCCTTTTTAGTGTTCTTTTCGGGATTGATTTTCCATCCTCGAGCGTTTCTCAATCCAATTTCCTAAATTTAGGACCCCGTTCTTCATAATTTTGGGTTTCCCTTTTGAAGTTCTAAGCGACCACTTGAAGTTCTTCGTGTGCCCGGGTTCGTGTTCTTTAATTTTCTCGGTTAGAGTTTCATTCAACTTCAACTCGCAGGATCAAATTCTTTGTTTTGAATCTCATTCGGGCATATTGAAACCAACGAGACCTTTTTAAATCTCTCGAAATCATTTTCGAGTTTCAATTTGTATTCCTTTCGAATAGCAATCACGAATCTAACGTCCGTTGCCTTTTTTTTTCTTTGTTTTCGTTTTTGTGTGTGGATTCATTGATTCGCAAGTCCCAAATGTTTGTTAGTTACTTGTTTAAGTTTTAATTCTTGGTTTATGATTGAAACAAGAGTGTGAATAACATATGTTAGCAATCATTTGTCCGAAATGGGGTTTTAATTTTTTGAAGAAAACTCGAAAAATAGAGAGAAGAAGTTAAGAACCCAAAGAACAAGAGAGAGAAAGGTTCGAAGGCTGAAAAATGTAGGTTTTGATCTAAAAAATGAAAAACAAAGAAATGGAACTTGTTTTTGGGCTTAAGGTCCAGCTCGTTTTTCTTAAAATCTAAAAAAAAAAAAAACGATGGGCCGCACTTATAACTTTGTTAAGTAAATAAATAAATAAAAAAACGAGAGGGCTGGTCGGTTCGACCTTCTCTAAAAAAAAAAAAAGAATAATATAATAATAAAAAAAGAAAAATAAAAAAGGTAAAAAAAAGAAGAAAAAACAAGTAGAAAAAAAGAAAAAAAAAGGAATAGTTAGAGAGAAATAAGTTTTGCGTTAATGGATTAGGTCTAGGATGTATTCTTTTTTTGATTTTATTTATTTATTTATCTATATATCTTATTTATTTATTTATTTATAGCTTGTTTATTTTTATTCCTTGACCTTTTTTTAATATTAATTTAGAATTGTTACTTCAATGTCTTCTTCTTCTTTTTTATTAATAAAATTATAAAATTTTTGACGAATTCTCCTATCCGATGAGACCGACGTTACCAAAACAAAATGTCTAAAATTTTTGACGAAGCCTCCTACTTGGTAGGGACCGACGCCATAAAAAACATATAAATAATAATAATAATAATAATAATAATAATAATAATAATAATTTTGACAAAGTCTCCTATCCGATAGGGACCGACCTCACCAAAAAGAATATCTAAAATTTTCAACGAAGTCTCTTATTTGATAGGGATGACGTCATAACTAATCATTTTTTAATCGTGGCGTCCTCTCGACACGTCGGTTTTGTCTCAAGGCTTTTAGTGGATCCGATGTTTGAACTAACGTGTCGTCCAACGATTGTTTCAATACGATGCCACGCTCAAACTAAAAAAATTAATTTGCCTTTGAAAAAATAGGAGTTTAAAAATTAGAAAATAGTTTGATATGGATTTTTAGGAGATGAATTTAGAACTAAATTAGACGTGATACTTTTCTTTGAAAAGGACACTTTTAGGTGATTAAATATCTTTCCAAAAGTGTAACTAACTCCTTATCATAGAATCTCTTAACCAAGTTGTCTATTTTAGGTTCCTAGTTCTTTCAATACTAGGTGGCGACTCCAAAACTCGTAAATAGTTTTTTGTAAATAATTAACACATAGATGATCTTTTTTTTTTTAGAGTCTCGTCCGATGTCGGGTAGCGACAATCCCAATCTATTTTTTCTAACCATTTTATGGCTTCTAGCCATCACAAACAAACTTTCTTCTTTAAGAGGAACAAATTGAAGCCAACATTTAGAGTCAAAATGGTTAGAATGAGTCTCACGATAACTTTCTCTCTCGTACAATCATATCTCTCCTCCCACTGTCGGAGAATAAACCGTGATAGAAATAAAGTTTGGTATCGAAATAAAATTATCTAAAAAAATCAAGGATCAAAATGCAATATTTGGCTAAATTACATATAAAATGAATAAAATAGCTTTACAATTATAAAAAATACCATTGTATAGTAAAATACATGATATTTTTTAGTGTATATCTATAGTGATTTGTGAAATAGAATGGTGAAACACACAATGTATCCATAGTGTTTTTCCTATCTTTTTTAGTATTATACTAGTCGGATACTCGCGCAACTCGCGGGTAGACAACCGTTACATATGTAGGGTTAACAATTCGTATGGTGTAATGCCAGTATAAAGTTTTATTTTTTGTGATTAATATAAATTGAATCTATATATAATTAATTTGTAATAAAACTATATATATATATTGAATATTGAGAGTATAGAGAATAAATAGAAAAATATACAAAAAAAAATGCACCTAAATTATAGAAATATATTGAAGTCAATAGATTAAAATAAAAACTACAACAAAATTGGTTCGATAAATTATGAATAAATATATATATTAAAAATAAAACTTGTGAATTTTTTAACTCATTATTAAAAAAAAAATTGAGTCAAACTATGTAAAATATACTTCTCTCTCTCTCTCTCTCTCTCTCTCTCTCTCTCTCTCTATATATATATATATATATATATATATATATGTATGTATGTATTAAAAAATAAAACATTAACGTTGTAAAATTTTATCCCAAAATTCATATATTAAAAAAACAAATTTATTAAGAAATAAAACTATATGAAAACAAATTTATTAACAAATAAAATTATATCAAAAATTATCATCCATTACAAATTTACAATAAAATTAAAAATGTTTCAAAATGGCCATTGTAACCTAAAAATATGTTTGTTAATCATAAGCTATATATATATATATATATATATATATGAAGAAAAAACAAAAAAAAAATGGAAAAAATGCCGAGCACCAAAGCTTGGGTCTATGAAAAAGAAAAAAACATGGGAGGTCGCCAGTCGGGCGCCCAAGGCCCGGAGCGTGTAGGCCTTGGCTACTGTTCACCTTGGCAAGCAGTACCAAAAAAAGAAGAAGAAAAAGAAACGGGTACTCGTTCATTACTCGTTCATTTACCGTAGAACCACCTCGGCTTCTTTTAGTTATATGTATAAAATGTAATTTGATAAATCTGTCAACCTCAAGAGAAGCTTTTTGAAATTTTAGCCACCTTAAAATGCACATTTTTATTCTAAACCAAAATAAAATATGATTTCCATTTCAATTGCTCTAAAAAAGTATTGTAAAAGCTTTTAGGTATCCTTGAAAGTGTTGTCATTTAAACCTAGAGACTAGTAATAAGTGGTTATTTGTGCACTCCTCTTCTTTCTTATTGCAATGGGTTGGCTTAACAATTCAAGACGCAAAGGAAAGAGCAAGGAACATAGGAGAAGGAGAGTAGTTTGCTGCAGCCATGTTGAAAAATGAGTTTAATCACACTAAAAGTCTCTCAATTCTTTTGATTTTCTTAATTTGATTCCTCTACTTTGTTTCCATCACCTTCCTTCGCTCTTGATTTTTTTTTTTTTTTTTTTTTTTTATGTGGCACCTTGTTTTGTTTTCTTAATTTTTTTTTTTTGGGATACAAGATATTAGTGTAGGAGAAAAGATACGCTTTTAAAATTATTTGAGAAAAGAATTTAATTTTAGTTGATGTGTAAACTTGTTTGAGAATATCAGTTATTATTGGAGAGAAAAAAAAAAAAAGATTTTGAGCATACACATGTGGTCAGGCAATGAAAAGAGTTCAAAAAGAAAAGAAAAAAACATCACAAGAAATCCAAATATCAGAAATGTCGCTCATAAATGATTGATAAAGTAATCATGAGTGGTGCGTGGCCCTCCCTCGGCTGTCCATTTCCTCCTCCTCTCCTCTTCTATGATGAGTGGTGCGTGGTCCTCCCTTTCTCCTATCAAGCGCGTGGCTGGGAATAACTTAGGGTGATTGGGAATGACTACGCGTGGGTAAATAAGTAAATAACAAATGTTGAGAAGACATGCTCCTTGTTCAACCATCAAGGTTTGACAAGCTGTAAACAATAAAGTTCTCACGAATCTCCTAATTTTACCCTCCATAACTTATTTTTAATAGGATTAATCGATCAATTTCAGTACAAGAAAATTAATCCAAAATACCCTTTATCATAAAAAAAATACAAAAAAATAAAATTAAAACATGGAGATATTTCATGCGACATAACTTTGGATTCAGTTTATTGCATATCTACTCATATTAAGTAAAACACTAAAAAATGTGAGTTTTTTATTAATCATTTACTGTAGTATTGAACGACGCGCGGTCTTATTTGTTGAAGCAGATGACTTGTCATCCATTGTTTTTGTCCCTTGTTTTTTTTTTTTTTTTGCCTGGTCAGGCCAACCTGCCTGCTGCTGCTTGTTTAATACCAAGCCTCCTCTCTATATTTTGTTCACGTAAAGAAAAAAATTGTTAAATATACCAAAATGTTGCTCCTCCTCGTGTAAAAATGGAAACCATAAATATAATAGTTAGTACATTAAGCCAATAAAAAAAAATACAGCCCTCAATATATCTAATAATTTCTATTAATATTAATGCAGAAAAAGAAACACACAAATTGTTATAATTTCACAAGATGGAATCATTTTTGTCTTTTTCCTTAAGTTTGACTACGCCTGCCCTCAGTCCGCGGCGGCTAATTGGTCCTTTTCATTCTTTGGTTCAAAATAAAAATTTTCCCTCGTGGGAGCTCTAAATATATATTTTTTTCCCCTCAAATTGAAGAAAAATTTAATATTTTTTATTAATGAGATCGTCGAGGAAAATTGGCCGTGCAAGAATGGCTTTTGGTTGCTTTGAATTTTCCTATTTGCATGCCCTATAACTTCTTTTCTGAATAAAATAAAAGAAGAAGAAAACTTCAAGAATGATTTGAGTTGTGGAAATTGGAAGCAAACTTTTTAAGAAGTTTCTTTCGTTCTTTCTTTCTTTTTTTCAAACAATTCACACTCATATAAATAAAATCAAGTTCTATAAATTGGGCTAAGATTCTACAGTGCAAGCTCTTTATTGTCTCTCTTCAACCCACACCACGCGTGCGTGCCTAAAGACAAAACATATATCTCTTCTCTCCAAAGCAAGCATCTTTTGTCTATACTAGATTTTACGTATTTGTTTGCTGCCTTTGCTCATATGGGCAACTCTCTTCTTCTATCCAAAGGAGACAAGCACCATGGACAGAGGAAACGAAGAACTTCATGTTTCAGATCATACAAGGTACTGTCTTTGTCTCGTCTCGTCTCTTATACCATTTTGGTTTATTTTAGTTTGCGTATTGTGAGGTAATTAGCAATTTCAAGAAGCCTGGGTGCTGTAAAACCTACCTGGCTACCTAGATCTCTCCAAATTCATGCGACTCAGAGATAATCATGATTGCCCAAAGATTACTAGTTTACGAGATTTCTTGTTGTTTTCTTGGTTATTTCTAATGTCTGAGAGATGGGCACAGGAGCTTGATAGGTTAGGATAGAGTTAAAAGTTGAAATACCCTTCCAATCGTTTTTTTTTTTTTTTAAATTTCAATAAGAGGTATCTCTGTTAAAAAAATTATTTTATTAAAAAATTTGATTGAAATGATAAATTGAATATTTTAAATATTTTTAAAAACAAATGAGATGCAATTAAAAACCTAAAAACATATGAGAGAATTTAAATATTATATAAAAATATATAAATATATTTATAATAAATTAGGAGTAGACTCTTATTAGATAACATTGTAGTGCATAGGGAGATTTTTTTTTTTTTTAAAAGACACTCGAAAAAATATTCAACAAACATCTAAAATTTGCTTTGTGGCAAACGTGGATGGTACATTACCATCATCTATCCATTCATTTTCCACTATGTCAAATGAAACCAAAAACATTGGTTTTTCTTTTGTGATTTCAAGTTATCATAACTTCAGTCAAATTCAATTATTTTCTGTAACTTAATTTGCTAAATAGAAACAATTTTCTTCTGTTTTTGTAACAGAAAAGTGAAGTCGTCAATAATTTCAAGTCATCCTAGCTATCCCTAAAACAATTCTAATTGTTGACCTGATAATTAAAAAAATTATTTTATTATTTAAATTTTTAAATTCAAACTTAGAAAGCGTAGTAATCTAATTATTTAGTTATTTTTTTTATTTTTTTTATTTTAAAAAATACAAAAATATTTATACAAAGATTGATGAATAAATAAGATATTTTTAAATTAAATATAATAAATATTGATTAAAAAACTAATTAATTAATTTTTAAAATAATTAGAATTAATAAAAAACTAGAGAGATTAATTTATAATTTACTCTTGGAACGTTATCCAAACAACATTGAATTTTTTAAAACCTATCCTCCATACATGCCAAGTAGGACACCACGTCAGCGCAGTGGAATCTGACATCATCACCTTCCTAAATCCTAACCATTCTTAGCGCGAAACAACAGATTCCGACCACACAAACTGCGCGATTCATATTCAGAAATATTCAATCACATGGAAAATGATTCCTTGAAAAATAACAGTCACCAACCAAGTCAACGCCTTCTATTTTTACCTCCTATTTTCTTTCGAAATAATCGAATTCAATTCTCTCCAGATAAATCTGAAATTGAGAATCGAATTCCTCTTTCCTTCTCCTCTCCAGTCAAATTTCATTTTTTTTTCTTTTTTTGCTAGATGGATAATGCAACGACGGATTCAATTCCAGATTCTGATTTCTTGAAGGAATTTTACATTCCTGATTACATTTTACTCCCTGAATCAGAACCCGACTCCACTCCTCCTCAGCTGCCTCAATGTCCGGTTCTAGTTTTTATCAATTCCAAGAGTGGTGGTCAGCTCGGTGGAGATCTTTTTAAGACTTATTCTTCTCTTCTCAATGAAAAACAAGTGAGAGTCTCTTTCTCACCTTTTGAATTTCTGTTTTCTGATGGCAAATTGGTGATCTTATTTCTGTAATTGAATTTTTAGGTTTTTGATTTGAGTGAGGAAGCGCCGGATGTTGCGTTGCGGAGGATTTATTTGAATTTGGAGAAATTGAAATCCAATGGACATGAATTTGCTGCTAAAATTCAAGAGAAATTGCGAATTATTGTAAGTTTTTTTTTTTTTTTTAGGTGGTGTTTGTTTTGCTGAGGATTTATGTTTGTGATGGAGTTTGGATTCCTGAGCGAACCAAACACGATGACCAAAAAAAGAATGTGAATATAATTGTTTTTTTTTTAAAAAAAAATTTAATTTAATGTAGGTTGAAATGTTTTTATTTGGAATAATGTTAGGTTGCTGGTGGTGATGGAACGGCTGGATGGCTTCTTGGGGTTGTTTGTGATCTTAAATTATCGCATGCCCCACCGATTGCTACTGTGCCGTTGGGAACCGGAAACAATCTTCCATTCGCGTTTGGTTGGGTAAGAAATAACGTCAATGGATTTGAATTTGCTTGTAAAATGAATTTGGGATGTATTTTGACTGTCTTGAAATTTTCTGAAATTGATTGTTGTTTAAGTGATGTGTTGACTTGAAGTTTACTCATTTGCAGGGAAAGAAGAATCCTGGAACGGATACACAGTCTGTAATGTCTTTTATGAAGAAAGTAAAGAATGCAAAGGAAATGAAAATCGACAAGTTAGTGAGCATAACTTATCGGTGGTTTTTGTATGTGTATACACAATAGTTGCTTTGTCTGGTTACATGACTCAGATTAATGTTCTTATGGAGATGATTCAAGTTGGATTTTATTTCTTGAAAATCTCTTTCTGAGTAAACAAACATGGGATTAGTAATTTACATTTTGTTTCGTCATTTGATTTCATCATTTTCATTTTGTCGTACATAATTGGTTTTTAATGCTCTTGTTTGAAATTCAGCTGGCATATTCTCATGAGGATGAGAGCTCCTAAAGAAGGTTCCTGTGATCCCATTGCACCTCTTGAACTACCACATTCTCTGCATGCAGTTCAACGAGTTTCTCCAACAGATGAGCTCAACATGGTAGCGCAGTTTAGATTGCTTTTATGAACCATCGACAACATTTCTTGGCTGTCATTTTGCTAATAAATCAGGAAACTGCATTTGATTCCTAGCAAATTAAGTAGTCATTTTCTTTTTGAATCCTAAAACTACTTTTCTACTCTTCCAAATTAAAATTCTTTGCTATTATGTTTGAGCCTGAACACAACATATATTTTTTCAAAGAACCTCACATATTTTCTTGGTTCTGGTGGATTCTTGAATATCTATCAATGACTATTCTGATACCAAAGGTAGTTCCTTTGAAGAAGGATATGGTATGTGAAATATATAAATTTTGACAATTGAGTTTCTAGTTTTATTACCATTTAAACCAGACCTAAAACAAATTAAATAGTGTATATTTTCCTGCCTTATAAATAGCAAATAACTGTGGCCTGGTTTCTGGTTTGACTCTTGCTTGAGCTTTAGTGAAAAACATTGATCAAACTGGAAGATTTCTACTGTGAATGTTGTGTTTTATATATACTCTGTTCATTTTTATTTTACAAATTTTCAACAAGTGTAAAAAACGCAATTCATAAACTTTTAAGAGAGTAATATCTGTACTGAAGAAAAGGGGAAAAAAACCTTAGCATTGTTCTCTCCTGCACTTTACATATCTATTTCTTTAAATATAAATTGCATTAGGCATGTTTTACAAAAATATTTGGTTGCTTCCCAGGAAGGTTATGTCACGTTTCGTGGGGGATTCTGGAACTACTTCAGCATGGGTAAGACTTCTATCCTGGACCAAGTATAGATTTCTTTTTTTCTTCTTCATGCAAAGCTGATTAAAAGCTTAATTAGAATAAATATCTGTCACGTATGCCTCTGAAGTATAGGGCAAATTCATAAGTCTTTTTGAGCTGCAAGATAAACTCCTTTTTTTATTTATTGGATTTGTTCTTTAGGTTTAGAATCCGTGAGCTCTTGTTTCTTTTATGTAATCACTGAAAGACTTTCACTCAAGAGCATATGAGATAGAGGAGACATTGAATGTTTAAAATGAGATGATAAATTTAAGAAGAGTCAATGATGTGCTGATAATGGTATCCTACATGCATGATGTGCTGATAATTTAGATTTAAATTATATAGAGAGCATTAGTTTCGTTTTGTTATATTCTCAAACCTCCATTAAAAAATTCCATGGTGTAAATATGCTTTAAGCAAGAAGGAATGACAATTTTAACTTTTTTAGTTTAAAATCTTATATTTTGAACCATGCCATGAACACTGGGATTTCGGAAATTTTTCTTTTTACCTTGGTACTTTTTCTGACATAACAATCGCCTGTATTCTGTCGTTTACAGGTATGGATGCTCAAGTATCATATGCATTTCATTCTGAGCGGAAGTTGCATCCTGAAAAATTCAAAAATCAGTGGATTAATCAGGTACTGCACTGCCTTTTCCATTCCTAGTCCATTTGTAAGAAGGTGAATTAAATGTTGCAGTAGTTTAACTATAATTAATATCACATTTTTTTATCTGACTTCTATTCACCAAAACTGAGACTTCTCCTAAGTATACTATTATGACTCCAGTCAATAATTGGAAATTGTAAAATCTGTGTTGGAGGAGCACCACTTGATACCATTTAGATGAATCAAATTTTGGAATTTATTTGCATTAACATCAATACAATGATGTGGTGAAGAGGTTATATATTGTTATATGCTAAATGAAGTCTTAGGATTTTTTTTTCCATTTGCACTGTTTGCTTACCTACGTTTTGAGAGTTTGGGATTGCTTTTATTGCATAGTAGCACTATTTAAATATACTCCCAGGCATTTCATTCAGAGATCATTCTGTGACAAATTGGATTTATAACTTTATTATGAATTCTGCACGCTTCTATGTGAATTCTTTTTTTTGATCTACCATTGAGTATCTTGAGTCCTGGACCATTACTTGGTTGGTCTGCTCAAGAATATAATATTGTTCATTTGATAACTTGGTCCTATTTTCATACATACAAAATGGTCTCCTCCAAGTGAAACACTTCTCACTGCTTTTTTAATTATTGTTTCTTTTCTCCCTTTGTAACCAGAGTACTTATGCAAAGCTTGGTTGTACCCAAGGATGGTTTTTAGCCTCTCTTTTTCATCCGTCTTCAAGGTCAGTGTATAAAAAGCAAAAGAGAGAGACATGGATATATGTATTTTATAATGCATTACCCTGATGCATGCAATGTTACTGCCTGCACTGTATATTGGGATTTCAACTTGTATCCATTTGAGAGAGAGAGCTATATATAGCACGAATATTTTTCGTTGTCTGAGAGTTTAGAGACTTGCTGGCAAATCCTACAACTTGTCATGTTCTCTCTTATGCTGTATTCCTCAACAAATTATGTAATAGTGTGATTTTCTATTACAGGAACATAGCTCATCTTGCCACAGTGAAGATCATGAAGAGGCATGGTCAATGGGAGAAGCTTCATATACCTAACTGGTAACTCGATGGTTATGTGCTTCAGTTTTACGGATCGTATCTCTTTACCATGACTTCTAACTTTGAAGAAATGTCAAAACTCTATTATTATGAGTTTCCACTGAAACTGAATATTATGTACGACAAACTTCTTAATAAAAAACTATAAAATGTTTGTTTATTGACGCACCCTTCTCTTTTTTTCTGCAAGCAGCATTAGGTCAATTGTATGCCTCAACTTGCCAAGCTTTTCTGGTGGACTAAATCCTTGGGGGACACCAAATAGCAACAAATGCCGTGATGTTAGTTTTATCTGTTCATTAGCTTATCTACTTTAAATTTTATTTTTGATGGAAATCAAGTAAGTTAATCTTATGAACGTTTATTTTGCAGAGAGACTTGACTCCACCATTTGTCGATGATGGACTTATAGAGGTTGTTGGTTTTAGAGATGCTTGGCATGGGCTTGTTTTGCTTGCTCCAAATGGACATGGAACTCGTCTTGCACAGGTGAAAAAATAAAAACTGCAACTGAAATTTTTCCCTGATTTTAAATGACCCTTTCTTTAGGGATATCAGAAATTCATTCACGAGGAGGAAAACCAAGATTGATTACTTATTTATGATTGAAGGAATCAATCAGTGACCTAGGATGGAAATGCATGCTGTGATTTCTAGGTTCATACAAGAAAACAAAATGTCCGTAAAAAAAAAACGGCATTACACAATCGGTAGATTAATCTTCTAAACTATAGGCATTCTTTTGGCGCTAGGCACACAGAATCCGCTTTGAGTTTCACAAAGGTGCTGCTGACCACACATTCATGAGAATTGATGGGGAACCCTGGAAGCAACCACTACCAGTTGATGATGATACTGTAGTGGTAGAAATTTCTCATCTTGGCCGAGTTAACATGCTTGCCACCCACGATTGCAGAGCTAAAAGTGTCAACGACCCTTCCTCACCAACCTGTCATGATACTGACGAAAAAGATAGTGACGAGGAGGGCTCTGTAGTTGCTGACGAGTTCAGGAAATTTGGCGCAGCTGATACATTCAAGATCCCAGATGAAGTTGACATTTCCCATATTAGTTAAACCTTTTAATACATATTTCTTTGTGATTTGCTTTGGGTCGTTTTTTTTTTTTTTCCTCGTGGTTTTGGAATTTCATTCATATCATTGTTCATCAATGTTGGAATTGAAATTACTTGTAAATTATCATTTACCAACTAATGCTTTATTCTCCGTTTATGTTTCTGGTAAAACTTTGAGCAATTTTATTTTAGCCATCAAATACAAATAGCTAAGCTGACTTTCCCAGAGTGAAATAGGTTCTTGCAGTCTGAACTTTGTCAAGTTTTCATTTTAGTCCAAAAAGTTTTGAAACCTCTTTAATCTGCCCTAAATTTCATTTTTGGGATGGCACAGGTATTTATTATTGTCCTTTCTTGCAACTTGTTTTTTCTTCTGCAAACCATCATCGTAGGAAAAGCTGCAGTGACAAGAACGCCTAGGCAAATTTTGAGTTATTGGCAAGGCACTTTGTGCTGGAGAAGATAGAACATATTTCAGTGAAATTTATGTTTTCATTGATCATAGGCTCTTGCTGAACTTATCAGTTTGCACTTTTCTTGTTTGTCCTCAACCCCTAAGCAATGCAATTTGTGGACCGAGAAAAGTTGGTGCCACCATGGCTAGAAAGGTTTGTTGGTACTAATGCATCATTAGATTTGTAGTGTCCAACATGCTGCCTGCTGCCTCCAATGGGTTTATAGAGTGGCTCAAGTTCACAAAACATCAGATACACCATTAATTGATTCTGCACAAGACAGCAGATTTTTCACACAGATCTTCCTTGAATCTACGTACTTGTTACAATAAAGCTTCCACCCATCATTTCTTTTTTTCTTTCTAATTTTCTTGCAATAATGAACCTTGAGCACTTATTTTGGGCCGGCTGTGTTGGTGATTTCTTCTCTCTCTTTTTTTTCCCCGTAATAAGATCTAATTTTATTAGAGTTGAGCTTTCAAAAATTTAAACTCAAACATGCATGAGCCATTGTGACCTCATCCTTCTTTGCTCATGCAAGAGTACCAATGCGTTACAAGTTCATAGTCAAATGACACATGGTACTATCACTTAAGTGATTTATGAAATCATTGCATGATATCCTATTTGTATTGGTAAATTTTCCAGTATAATCAAGTACATATTCGTTCATATTTCCAAACATACATACATCATGAACGATGAAGAATCACAGAAGCAACCGCTAACAATTGATGAAGACATCAGAATTGACACGAAGGACAAAGATAGCAATGAGGAAGTCTCTGTACATTAGGAGTCGAGTGAAGAAAGTTTGGTGTAGCTGATACTTTCAATCAAGATCCCAAGAAACAGTTAAAATTGGGTTATGTGCCATAACCTGATTTCTATACACTTTCTCCCTAAGACAGTTTTGTCCCATCCAGACTAATTAAGATCTACTCACCAATCATATCCTAAATATCCCTTGTTTTTATTTGCTCAATTATGTTTTGGTTTCTGTATTATGCACTAATCCCAAGAGGAATAAATTAATATCTCATACCGTCTTTGATAAAATTTAAGTCTTGGAAATAATAAGCCACATGTGTTTACATGAAAATTTTGTATGATTTGTTTGTATAACATCAGGAATAAATTAACATCTCAAAGGACGAAATAATGATGGGCACAAAGATATATTTGCAACCGAGTATGTAACAATAGGATACATTTGCAGTACAAATTTTTTTTTTTTTTTTTAAATAGTTTGGGAATAAAAGTAATAAATATATAAGCATGTGAAACAAAGAGGGAATGCATCCTGATCACCATATCCAAAACATTAGACTTAAAAATGCAAATCCGCAATCTGACATATGGTTTGCTGAAACAGTAAATCTTTTAAGTGTACCTTAAAAGAGAGAGGAGTGACAATGTTGAAGCTTCATATAATTAGATCTGTGTGGTGCAAGCTGCTATGCTGATTAAACTACTGTCCTACAAATTGGGGCTCTCCCAAACATTTTGTTACAGTCTCGTTAGCCTTCTGAGGTTCTGCACGTTCTTCTTGTTTCTTCTTTTCCCTGAAAGCCAAAAGCGCTTTAGAAAAAAGAACCGCAAACATGATGGAAGAAACAAAAGAAGTAGGATGCCAGAAAATATCAATGAGGAAAATAAGTTGACATTCAAGTATAACCAGTGTTAAGACTCTGTGAACTGGAATCAATTGTAAACGTTATAAGCATTTAAAGAACAAATTACATGGCTCAACACAGATAACAGAGCAAGTTCACAATTAGATTTTGCATATATAACCATGTACTTTGATTAAACATTAACTGTTTAAGTTTGATTAATACAAATTTTCTTCCACTAGGCTGATGCTTACAATTTCCGACTCACAAGAAGTTCAGTACATGTTATTTTCAGATACTCCCATTTTAAGAGGTTGCATACTTGCAGCTAACAGATGCAGTGCCAACGGATGCACAGTTTTTTTTTGTTTCTGTATTATGAAATACTCACCATTGGAATAAATTAATATCCCATACCATCTATTTGAAGTAAAAGAAACCAAATGTATAAAGGAGATAGATCTTTACCTGTCTATATACTCCTTCAGCAACTCCTTTGCTTGAACCAATTTGGACAGAAGGCCCCGATATACATCAAGGTCCCGATCCACACTTCTTTTATTGATGTTTAGTGCTGAACAAAGCTGTTGCATGGAAATTGAAATGTCAAACTTTCGAGCAAAAATCTTTATTTCATAACATAGTTCATTAGATGTTGATGTTAGCCAAATTAGAAATCCTATACACTTGAAATTTAAATTTGGAAACTCAAGTCCAAGATCGCTTCGAAAGACATCGTAAATACATCATATCTTGTTTGAGGAACTGAATCTCCAATTAAGAACAAGGCAACCAATAGATGAATTTTGGATATAATTTTCCATCTATCAAGAGAATTAGAATACAGTTGAAGATCAACCTCTTGTGAAGAAATAGGTCTTCTTCCTTTTTCATAAGATGTCAGCGTTAACGTACCTATGCACTAAGGAAGCATGTCGAGTTCTTGAGCTCATGGAAGGAAAAATTAACCTTAGGTTGGCAATGAGCTAGTTACTTAAGATATATTCACCATTAACTTTCAGTTGCTGAAGCATTTTTGTTGCTATGTTTTCATTTTTTTCAGGCAGAAGCTGAACAGATTTGAAGTGATACAGTGTCCCAAACAACATAATATCTCCACAATCTGAAGAAAAATTTCATATAATCTATATTCTCCAAACTTCTTGCTACAACTAGATCCTGTTCAGGAAAATCCTGGGTCTCAGATTTGAGGGTAAAATGGGCTAAGATATTAGGAACTAAAAAATTTCAAGATTTGATGAACTAAAAATAATATCCAAAACAAAGAAAATCACTAGAAACCTAAGATTTAAAAACTTTTAATTAAAAACAGTAAAGCACTCGATACATTACATAGATTTCAATAAAGAAGAAATGCAACATCTGACCTTTTCTAGCACTGTTGGTTCACTTGCATTTGACAGCTCAAGAAGACGAAATAACCCAACAGCAAAGAAACGGCTGTAGCTGAAATTCTCATTCGCAGCTCTTTCTGCAATGTCCTTTAATATCCCCTCAATTTCTCCTTCCCTGGATGAAAACTCAACTAATGAACTAGAAGTCTGAGCCCGAGCCCATTCTTCCAGCCTTTTTGCATCATTTCTGTAGACCATAACATACAGAGCAAATGGTGATTTACGTCAAATAGAAAAGGTATTTTTAGACTCTGTTCAATGAAACTATTAATGCCCATGAAAATAATTGTGCACCTCAAATTTTTCAGAAATATGAAGTAACAATTATATTCTTTCAACTTTCTGTTATCCAGAGTAACGAAGGAAGAAAAGAGAAAAAGTTGACCACGGGTATATGAACATCTTAAAACTAGGCATCTCCAGCTTTTCATAAGATCTGGCTAGGTTTTTCACATGTTTCAGTTTCAACAATTTATCTATCTTTATGTGTTGCCTGTATTTCATTTCATTTTGTTAAAGAAACTCAAATGATCTACATATAAAATTAACAACAGGGATAAGAAAATTTTTCTTGGGAAAAGTATTTGTAAGTTGTGTATAGAATAGTCTTTTTATTTTTGGTTGTAACCATACAACCACCTAAACATTATTCTTGCAAACGCCCAGCCATTATTTTCATTCCATCTACATAAACAGAATTTTTAAGTGTTTTTTGGTATATATATAAAAGAAACACCTATATTCAACAATAATGCTTTCTTATTTCTCTTGCAACACAAGATCAACTATCAAAAGTTATGATCCAGATGAATTATGCTTGATGAAAGAGATACTCTCATAAAGCATTAACAACCATTACTTTCATTAATCCCTCTTCAAAAAACTACATCTAAATAGGGGACTTGAAATAGAGAAAAAGATTTCGTGCAGCAAAACAGATAAAACCTCAAAAGACAAACCTGTACTGCTCCGGATCCTCGTTCAATGCCTTAATATAAGCCTGAAAAATGGCCTCTCGATCCTCATCACTTGGATACCCTTCCATGAGTTGATCATACACAGTAACAAAACCAAGACCAAACACAGGATCATAACGGAAAGTCTTCTTATACTTCGTCAAATGTTGTTGTACTATCAACTCCTGCAGAACATTGTTATAGACACTCGGGATTGGTCTCTTGTAAGCCTTTAAGAAATTGGACTTGGTATCAGCTACCGTTGGCACATCTGAGAAACCAATTAACCAAACAAACCATTACCAACAAATCCACACATTATCGCATACTACATTAGCAAACCTAAAAATTGCAGAATTAAGACCATAAACACGATAACGACAAGGCAAAATAAAATCTTTGACCTCAAATTCCACAGTTCACCAACGTTGCAAAATCCAGAAACTACAATTCAGCATTTAAAAAATATATATATTTCAAGTCTAAGTGTATTAATAGCACTAAGGGAAGCATTAATTATTCAAAAAAAAAATACTAAAAGTTATTTACTTCATCATTAATTTTGTTACTAAATCTATCTCAAAAGTAGTTCTTTTCAACAATTTTCACTGTAATTATTCCAAAAAAAAAAAAATCACACTAATTCCTGGCGAAAATGAAAAAATGAATACAAAAAAAATGTTAAAATCAAACAATTGAATAATAAAAGCTTAAGTTCCTAGTTACACTGACTTTTAAACTTTATTTCTATTTTGTCTCTCTTTCTCAGCAAACAAAAACAAACAGAAAAACAAAGAAATAATTAAAAAACTTTACCAGTAGAAGTGGACATGCAATGAATAACCATACGAGAAGTCGAATTGGAAGCTTTAACGCCGACATATTGACAAGAAAAACTCGACCGATATCGAATACCTTCAAAACCTAAATTACGCGTCACGGAAAAAGATGCGAAAGTTTTTCGTTCACTAGAAGATTGACTTACAGCAGAGAACGATACTGAAGTAGTAACAGCAGTCATTGTTTATTTACGTATACAGAAGAGTGCGTTTGGTTAGAGAGAAAATGAGAGAGTGATTTTCCGGGAAATTTTCGAACATATATATATTTTTTTAAGTCATAGGGAAAGAAGAGAGAAAATTGATATGCATTTTCTTCTTTCCTGGAAAAGATTGAGAGAAAAGGAGAGAAAGTGAGAGGTTAGAAATTGAAAGAAAGTATTATCCAGTTTTTTTCTTCTTATTTTCGTCAGCAACAAATAGGATTTTTTTTTTAGAGGAACCAGCAAATTTTCGACACGTATGGTGTTATTTGTGAATTGGGATTTTTGTAGTTTTTCCTCTCTGTTAATAATTTTGTGGTTGTGGTTTCATGGGAGACTAGGAAAAACAAAAATTTAGAAATTCCTTTTTTCTTTTTCTAAAAACAAAAAACCCTATGAAAATTGACCTCATTACCCTTCATGATTTTTTTTTTAACTTGTCATATCAAATGTTAAGCATCCAATATTTTTATATTTATTAAATTTTATCAATTCCATTCCCAAAAAAATTAGTCTTATCTTCAATATATATATAAAGTATGTGTAAAATTTAGTACATATAGCATAAAAAATTAAAACCGAAAACCTCAAATTTATGAATTTTTTTAAAAAAATATGACAACAAATAAATTATTGGTTTAGTGATAAGTGAATTGATCTCTAAACGAGTTTTTTTTTAATATATAGAGTTCAAATTTTAAAATTGTATTTATTAGAAGATGTTAGATTCTATCATTTTCGTTTTGAACATAATTAGTCGGACTTTTAACGTAAGATGAGAATACATGAATAAAAAAAATTATAAGAAAAAAATATGTGTAAAATTTGGTACATGTACAATAAAAAATATAAAAATTTATACATATAAAATATATGTTAGGTAAATAGGCTGAAAGGGTTGGAGATTATTCTATCTGCATTTTCCTCTGCCTCTACCGCCTCCATCCAAGTATTGAGAAAACCTTCCTCTATGTCGGAACAAATCTACAATAGACTTTAATTGGACCGACTCATTTTCCTTATTTTGCACGACCCAATCAAAATCTAACAAAACGTAGGCCCAAGACCGGTCCTGAACAGCTATGGCCGTTACCCATTGATACACGAACTTTGGGCTTCCTTTTCTGTAATAAGTGTTTTATTACATTTGGGCTTCTCCCCCTTGTCTGCTTGCGCTATTTCTGTTATATGGGCTTCATCATTATCTGCGAGGGTATTTTTTCGCGTAAAATTGAAATTCACGAATGGTTAAAATGATATCAATGTTTACTATTATAAGATTGAAAAATCAATACATTAGGATTTATCTAATAAATGACATAATTTTGTTCTTAGCAGAAGAAAAGAATAATTATATTATAAGCATACTAACTTTATATATATATATTCAAAAACAATTAATCAAGTGCTTTTAGTTAAATTTTTTTCGTAGTTCTCTGATGATGATGTATTTTTTTTTCAAACTATTAAATTTAAATTATGATTTTTTCCTTCCATTCTTAGAGGAAAATTTTCCTTTTAAATTATTTTTCTATCCACTAAAAGTTAAAATTTTAAATTATCCTTATATCCAAAACATAGAAAATGACAAATAATTTTAAAGGAAAATTTTTAATGAAAGGAAAAAATTATAATTTAGTAAATATGGAGTAAATGACACATCATCAGAAATGTAACAATTGACAGAAATTAGATGAAAATATATGATTGGTAATTTTGAAAATCTTGATATACTTGAAAAAGGAATTAGAACTTATATATTCAATAAAAAAAAATGTTAAAAATTAGTGTATCTGTCTCTAGAAAGAAAACGATAATTATATTATAAGTACATCAACTTCTAATATTTTCTCAATTGGTTTAAATATATTATTTTTTTCAAAAACTGCTAATCAAGTATTTTTAGTTCAATTTTTGTTCATAGTTCCGTTATCTGATGATGCATTTTTTTTTCCAAAATATTAAATTTAAATTATGATTTTTTCCTTCCATTTTTAGAGGAAACTTTTCCTTTAAAATTATTTTGCTATCCACTAAAAGCTAAGATTTTAAATTGTCCTTATATCCAAAAGATAAAACATGTCTAATAATTTTAAAGAAAAAGTTTCAATGAAAGGACAAAATTATAATTTAGTAAATATGAAGTAAATGACACATCATCAGAAACGTAACAATTGATAAAAATTGAATGAAAATACATGATTAATAGTTTTGAAAAAATTAATATACTTGAATAAAAAAATTAAAAATTATATATTCAATTAAAAGAGTTAAAAATTAGTGTACTTATGTTTAAAAATAAAACGAATAAAAAGTGTTATTAGCCCTCCATTTGTAGATAATAGAACTAAACTTTGGAAGAGACGGATAGAAGGTCCAAATCAAACAGAATGCAATGGAATTCTTGAAAGTGGGTGTTGGTGCGATAGAGAGAGCCTTTAGGTCCTTTCACTGTACGTGCAGATAATGCTAATTAAAACTGAGAGGTACATAGAAACATGTCTTAGTCCAAGAACAAATGCGTATTGCTTAAGTAACAACTTACACGAAAGGCAATTTTCAGTAGTGTCTTCTAGTGTACTATTGCTTGCTGCTGTTTTGATGTATACATTTTGTATTTAGATATCCAGACAAAGGCAAAATAGTTTCACCAAATAATTGAAATGAGAAATGATTTTGATGGAAGAATGACAATTAAGCCCAAAGAATAAAAATTTTCAGATTAGATGATATTTTCGAATAAATTTGTAAATACAAAGGTTTTTATTTTATTTTATTTTTCTGGCGCTCTATCTTTGTGTTTTGTAAAGCAAATCATTCTAGCATGTTTAAAGGATTCACAAAAAATAATCTGTTTGTAATCTTATTCCATAAATGGTAGGACTTGAATTTTTGGGTAAATAGGTAAAATTAATATGTTTTTTTTGAGAAATTTTATATACACAAAGAGTAACTAGTGATATCTATAGTAGTTACTCTTTGGATTCACTTTGAGGAGAGAGATAGACACACAAAAAGAGAGAGAAAAAATAGGAAAGAGAAAATAAAAAAATTTGAGCGGACGTAGAAATCTTCTTATCGCTTTTAGTGGGTATGTATGTAATTTCTCTCTTTTTTATGTGTTTGTCTCTCTCCTCAAAGTGAATACTAGGAGTAACTACCGTACATATCACTAATTATTCATCGTGTATTGTAAAATTTTTCGTTTTTTATATAATAACATAAGTTTTTAATATATTTTTGCATTCATCATGTATCTAAATATTATTTTAGTTTTCGAACTATCTATTCAATATATATATGTATAAACTCACATGGTCGGCATGTTCTATTTTTAAATTTTTTAGAATATATATATTACATTTCAATTAAAGAAATTTCGATAAAAAAATTTATTTGTAGTCAAAAAAATTGATTAACCGGACAGATTAAAAACTTATAAATTATTCATAGATATAATAGATGTAATTAAAAATATAGAAAGAGATTAGGAACTCAAACTATGATATAAAGATAAATTGAACTATTTATTCTAAAAAAAAATCATGATTACTTAGATAAGTTTTATCTCAAGGTCAAACTAACCAATCCTAAATTCAATTGATCATGAGCTTGGACCCATGAGAGGGCCCAGTGTCACCTTAACCAACAAAACACATCGGAAATAAAGAAATAAAATTTAGAAAACATGAAGTGAGGAAGCAAGTTGCAAGTCGCAGCCATGGTTTCTTCATGATTATTTATGTGTCGATCTTATCCAAGTCTCTTTCAACGTGTCCATGCTATCCCTTGTTTCACGTGGTTGTATGCCTTCAGCTCCAATGACAATGGAAGTAACGTGCCTTTTTATCTTTTCATATTCAGCAACAATCTTGACGTACAGTTTTCCAAGCATAAAGCTAGCTAGAGAGAAAAGAACTGTTTAGTAGTGATCTACAGTTCAGGAGACAAAAGGACACATCTTTGGTTAAAAGAAGCTGGGAATAGTAAGGAAAGATTTTAAGATGGATAAAGCAACAAATTTTATGTCGAGTCATGGATGTCTATAACTCTACAGAACCTAGCTAGCAACAAATTAAGGAAGTTGCATTTCTGGTGGCAAATTCTACAATATTTCTGTGATAGAATCTTTCACTATAATATGTAATGGTGGAGACTGTGACACATCAAGGTAAAATTACACTGCATAGCAAAATAGGACGATTCTTGCCAACGATTACTTCTGTTTATCTGATAAAGAATTTCATTTCATGGTTTTAAATTGCAGACGCAATTGTAAAAAGATCCTAATACGATCGTAGCAATCGATATCTTGAATAAGTTAGAACTTAGAATTATACGTTGATCTTTGTTCAATTAGAAGGGAAGGTTGTAGCATTAGAAGCTGTATTTTTTGATCTTGAGACTCTTGGGGAAGGGTGACCAATTGGATTAATCATTAGCGTGGTCATTTTCAGTGTTCTACCACATCCCATGGGATTACAGTCCACAGTGCCTTGCCAATGGATTCAGGGCAGACTGCCACAAAACAGATTCCAATAAGAATAGATTAAAATCTACAAAATATTAAATTGGAAGGAGATGGATTTTGCCAAGTGGAGTCACAAGATCTTTCAGTGAATTAAAATTTGAATCATGGGCAGTGTCTAGCTGCTTTCTACATTAACTTTTTCAAAGCAGGAATCACCAGAAGAGGGGAAAAAAAAATGTTACAAAATCACCTTTCTCTCTCTCTATATATTGAACTATAGTCTCCAAGTTCCCTACTGAAGTCGATAACTCTAGATAAGCTTCTCTCCACTCTTCTCTAACATTCTTGAAACAAAACCCTACTTTCTACTCACACAGAAAGGAAGGCATTTAGTTTCTCTTAGAGCAAGGTATGAGCTTGAGGTCCAGCAGCAAGGAATTGTTTCAGCCAGGCTCGCAAAGGATGCAAAGTGTTAAAGACAAAGCTCCTAAAAATGAGTCAAGTGTCAAGTCCCTCAAGGAAGCTGCTTCATCTAAGCAGATGATAAGCTTTTCAGGTAATTTTAGCTCCAATGATTGCAGTAGATCTGCTAAAAATAGTGAAGATAAGAAGGTTAAGCAGGCAGAGGAGTCACTGCGGACTGTGATGTACTTGAGCTGCTGGGGTCCTAACTCCTAACTGATGGGCAATCCGAATTGCGAAAGCTGGCTGTGTTGTTACTTAGATGCTTATGTATACACAGCCTGTAATGTACATGTAATATTTCTGAAATCTATGACTATCTTTTTTCTCTTCTCTGTTCATTGAAAAGATCATAATCTATTGAACTAATTAAAGAAGAAATCATCGTCATGGAAATTATTAAGAGAAGAAATGGCCATAGAACTAGGAGAGAATTTGCTTGAGTAGTACAGCATGATCCATTCAAAACATCAATCACAATCAACAATTTAAAGATATATAACATTCCACAAGTAGAGACTTATTTTAACAATTGTGTACCCAGGTGGGTTTCATATCTTAGGAAACAAATCAAGTAAAATAATAGATTAGAAAGTAAAAAACAATAGCAAAATACAGAGATTTACATGATTCGACGATTATACCTATTTCAGAGCCGCATTAGAATTTTTTTATTAAGTTTTATCGACTATAAATACAAATGATGTTACTTCTATTTATAACGTGGATAGTTAATGTTATAAGAAAAAAAATCCAACAAACTCATACACCTGATTCAATATTTTATGGATCTTTTAAAAGCTCTACTCCCAAGCTCCTGCATGAGGGGCTGCTCCTTGACCTCCACTTGCTAATTGGCTGGCAAAATCGTCATGTGTATAGCGCTTTATACATTACAAGTCTATATCAACATCAATCTCCATAAGTTAATATCATAGTTAAGAAAGATTTGAGTTTTTGTGCCTCCTAGGTATAGGTATAATTTGAGTTTTTTTACGAGTCTATAGGGCTTAATATATATATATATATATATTGTAAAGACAGGCATGTGTAGAAGGGTTGCAAATTGACATAGAAGAAGCACTATACTTTGAAAATAGACAACATTTATGAATACATTAATGATTAATCTTGTGTTTTGCAATATATTATAAGGCTCAATATACAGATAGCAAGGCCCATTAGGTGATAGTCTTCCTTGAATTCAGGCAGTCAACAAAGTGAGGGCAAGATTCATTTTTTTTAGACTCTATGAGACAACGTCAAGTGGCTTAAAATTATCAATGAACCTGTGTCTTAGCTAGAGTAAATTATAACAAAACTATTACACAAGATGCTGATTATTCTAACGAGGACCACAGCAAATGAGATGCATGGCAATCTCAGCCTTCTCAGCTTCCCTCTCCCTTCCCTTCTTACCAACACTAGCCTTCTTCATGGGTTCAGTGGCACCAGAAACCCATCTAACCTCAGTGGAACTTTCGGATTCTGGTCTTGGTCTTGCCCGAGGACACATCGTCATCCCTTTAGAATTCCTGTCTTTTAGAACTTGATGGGCTCTAAAATAGTTCCTGCTCGTGCACCTTAGACACATGCTTGTTGGCCTAAACGTCAGGCATAAGCGTCTAACTCCTGTGATTGATGACCTTAACGTTTGGCCTGATGGAAAACTCATTTGGTTCTGCAAATAGACGAAAAATGGTGTCTTTTCAATAGAGAAAATTTCTTGTAGACCAAGCAAAATTACGATTAATAAATGTTTCAGATTAGTAAAATTGCAATTAACGAGCTCTTTACTGCGCTTTCTTACAGAGACCACAGACAAGATGCATAAATATGGAAAGCTTGGGAACCTTGGGATACCATTTGATTCTTTTTTTTTTTACACACAAACACACACACACACACACACACACACACACACACATATATATATATATATATATATATTACCTTTTAAATTAATTGTCCATCGTGTCCACAACATGTTGGTCTATACTCCAAGGTGTTGTTTGGTAATAAAAAATAAAATGATGAATATGAGAATAAAAGTTTTATTTTCATTTTATAGGAGCTTATTAAAGAAAATAAAAATAAAATGAGAATGAAAATAAAGAGTGAGAAAGAAAATAAACATTAAACATATTTTCATTCTCATAGAAAGATACGAGAATAAAAATAAAAAATAAAAAAGAGATTTTTTATTTCTTTCAAAATAGAGATATATTATTTTTATTTATTATAAATTAACTATTTCTACCTCCATAGTAATTTTTAAAAAATTATTATTATTATTCCACTATCATTTTTTTTATTATCATCATTATTTTTATTATACTGGTATCACCATATCCCTCTTTTTCCCTTATCATATTTTATGACGACGATATCAATATTTTTAAAATATATATTTACTATCACATCACCTTTTTTTCTTTCTTTATCACCACTACTATTATCACCACTTCAATCATTTATATCATTTTTATTATTACATATCATAATTAATGAAATTAATTTTTTAATAATTATTCTTATTCGTCTTAAAAATAAGACAATAAAAATTTTAAATTTTATTCTAATTATTTACTACTATTTCAAATATAATATTAAAATAAAAATACTATTTTAATTCTCTAATTTATATTTCAATTCCTACATTTTCATTTTTAAATCTTTCATTCCTAACATATGATTAAACATCATCTAAAATCTGAACTTTAAACCACAAATGCATGACCAGAGTGTGCCACCGTCATTGCCATTTGCCTCATCTAGCCGAATACCAGGGCAAGTTCCGCTAGAAAACTGCGTGTCCATTATTAGTTACTTTAGTCTCTAGTGGCTGCATTATTTTGTCACATTAATTTCACCATCAAAATGTGACCAAAACCCATATTTATCCTTGCATAATTCATTTCACAAATGGCTGTACATGGTCAAGAAAGTCATTCTAGCAAAAAAATTAATACCAGCGGCCAAAACCAGTGGCATTTAGCTCTAGCCGATGGTTTCTGGCTAATTTTCTACTACTTACTTTCAGCTCACACCTCTATAAATAAAGCCCACTTGCAATCCATTAGCTTCGTCAAAATCAACATTATTCCTATACAGTATATATCTTGCTACCCACAACAAAGGGGATTTTAAGCTTGAAGGAAAAGAGAAAGATGAGTGCAGCAAGAAAGGGTTGGATTGTGGCAGCTAGCATTGGAGCTGTAGAGGCGTTGAAGGACCAGGGTTTTTGCAGATGGACCTACACCATAAGAGCATTACACCAACATGCCAAGAATAATACGATCAGGTCAATACCTCTGGCCAAGAAGCTTTCTTCTTCATCTTCTGCTATGGTTTCAGGTAAATTGAGGGAATCAAGCCAATCCGAGGAGTCTTTGAGGAAAGTCATGTACTTAAATTGTTGGGGTTCCAATTGATAAATGAATTAAGAAGTTTGGCATGAGGAGAAGCTGGAGACTTACTACGCAGGCTGAAGCTGGTCAATTGAAAAGAACAAAACTCGAGGCAAGCTTAAACAAAAAGAATTGAAACCGGTGATTATGAATAGTGAGAGAAAAAGTGAGTGATTGATGTGAACTGTAAACTGTAATTATACATAAATGTGAAAAAATGAAAGTTTTTCGTCTAAATTATCCAAATTGAAAGAACCATTTACTTCTCATAAAGCCATTCACCTATTCCTATTGCTATTTTTTTTAATATCTGTTGTCTGAAAATAATACTGTATTATCATATTCATTTAATTATTATCATTTGTTATTTTTTTAATATATGTTATAAGAAAATAGCGTTGTATTTATAAGTATTAATAAAATGCTATTTTGCATTAGAAAAAAAAAACATGTGCTCATTAAGGGAAGGAAGAAAACTTTTGATTTGTATTAAATAAATAAAAAAACATTAGCCACCCCCGAACCCCATTTTGTCCCCACATTCTTGATGTCACTAAACGATCTTTCAAGGACATTACAGTCTTCTTCTCCATAGAAATTTACCATTGGCGTTTGCTGGTTTCGAGCTCAAAACCACCAGCAAGAAGCCTTTAGCCTCAGGTTTTCCCTATACTTTTGGCACTCTCACCTACATATAAGCAGACCCCATCTCCCCATTTTCATCATCAAACCATAGCTTCTGATATCTTACTCTCTACAAATCCAACTTCAATGGGTGTCCAGGTAATTGTTCTAATACAAAGTGCATAACACAAATAGAGAGAAATGAGTTCGACAAGCAAAGCTTGGATGGTAGCAGCCGCTATTGGAGGTGTTGAGGCCTTGAAAGACCAAGGCTTCTGTAGGTGGAACTACACACTGAGATCACTACACCAACATGGTAAGAACCATGCCAGATCAATCTCTCATGCAAAGAACCTGTCTTCTTCATCTTTTGCCATGATTTCAAATAAAGTAAAGGAAGAGAAGGCGAAACAGTCCGAGGAGTCTCTAAGAAAGGTCATGTATTTGAGCTGTTGGGGTCCAAACTGAAGTTATGAAGCAACGAGAAGAATTTAGGAAACTAGTTGATACGAGTAAATCTTTGCAAGTTGATGCAAATACTAAATTTTGGTGCGTGCTCGGTGCTGAAATCTTACTTATGAGGTCAATATCTCAATCCAAGAAGCTTAATTCTTCATCTCCTGCTGTGGTTTTCAAGTAAATTGAGGGAATCAAGCCAATCAAAGAAGTCTTGGAGGAAAGTTCTGTACTTAAGTCGTTGGGGTTCCCTCAAATGAATTTGAAGATCCCAAAAAAAAAAAAAAAAAATGGTTTGGCAAAAGAAACTAAAGACTTGCATGTGCAGGAACATGAGGCCAGCAAATGCTGGCCTCAAGCGAAAAAAATTGAAACTTGTGATTATGGTTTGTGAGAGAAAAAATACCCAAATATTGTCATTATCTTCCTATATATCTTTTACTATAAAATTTTTCTTTTTAATTAATCTCCCTTGCAATTTCTAAAATCTAGATTGTTCTTTGATCGTTTTGTTATGAAATGTTGTTGCCACCAAATTTTCATTTCGTCGATCTATCTGTGACAAGTTAACATGAAATAACGTAGTAAATTGTAAATTGGGTAGAGTGGAGAAAAAACGGAGTAAATTATAAATTGGTCTCTAATTTGTCTTTCAGTTTTAAAAAGTAATTATTTAATTTTTAATTTTTTTATAACTCTTTTTAATTTATTTTCATTTTTGTTATTAAAAAGTAGAAGAAGAAAAGGTTAAAGTAAAATATATGGAAGGATGGAGGAGAAAAAATGATATTTTTTTTTATGAATTAGGTAAAGTTAAATTAAGCATGGTTAATATTAATTAAGAGATTAATAATTATTTTTTGAAAAAATCATTTTTTTAAAAGAATTAATTTATAATTTACTCGGTAAAAACCTATTTAATGTAAAATAAAAAATGGTCCCTGTTATTTTAGATTTATTTCATTTTGGGCACTTATGTTTGTAAAATTTTCAATAAGAATCTTAATTTTTTTGAAAATTCATTGCGATCTTGACAATTAAATTAAATGGAATTCATATTTTTTTTTAATTAAAAAACCAAAAATTGTGTTAGTAATTGTCATTTTTTTAATTTATTTTCGTAAGCTGATAACTCCATTGCTCTAAACAAGATTACATAGCACTCCAAACGCAGCGCGGCCGAATATTCTACAAATAGAATTTAAAACCATTATCACAGTGTCAAGCCAGAACAATCAAAGGTGCCATGTTGACAAGATAATCATGATCTAATAATAAAGAGTTTTTCACAAAAAATAATAAATAAATAAAATAATAGCAATAATAACAAAGCATAAAATTCCCCTACAAAGTCCTACTGGTAAGAAAGAAATTATTAGTGGGTTAAAAAAAAGATACAAGGGCCAATTTTTTTTCTGAATTTTAATTTATTTAAAAATTAGTAAAAATTTGACCTCTTTTCAATATATTTTTTTAAGATTTAGAATATTTTATAATTATCAGCTATCACTCTCCTCTTTAAAAAATTTAATTCTTGATATTTTGAGCTGACATTTTACACATAAGTTAAGAAAAATTCAACTCTTTTTTAAAGAAATTCCAACACTTTTTAAAGTCAGGAAGTATATTTTTATTTTATTTTTTAAATATTAAAAATATAAAAAATAATCCAGAAAGATCTTAATTTTTTTTTTTAGTGCGACAAATAAATTTTATTAAAAGATTTCTATCTGGAGATATTTATGTGATCATTATTTTTATAAAAAAACTAAAGGATGGATTAAATTTCAAAAAAAATATATATCAAACCAGATAGAAGTTCAAAAAATCATTTTTAAATAGATTAAAATTCAGAAGATGTTTGATCCATTTAATCCTTCAAAAAATCTATTATTATGATCCATTGCAAACCCTAAAATACATTATCCTTTCCATTTTTCAAATAGATGATAGACAAAATATATAAAATTTTGAACCTAGGCCAAATTAATAAGAGAATTTAGATATAGATTGGATTAAGATTAAGGGCCGTTGGTCTGAGAAGATCTCAGATTCTCCTAATCAACACATCTTAATTAATTGTCAAAGATATTTATGTTTGTTTTCCTATAAAATTTTGAATGCTAAGGAACTTAAAACTTTTTAGACATCACATTCTCTCAAAACTGGAGTGTGATTCTCTTTCTAAAATGAAGGAAATCTAACATTCTTTAGTACTCCACGTGTACTAAAAAAAATTCTAAATATATATGTTTCAAAATGTTTTTTTAGTCTAAATTTTTAGTACTGTATTTTTTTTTTTTTGAATACCCTTATTTTATAATGCATAATTAAATTGGATAGATTTTCTCTTTTTTAAAAAGATATTTTAAAAAAATGTACTTCAAAAATATTAATTTGACAATATAATTAATAAGTTTTTTAAACGGCGTGAAATCTTAAAAAAAAAAAAAAAAAGAATTATTTTGAGAGAAAAAGAGTACGTTAGTTTGTTTTGACTTAATTGCCTGTTTATTTTATATGTACTAACATATCCTTGTTTTTAACAATAATTATACAACTGTTTTAGGCTTATAACTTATGTGAACAATATTTTAATGACTTCATTAAATTATCAAAATTATGAATATGATATTTCGTATTTTACTTGGTAGTTTTAATTTTTTATAAAATTAAATTTATTATTGGATCTTATAGACTTTAAGCCATAAGGGTATAATAATAAATTTCTTTGAAATCCTCATAATTACTTGCATAAACCAAAAACAAAATACATATTACTAAAACTTTTTATTATCAATACAAAATCACGATTTCAACAATCTCATCTTCAGAAATCACATTTCTAACAATCCTTTTTTAAAAAATATCTAAGAATCTGCAGACCACTCACCTCCTGAAAAAAAGTTTCCTTTGAAACTAGAAAGTATTCACTCTCCACTACTTATGTTTTCTCATTTTCCTCCAAAAAAATCAGCAACTATCTGTAAGCTAGGTCTCAAAACCTCCTTATCCCATACATCCTTAGCTGCTTTTCCACTTTTCTCATGCACACGAGTAGCATCAATACGATGCAATTCCCATCCTTTCTCATTTCTTAACCGTTTGATTTTCTTTAGTTGGGTATTGATAAGTTTGTTGGTGTTTTTCTTAATCTCGTAAATAGCAGTGTCAAGTAACATTTTCTTGGTGATCTCATCAGCCATTTTCATTTCAGCTTGAATATATGGCTCCAACTCTGGAACCCCAATAGCCCGCCAAATCCCCCAACTATAATCGATCCCTCGAGCAAAGATATCTCGAACTTCGTCAACAATACCAGCCTCGACCATCTCATCAACTCTTCTCGACATGCGTTCGAGTAAAATTGGCAAAGCAACATCTACCCATAGAAAGCAAGGATCATAGTTAGCTTTGAAGTCGAACAATGGATCTTCGTCGACGAGGGCTTCCATGTACCTGTTCGATCCGCCAACAATAATCGGGTTGTTTCCCTTCTCAATAACTTGATTCATGGCCGTGTGTACATGGTTGCAAAAGTCTTGTGTGGTAAACTCTCTATCCGGTTCTACAAACCCTAGCAAATGATGCGGCACACCTCGGCGCTCATCTTCTGGACATTTGTTGGTTAGTATGTCAAGGCCCTTATAGACTTGAATTTTGTCGGAGTTGATGATTTCACCTTGAAAATGAGTGGCCAGATCAACGGCGAGCTTTGATTTTCCGGCAGCAGTTGTTCCTAGGACGAACACAACCTTTGTCTTCTTATTGTCATCTTTTGTAACTAGTGGAGTAATTTTGTCCAAGGTTGTTGCTCTGTTTAAAAAGAAAATAATATGGAACTTCCTTGAGAATAAAATCAAATGAAAATTTAGATGGAGAAAAACATGTAAAATCATTTTAATTTAAAAATCTGGACTACAATGTAAATCTACCAAATATATATTGAATAAAAGATTAAAAAAAAACTCATTTAGTTTTATCATTTTTAAACAAATTTTTGTGTTTTACTAATTATTAATTATATTTTTCATGAATTTTCTATTAAAAAATGATTTATTCTTATTTATCCGATTCTTAACTCAAAACTTATAATAATCTAGAAAGAAAAATGTAAATATTCATGGGTCCTTAACTAAAAATTTATTTTATAAATTTGATCATACAAATTCTCAAAAAATATTCTTAAACTTTCTGTAAAAATTTATTAATTATATATAATCATGTTTTTTTTATTTTTTTATTTTTTGCAAACAGGAGCGGTACCCTAAAATTTAATAAAAGAACGTGGAAAGAAACAAGGAGGAACAAACTAGCCTAACCCAATAGAAGGAAGGACAAGGAAGCCTAAATCCCCGAGATAAAATTATAGGGAAATTACCTGAAGTCTACAGTATAGTTTCTAGGACAAAATATAATCTCTGAAAATTATATAATCATGCTACTATCATTTACAAAATTTTAGAATACATCATATAAATTATATAATTTTTTGTAAATAATCACATGCTAAATTTTATTTAAAAAATTATACATAGAGGACAATAAATCATATTCATCAATAAATAAATTTAAACAAAATAAAAATTTAAAAATAAAATCAAATGGATGACAATCTCTATAAGAAATGACCAATTAAAGAAATAAAATTTAAATAATAAAAATAATATAATCTAAAAAATATGTTTATTTTATAATATGAAAAGCATATTATATATATTTATGTCTTGTTATTATGCGTTTGAACAAAAAAAAAAAAAACCAATAGCACTTGATATTCCAGAATATTTGTTTAAAACCACTTGGAAAAAATAAAAAAATTATACATAAAAAAAAAGCTTGGTTGAGAACCAAGCCCATATGAATGGGCCTAGAGGAGTAGACCCTATTAAAAAAGGTTTAAAAAAAAAAAAAAAAAAGAACACTGTAATTTTTTTGGCAACTGCATTGTAGAAAAAAATCCTATTTTTAGTTTCCAACTTTCAAAAGCCAAATTCAATACTTCTTTTTCAAAAAAACACCTCAAAATCAAAGAAATAACATTCAAAGACTATTTTAGAATTTCAAAATTTATTTTAATACACACAAAATATACAATAATTCAAATCAACCTCAAAAAATATAAAATATTTTTACACCTCAATTTATGACCTCTTCAAAGCATAGCTTGTAACTAATGTTAAAAGATTATATTCTTTAAGAGAAACAAATTGATGGTAATTTTGATAGTCAAAGTAGCCTAAATGGCTCTTAACGTCCCTTTCTCTCTTCTATTCTCTCTATGTTTCTCTCTCTTATAAGCATTTAGTGACCAAATTGCAATACAAATAAAGATTGAAATTGATAAAAATTTTCTAAAAAAAATGAGAAACAAAAGTGTAAAAATGTCAATAAATAATGAAAGCAAATCGTAAAAATAAGTGATAGTGAACAATGCATTTAGGTGTTGAGATACACTTAAATGCACAAGAAAAGAAAGTGAATGAACATTCTCTTTTAGTGTTTTAGTTAATATATAAAATGAGATAATTAAAAATCAGTTCTCAACTTTTAAAATCATGCAAATATCTCCCCGATCTTCTTTTGGTTTAACATATTCATCATTCTATTCATTTTATTACCATAAAATTATAGAAAATAGTTACAATACGTTGGAATAAATAGGGTTATAATATTATGTTTCAAGTATGGGGCAAGGAAAGTAAGGTATAAATTGAAATTTTTCTTGATTTAATTTAATAAAATAAATAACATATATTGGGTCTGTTTTCATTTTCATTTTACTATAATTAAAAATAGTTATTGCTTATGCTGCATTAAAATATTCCGATCAGCTAAATACATGCATGTGTAAGTATAAAATTATCTTTAATAAAATAAATTTGTTAAATAAAATTAAAAAAAGATAAATTAATAGCAAAAGACTTTTTTTTTTTTTCAAGTCATGAATTCTCTTTGCAAACTATACTGTCTATAGGAAAATTAGTTTACAAAGTCACAAAAAAAAATCTAAAAATTTTTATTCTTTGTTTTTTTTTTTTTTCAATATAAAATCCATCAAATAATCTTGTTATTCCTTTAGTTTTAAATTTTAATTTTCATATTCCTTGAATTATCATGATGAAATGACTTTTACGACAAATCTCTCTTCCAACTCTATTAATGTACGCAACTAATATATCTAGAAAAAGAGGGGGAAAAAACAAACAAAAAACAAAAGTATAAGAGTACTTACACAGTCAAGTGACAATGAATTTGGAGATTCTTCTTCGGTTTCATTCTCGTAGGAATAGTTGGTGCCATTGGCATAGTTTTAATGTTTAAGGCAAGCTTTGGGGCCGGTATAGTTACAAATTCCATGATTATGTAAAGAACTGAATAACAACAACAACACAACTAAAATGATTTATAAAATTACAAGTGTATGGATGAGATGAGTAGTGAATTCAAGGAGAATATATAGGTGATTTTATTGCATGATAAATTAGTAACAAAGATTTCTTATAGATTTACTTATCTTATTTATTTCAATTGTTGAATTCAAAATTAATTATTAGATTTGTTACCATTGTATGTTTAAATTTATTTGTTGTTCTTTACTTTTTCTGCTGCTCCTTTTCTTTTCTTTTTTTGGATAAACTGAGCAAAATAGAATAAAAAGCTCCAGAAGGCAATAAAATCCATCAAGGACATAAAGATAATGCACGTTCATCTTCTGTGATAAAAATAAAAAAAATAAAAAATAAATAAAAAAGAAATGACAAGCACAAAAAAGGAAACACCTACAGACATACGTCAAATGGAGTGCTCATGAATGAATCGATGTATTCATGTACCGTAGGATAGATGAACTTGCCTGTGCATGCTGATTTTGATTTTGATTTTGTCTACTTATTTTTTATTATTTTCTCAAAATATATTTTTTTTCAATAGTTAATATTTTTTTAAAAAAATATTAACTAAAATTAAACACACTCCTAATATAAATTGATTTAGCACTCTCTTCTAATTTAATTTTTTTAAAATAAACAATTAATTATGTGTTTTTTTTAATTGGTCAAAATCAAACATATTCAAAGGATATATTTAAATTCAAACATGAAATGTAAACATTAATTAATTAGTTAATGAAATTAGAAGGACTAATTTATAATTTACTCAAATTGTATGGCCTTCAAATGAAATGATATGGGGCGATTTAGGCCATCCTTTGTATTTACTCTGCCACCTAAGGACAAGAAAAAGGGTATCCCAACTGTTATTCAATTCTCAATTGGATCCTAGACGAAAATAAAATTCCAATTGAGTCCTCCGTATGCTGGACATAGTCCTCAAATTTTTGTCTCTAGAGTCGAAAAAATTGAGAAATCACCTTTAAGTTCCTAAAATTTGATAACTTATTTGTCTTAAACGATACAGTGTTTTTAATAATATTTTAATCGCTGTTAAATTGCATAATTTTGATGCACAGGGGATCATAAGAAATTATTTTTTGTTTGAGTACCTATTTCCGAGGGACAAATATTTGTTTTTCCAAATCTTTTATAAATCTACCAGCCCGTGATTCTTATTCCCGAGGGACAAATAATTAATGATAAGTACAATTCTTATGAATCTTCCGGTGTGGATGCTTAAATTTTTTTCTGAAATATTCCTGAATTAAAGAAGATTTATTTTCAGCCTCTCATTATTAGTAAGCTGATAAGTATTCGAAAATATGCAAAACAAATAAAAATAAAAATAATTTTATCCAGCTTGTTTCTCTATTTTTTTTATTTTTTATATTTTATTGTTGTAAAAAGTTTGTCCACAACTACCATGAAATGTGTAGTTTTCTCATTATATCTTTTATTAAAACTTTGTTTTATAGTTTTTTTTTTATTCTGTGACAAAAAATTCCTTTGAAACTAGAAAGTATTTTATAGTTAATATTAGTCACTTGTCTAAGCTACACTGCAGGTTGGATAGAAAAAAAAATCATTTTAAATTTTTAAATTTTTTTAATTATAATTATTTATCCACTTATTTTTTTAATATTTTTTTAATAAATTTTCTGCTTAAAATAAAACATAAATCATTTTTCTTCATGGATTGATTTTAAAATAAAAAAATATATAATAATTTTAACTAAAATATTAATCAAGAATTAAAAATACTTTAAAATATAAATTTGTTAATATTCTATTTCAAAAAATAAAGTTATAATTAATGGATAGATTTTTACAAAAATTAACAAATGAGAAAAAAAATTCTTATTTAATTTTGATGACAAGATTAATTTTTAAAATTATATGCGTGAGGTTACGAGTAGATAGAACAAAATCATTTAAAAATTTTATAATTTTTTCACTAATTTTTTATTTAATTATTATAATTTTTTCTTTTTGTGTTTTTCATAAAATTTTTCTTAAAAAAAACATGATTTATTCTTTTTTGTTCAGGAATTCTTAAATAAAAACTTGTAATAATTTAAATCTTAAATATTAATTAAGAATTCAAAAGCAAATACTTTAAAACTGTATATTTTTTTATAAGAATGTATCAAAAGAATAAAATTATAATTAATTTATAGACTTGCATAAAAATTAACGAATGAAAAAATAAAATTTTATTCTTATTTAACATTGGTGAGAAGATTATTTTTTTCAAGTATATGCATTAGATCTATATATATTTATTTACAAAATAATCAATACAATTAGCATAAAAAATTATATTTGAATAATTAATTGGTTCCATTAAAACATTATTTTAATTTTTTATTTCGAATAAATTGGATCAATAATGTTAAAACGATATTCATGGTAAATAATTTGTATTATATTGGAAGATATATAGTTAATTTTAAATAAAATTAACAATTCAATAGTTTTTTTCATACGTCTTGACCATATCTAGTGAACTCGAGATAACTTATTTGAATTATACTTTTAATATTTTAGAATAAAATAATTATATATTTATATTTATGGAACTATCACTTAAAAATTGGAAGCATTCATGATATATATTATACCAAATTATTTTTAAAAAAGAAAAAAACAATCATGTTTTAAAATTTTATTCTAAAATTCAAATATAGAGAAAAATAAATTATATTTATCAGTAAATAAAATATTATATAAAAAATATTAATTGGATGAGAATTTTCATAAAAAAATGATAAATTCAAATAATGAAATTTAAATTATAAGAGTGATATAAGCTTAAGCATATGTTAATTTTAAAATATAAAAAGACAAGTATATATATGGAAACCCATAATAAACAAATTTTAATATAATTTTTTTTTTTAAAAAAACATATCAATATTTTTTTCATTACGTTGCATCAAAGAAATAAAGCAAACATTAACATAAAAAATTGTATGAAAATTAACAAATGAAACTTTTTTACTCATGAGAAGATTGTTTTTTTTTTTTTTGGCTAAATATATACATTTGATTTGTATATATTTATTTACAAAATAATGAATAATATTAGTATACAAAATTGTATTTGAATTATTAGGCAATTATTCTAAATTTCAATTATTTTATTTGAAAAAAATCATTTTAAATTAAAAAAATAATAGCAAATGGTTGGTATTGTGTATGTAGGTGTATAGTTGATTTCTAATAAAATCAATGACTCTAATATTATTATTTTTTATACATCATGACCATATTCAATAGGTGAGAATATATAAAATAAATTAAAAAATATTTTTAAAAAATTAAATAGTAAAATATGTGTTGAAGTTAATAAAGCGCGAGTAAAAACTATAAAACTGATTTTGATAAAATTTGATTATATAAAAAATAAGAAAATAAAATATATATATTCAATTTTTAAAATTTGCTTATATAAGAATTAAACGAATAAAAAAGTATGAAAAAAACTCATTCAAATCTATACATAGAGAAAATAAGTCATATTTATTAATAAATAAAATTATATAAAAAATAATAATAAAAATTAACTTGATGAGAATTTTTATCGAAAAAATCAATTTTAAACAATAATAGTAGTTTATTTATTCTAAAATCTTAAAAAAATATCATATAAATATAAAAAATATCATATATATTATATAATAGTCACTTTGTGTAAAAAAAAAAAAAAGAATAACGATTGATTTTTTAAAATTTTAGCACCTAATTAAATAAAAAAAGAACATAAATTGATGGGAAAAAGCAAAAGAAAAAAAAACATGTGTAGTGCATCAGTTAGGGGATTAAAATTTTTAATTCAAAATTTTAGAGATCAAAATAAAATAGTCTAAAAATTTAAAGAAAATTAAATAAAAAAAAGAACCTAAATTGATGAAAAAAAGCAAACGGGAAAAAAAGACATGTATAGTGAACGTAAAAACAAAAAAACAAAAAAGAGAATATTTCATATAAATATAAAAAAATATCGTAAATATTATATAATAGTAAATTTGTGTAAAAAAGAAAAATAACAATTGATTTTTTAAAATTTTAACACCTAATTGAATAAAAAAAGAATATAAATTGATGGAAAAAAGCAAAGAAACATATAAATGTAAAAAATATCATATATATTATATAATAGTCAGTTTGTATAAAAAAAATAATGATTGATTTTTAAAAATTTTAACACGTAATTAAACACAAAAAAGAACATAAATTGATGAAAGAAAAAACAAATTTGATTTTTTGAAATTTTAACACCTAATTAAATAAAAAAAGAACATTAATTGATGAAAAAAAGCAAAGAAAAAAAACACCATGTGTAGAGTATTAGTTAGGGGATTAAAATTTTTATTTTAAAATTTTAAAGGTCAAAATAAAATAAATCTGAAAATTTTTAAAAATTAAAGAAAGAATAACCTAAATTGATGAAAAAAGCATAGGGGAGAAAAAGAAAAAAATATGTATAGTGAAACTAAACTAAAAAAAAAAAAAAAAAAGAGAAAGAAAAAGAAAACACTTGCTACAGGCATCAATGAAACTAAACTACTTAAAAAAAGGGGGGAAAAAAAAAACAATAAAACAGTTGGAGAAATTCAAAGTTACATGCGGCCAAACTAAAGTACTTAAAAAAGGGAAAAAAACAAACCTTGCTTGTAAAAAGTAGAAGAAAGGCCGGGAGAGGAGAAAAATAAAACACAGTGAAGTGTTTTAGGGTAATAAAAAAAACCAGCCACAGAAACTCAAATTTGCATGTTGCCACCGGGAGTCGAACCGGCTTTGTTGTTTAGCAAGCAGTTAACATTAACCGTTGGACTATAAATGCTTTATTGTGCTTGAATTACAAAACATTTATATAAACAAATAAAAAAAGGTGAACAGAGTTACAAATAGTCAGAACCCCACGTCTTTTAGATATATAGTAATATAAAATGAGATAAATACAAATCAGTCCTCAACTTTTAAAATCATGCTAATTTATTCCCAATCTTCCTTTGGTTTAAAATATTCATCATTCTATTCATTTTATTACCATAAAATTATAGAAAATAGTTACAATGCGGTGGAATAAATAGGGTTATAATATTATATTTCAAGTATAGGGCTTGGAAATTAAGTTATAAATTGAAATTTATATTGATTTAATTTAATAAAATAAATAACATATATTGGGTCTGTTTTCATTTTAATTTTATGATAATTAAAAATAGTTATTGCTTATGCTACATTATAATATTACGATCAGCTAATTAAATATATGCATATGTAAATATAAATTTATCTTTAATAAAATAAATTTGTTAAATAAAATTAAAAAAGATAAATTAATAGAAAAATACTTCTTCTTTTTTTTAAGTCATGAGTTCCTTTAGTTTTAAATTGTAATTTTTCATATTGCTTGAAATGCCATGAATGAAATGACTTTTACGACAAACCTCTCTTCCCACTCTATTAATGTACACAACTAATATAGCTAGAAAAAGAGAAAAAACAAAACAAAAACAAAAAACAAATTAAGTATACAAGTACTTACACAGTCAAGTGACAATGAATTTGGAGATTCTTCTTAGGTCTCATTCTCGTAGGAATAGTAGGTGCCATTGGCATAGTTTTAATGTTCAAGGCAAGCTTTGGGGGTACAGTTACAAATTCCATGATCATGTAAAGAACTGAACAACAACAACAACACAACTAAAATGATTTATAAAATTACAAATGTATGGATAAGATCAGTGAATTCAAGCAGAATATATATGTGATTTTAATGCATGATAAATTAGTAACAAAGATTTCTTATAGATTTACTTATCTCATTTATTTCAATTGTTGAATTCAAAATTAATTATTAGATTTGGTACCATTGTATTTTTAAATCTATTTGTTGTTCTTAACTTTTTCGCCTGCTCCTTTTCTTTTTTGGGATAAACTTAGCAAAATAGAATAAAAAAACTCCAGAAGGGAAGAAAATCCAACAAGGAGATAAAGATAATGCATGTCATCTTCTGTGATTTTTTTTTTTTAAAAAAAAGATAACAAGCACAAAAATGGGAACATCTATAGACATACGTCAAATGGAGTGCTCATGCATGAATCCATGTATTCATGTGAAAGGTCAAATGTATCTTCCTACCTTTGACTGTAGGATAGATGAACTTGGCTGTGCATGCTGATTTGGATTTTGATTTTAATTATTTATTTTTTATTATATCTAAAAATAATTCTTTTTCAATAGTTAATAGTTTTTTTAAAAAAATATTAACTAAAATTAAACACTCTTCTAATATAAATTGATTTAGCACTTTCTTCCAAATATATATATATATATATATATATATATATATATATATATATATTAACTAAAATTAAACACTCTTATGATATAAATTGATTTAGCACTCTCTTCCAAAAAAAAAAATATTAACTAAAATTAAACACTCTTCTGATATAAATTGATTTAGCACTCTCTTCTAATTTAATTTTTTTTAAATAAACAATTAATTATGTGCTTTTGTTAATTGATCAAAATCAAACATATTCATAGGATATATTTAAATTCAAACATGAAATGTAAACATTAATTAATTAGTTATTGAAATTAGAGGGACTAATTTATAATTTACTCAAATTTTATGGCCTTCAAATGAAATGATATGGAACGATTTAGGCCATCCTTTGTATTAGCTCTACCACCTATGGACAAGAAAAGCTTGAGAACCTTAAAACTACACTTCGAAGGAAAGGGTATCCCAACTGTTATTCAATTCTCAATTGGATCCTAGACAAAAACAAAATTCCAATTGAGTCCTCCATATGCTGGACATAGTCCTCAAATTTTTGCCTCTAGAGTCGAAAAAATTGAGAAATCAACTTTAAGTTCCTAAAATTTGATAACTTATTTGTCTTAAACGATGCAGTGTTTTTAATAATATTATAGTCACTGTTAAATTGGATAATTTTGATGCACAGGGGATCATAAGAAATTATTTTTTGTTTGAGTACCTATTTCCGAGGGACAAATAATTAATGATGAGTAGAATTTTTATGAATCTTCCGGTGTGGAGGCTTAAATTATTTTTTTTCCTAAAATCCTGAATTAAAGAAGATTTATTTTCAGCCTCTCATTATTAGTAAGCTGATAAGTGTTCGAAAATATGCAAAACAAATAAAAATAAAAATAATTCTATCCAGCTTGTTTCTCTATGTTTTTTTATTTTTTGTTGTTGTAAAAAGTTTGTCCAGAAATACAATGAAATATTTAGTTTCTCATTAATTATATCTTTTCTTAAAACTTTATTTTATAGTTTTTATTTTATTTTATAATTCTGTGTAAAAAATTTCCTTCGAAACTAGAAAGTATACACTCTCCACAACTCATGTTTTCTCATTTTCTTCCTAAAAAAATTAGCAAGAATCTCTAAGCTAGGTCTCAAAACCTCCTTATCCCATACATCCTTAGCTATTTTTCCACTTTTCTCATACACACGAGTAGCATCAATATGATGCAATTTCCATCCTTTCTCGTTTCTTAACCGTTTGATTTTCATTAGTTGTGAATTGATTAGTTTGTTGGTGTTTTTCTTAATCTCATAAATAGCAGTATCAAGTAACATTTTCTTGGTCTTCTCATCAGCCATTTTCCTTTCAGCTTGAATGTATGCCTCCAACTCTGGAATCCCAATAGCCTTCCAAATCCCCCAAGTTCGATCTATACCTCGAGCAAAGATATCTCGAACCTCATCAACCAGACCAGCCTCAACCATCTCATCAACTCTTCTCGACGTGCAATCGAGTAAAATTGGCAAAGCAACATCCACCCATAGAAAGCAAGGATCATAATTTGCTTTGAAGTCGAACATTGAATCTTCGTCGACAAGTGCCTCCATGTACCTATTCGATCCACCAACAATAATCGGATTGTTTCCATTCTCCATAACTTGATTCATGGCCGTGTGTACATGGTTGCAAAAGTCCTGTGTGGTAAACTCTCTATCCGGTTCCACAAACCCTAGCAAATGATGAGGCACACCTCTGCGCTCATCTTCAGGAATTTTGTTAGTTAATATGTCAAGGCCCTTGTAGACTTGAATTTTGTCGGAGTTGATGATTTCACCTTGAAAGTGAGTGGCCAGATCAATGGAGAGTTTTGATTTTCCGACAGCAGTTGTTCCTAGTACGAACACAACCTTTGTCTTCTTATTGTCATCTTTTGTAGCTAGTTGAGTAATTTTGTCGAACGTTGTTGCACTGTTTAAAAAGAAAATAATATGGAACTGCCATGAGAATAAAATCAAATGAAAATTTAGATACACACTATTTTATAAAGATCATGCTAATTTCTTCCCAATTAAGCTTCCTTTGAGTTAACATATTCATCATTCTATTCATTTTATTACCATAAAATTATAGAAAATAGTTACATTATGATGGATAAATAGGGTTATAATATTATATATCAAGTATATGGCTAGGAAATTATGGTATAAATTGAGATTTTTATTCATTTAATTTAATCATATATATATATATATGATTTCAAACTTTCAAAAGCCAAATTCAACCCCTCCAAAAACATCTCAAAATCAAAAAAATAACTTCGAAAACTATTTTACAGTCTCAAAATTTATTTTAATACACATAAAATGTACAACAGTTCAAATCAATCTCAAAAAATATAAAATATTTTTAGATCCCAATCTACGATCTTTTCAAACTATTTCATGGTTTGTAATTAACACTAAAATATTATATTCTTGAAGACAAACAAATTGGTGGTAATTTTGACAGTCAAAGTAGCCCAAATATCTATCGTTGTCCCTCTCTCCCATCTATTCTCTCTATTTTTGGCTCTCTTATAAGCATTTAGGGATCATATTGCAATACAAATAAAGCTGAAAATCGAAAAAAAAATTTAAAAAAATGAGGGATCAAAATGTAAAAATATCAATAAAAAGTGAAAGCAAATCTTAGAAATGAGTGACGCATATGGGCGTTGAGCTACAGTGAAATGCACAGGAAAATAACGTGAATGAGCATTCTTTTTTAGTGTTTTTGTTAATATAT